>OX465288.1:145664060-146251560 GCA_949987695.1 Merzomyia westermanni | reverse complement strand
GTTCTTTCCTAGATATTCCTTGTCCAATTTAGTTTCGTTTCAAGAATTACTGCTGTGAGTTACTGAAAGCTGTTAAGCTTTTCCGAAGATATCAAGCTCTCTATGCATATTCTCAATTTAGAGGAGAGATCAAAAATAATTCTGATTTAAATAGCTTTTCTGCCGGCCGCGTGGTGTGAAGGTAGTGTTGCCGGCCTACCACACCGAAGGTCCATGGTTCGAGCCCTGGTACAGGTAACATCAAAAGTGATTTGAAAAAAAGTTTTTCAAAAACGGGGTCGCCCCTCGGCAGTGGTTTGGCAAACTCTCCGAGTGTATTTCTGCCATGACAGGCTTCTCAGCAAAAATTCGTCTCCTTTGTAGATGCCGTTCGGAGTCGGCAAAAAACTGTAGGTCCCACCAATTTGTAGGGAAAATTCAAATCGGCACACCACAAATTGGAAGAGAAGCTTGGCGGAGGTTTATGATGATATACCTGTTGTATATCGCGCCATAGAGAGAGAAACAGCTTTTCTGAGCTTTGTGTAAAGTTTGAAATTTCTTTTTATGTGTTTTCTGTTAGTAAATTTGCTATATTTAAAATCAAAGCTTCTTTTTATTTCGCTAAACGATATCCATGTTAATTTCGCTACTATTATATTGAACACAGCTGTACATATGCGTATTTACTATATGCAATTCCTTCCCAGTGCGCCCATTTTGCTAACCAATTTAAGTAATAAATAATTGATGCTCAACCCTGGGCCAAGCTTAATAACAGCATTGCGTACTGCGAGCACCTGTTTTATTCCAATATATTCGTGGCTTTCATTTCAGTCGACGCACGCACTTACACTGGCGTTAAGTGAATTTCTTGTATACAATAATACATGCATATACACGTGCTTTTATATTGCATTCCAACAACAAATTCTCAATATTTTCGTGCATTTCGATGGATCAATTTTAATTCTGCATTTCTTTCTTTCGTTCTTTTGCAGCAAAATTTTTTTATTCATTTTTATGACTATCGATTGGATAATAAACTTGGCTGCTGATGTTAACCGGACTGCTGGTGCAGTAGTGCACAGTGACAAAACAATAAAAAAAAGCGCTGGAAACACAATTAAAAAGGAAATAGCCGTACATGTGATTAAAATTAAATTAACTGCTGCATTGCTGTGCACGAAAATAACAACAACAACAGAAAAAAAACAGATTGCAAAGCACAGCCTGTAAAATTAACGCCTAGTGTAGCGCGCACCCCGAACTAGTCGCCATATGTAGATTTTTATTCACTGCTAAACATTTGATTTTTATACTCAGTTGAGCATAGATCAGAGAGCATATTAATTCATCTAACAGCAGGTCGTAACGACCAGGTACCAGGTTCACGTATATCGTTTTAAATCTTTCAAAAACAATTATTACTTTTCAAGTTAAATAATCGGTCATGGTATTACTCATACAACCTCCCACCCTATTCTAATCGCTTGGAACTTATTTATATTCCCACCCTTTTTAGACCTAGAAAAATGCTCGGAATAATATTTGTTATTAAATTATTAAACGGTGCCACCGTGCACCCCTATAAAACTTTTTAAGTGAATATTGCATTACCACGCAGTTCGGAACTATTGGGCAAGTCTCAAGGCTCCAGTTCGGCGGGAACCTACTCAAAAATTTATCACAAGATAGATATTAAAATTATATAACATTTTTTTATTTTTGAGGATTACTTGTTAAAATTGGGAGATTATTCAGAAGTTTTTCACTACACACATTGCATATGTAACATGTACCAAACCTGCCAAATTTTACGTTCCTCGCTTTTAAATGCAAAATTTTACGTTCCTCGCTTTTTAATTGCAGAATTTTAATGTTCACAAAATGGCGGCCCCTTAGCAAATTTTATCAAGATATCTCAAAAACTGATAGACTAGTTTACGTTCAAACAGACAGAGACAGACGGACATGGCTAGATCGAATCAGCTCATTGTCCTGATCATTTCGGTATACTTATTGGTGGGTGTATCTTTTCTTCTTCTTATACAAGGTGGCGCAAAAGTAAGCTTCCGATGTACAGCATATCGGTTGTGGCACGTGCAGTGTGTGCTGTTGCACCGTCTTGTTGGAACCACATGTTTTCCAACTCGTTGATCATTGCTCTGTAGCGCTCTCCATTCACAGTAACCGTTTGGCCCCGACCGATTATTGGTCAAATAAATAAGCAGCAATATTCCGCGTTCTGGAGCAGTGTAGCGTAACATTGTTTATTAACGTGTATTTCGCATGTGTTTACTACACAAATGTCAAAACAGAACTGACTTTAGGGGCCAATCGCAAAATTTATAGCATTTTCTGATAGGAGGATCACTTTTACGCCACCCTGTACTTACAAACATCGGAACAAAGTTATAATACCATTTCATGTTCATGAAAGGTATAAAAAAAGAAAAGTTAGTAATTGCTATCATGTCCATGCATGCTCTATGAAAATATGTATATCCGTTTTGAAATCTTTACAGGCTAGTCAAACCATTTGTTGCTGGGTAGTGTGAAAATCAGTGATGAGTATGTTACTACTATAACACATAAAGAAGAAAACGTGAAAGGCTATGTACATATTTTTATACCCCAACATACTCCTATATACCGATTTTACCATTTTTCGCCGTAGCATTGTATGGGTTTTTTTTTGAACTTTTGGTATATCCAGTAGCTCATGATTCAGATTTTTTTTTGTGCAGTTGTTGCCATAGAACATTACGTGAAATGATTGTCATAGTCTCAGTGCTGCATTTTTATTGCCGTTTTTCAAATGCTACGTATGCTTAATTTTTATTTTTTGTCATTAATCTTTGTTTTCGTATTATAGCCAGTGAAAGGATTAGTGTTGCTACAATACGCTCATACACTATATGATGAATACTGATGATATTGATATCATTGTCCTTAAGAAGTCTTAAGCGAAAAAAGTCGGTGGAAAGTTGAACAAGAAGAACGCTTCAGATTTTAAACTATGAGTGGCTTCGTCTATTTATGAGAGAGCCTTAACATAGAAACTAATGTAAAATACATTTTTGGACTGCGTAGCTAATTTAGAATTGAACTATTCTCTTGACGAATAAACGTCACGCTTTATATGCCGCTTATTAATATTAGGCGGATGTATTACTCGGAATCACGGGCGGTGTAGAAGGAAAATGTTTATGACCCTTTGAGTATTCGGCAGAAAATTTTTGTGGACGATTTACTGTTACTGGCGATTTAATGTTCACGATGATATTAGGGTGCCTTAATAAACGCGCCGCCATTCGGAAGGTCCCGACTCAAAGCCGGCGCAGTTAACATAAACAACGCTTGAGGAAAACGATTTTTAAAATGGTAAATTCCATCCCAATTTCTATTAAAATTTCATACTAAGAATTCACAATCACAAATTTTCAGGACAAACTTTTTGTGGTCAGGAATCTATTTTGGCGAAGGAGGAATTGCTCATAGTTTTTACTTTTAAATATTTTTGAATGGAACTAAAAATATTTTTTTAATTAATTTTCTATTTTATGTTAGTAAAACATATTCGAAATATTACCCAAATCGTGTCATAAATGAAGTTTTTCAAATACGTTTATAGTCATGGTACTCTGCAAATTTACAGGCCGTAAAAACAACAACTCAATTCAATTAAATTGTTCGTATACAAAATTTAAAATTTAAAGTGAAGCAACAAATACTCTAAATATCAGCCAAATTGGTCCATTTGTACGATTTTAAATTTTCATTATCCCCATAAAAGCGTCATCTAGCTGGTTGTTTTGAAGAAAATATTACTTTTAATAGTAATAATACAAGTGCGGGATTTCAGCAAGTCAGACCATGAATGGAGTTTTTTTTAAATAGAGCGACCCGCCCGCCACGTATCGGAATTATTTATAAAAACTTCAGTACGCTTAAAGAAGGAAAGTATATAGCAAGAAAAGAAATATGTTAAGAGCTTAGAAATTACCAACTTGGTATATAAATTACTACTTTTTCATGCCAGTTTCATACTAAGAAATAAATTTGATAAATTGCTGCATTTGTAAATTTAATGGCTATCATAAACCGATGTATATATGTGTTTCTCTTAACAAAACGCAGCATAAAGCGTGTAGAAAAAGTAGCAGACTTACATTAGTATTCGGCAAAAAGAAAGTTTGTATATACGTTATTCATTTAAAACTTTTTTGTTTGTTTTATTATTAACCTGTTTCGTTTAATGTTTACCTGCAACTAAATTAAATTTGACCCCCTTGTGGACGTTCGGGACATATACGCGTAAAAAATCGATGGTATATATGTGAAGGGAACATAGTATGTCTCACAAGGCAGTATTTGCAGATCACTCAACTACATATATGTACGAGTACATAAAGCCAACTTTCTTGATTTTTTTGTATCGATTATTTTTTATTTGTATATACCCAACAAACATTTCTGTAAAAGTTTTTAAAAATAATTTAAAGTAAACCTGGTACAATAAACGATATGAAAGCTTTTAAAGTTTTAATTTATTTGAAAGCTTTAAAGTAAGCTTTTTATAAACTTCAAGAAAAAACTGTTATACATCATTTCACACTATTTGTCACTTTTTTTTACTTTACAACTTAAAGTATTTCCAATTCTTTTCAGAAAAGCTTTTACATGAGAAAGACGACGATAAAGTAAAAATCATGGCTGCATCTTAATCACTTCCGCAATCTGCTAATAATTGGTTAAGGTTGCAGCATTCAATGTATGATTATAACTTATTTATTCATTTTATTACAATAGCTAAATAATATAAAAAATATCGTTTGAATTAAGTTTTAAGAAAACATTTATAAAAAGTTTTTTTGAAAATTTGTATAGGCTCACATTAATAAGCTTTTAATCAACGTGTCGCTTTGATTATAAAACTCTTATTTTCAAACGTTTTGTAATCGAAATATCAGAATTTTGTCAACTTAATATTTTTTATAGTTTTATTATTAATTACTTCTTCTTGCCGGCTTGAGGTCGGTGATCTTTAGAAAATTTAAACCAAAATATCATTGATTTTACCAATATATTTCGACTATCAACGGTAATCGTCATCAGGGTAAACTATATATAACAATAAAACAGAAAAATATAATCACAATTCACATAAAACTAATTGGTAAAAATTATAAGCTTAAAAAAACATACATTATTACATGTCTGCCCTGTTTAACGTGGAGTGGTTTACTGCCCGTTTGTTTGTCAACAAATGCCTGTATAGGGTGTTTTTTTTACAGGTTTGTTTTTCGAATAGAGATAAAACTGGCATTTTGTGGTCAAATCTGGCAACTCTAATGTCATTTATGTTCAGTTTGGTTTGCCATTTCATCATGAACAGGTTGACAAAAGAACAACGCTTGCAAATCGTGCAAATTTATTTCGAAAATAATGGTTCAGTTCGCGAAGTTTACCGTGAGCTCCGTCCATTTTATGGTCGACATAATCGTCCATCAGAGCAATTAATTCGGTTAACCATGGATCGTTTTCGCACTACGTTTACTCTATGTGATAATACGCATCCGCAGAGACGTCGAACAGTGCGCACCGAAGAAACAATTGCCGCTGTAGGGCAAAGTGTTGAAGAGGACCCGAATGAATCGATTCGCCACCGTGCACAGCAATTGGAGATTTGTCCATCAACTTTATGGAAGATTTTGCGCAAAGATCTTGGCTTGCGACCTTACAAGATCCAGCTTGTGCAAGAATTAAAGCCGCGAGACCATGCAATGCGTCGTGATTTTGGTGTATGGGCCGAAAATGAGATTGATTTCGATGCTGATTTTCATCGCAAAATTTTGTTCAGTGATGAGGCTCATTTTTGGTTGAATGGCTACGTCAACAAGCAAAATTGCCGCATTTGGAGTGAAGAGAATCCACATGAGACCCTTGAAACGCCATTACATCCACAAAAACTGACTGTTTGGTGTGCTCTATGGGCTGGTGGAGTCATTGGGCCATACTTCTTCCGCAATAATGCTGGAGAGGCAGCTACCGTTAATGGAGACCGGTATAGAGCCATGATAACCGACTATTTTGTTCCCGAATTGGATGGCATGAATGTGGATGAGTTGTGGTTCCAACAAGACGGCGCTACATGCCACACAGCGCACGTCACAATCGATTTATTGAAGGAAACATTCGATGAGCGCATAATTTCGCGGAATGGACCTGTCAATTGGCCACCAAGGTCGTGTGATTTGACACCATTGGATTATTTTCTTTGGGGATATGTGAAGTCGCTCGTCTACACTAACAAACCAGAAACGTTAGGGGAATTGGAAGCCAACATTCGTGGCGTTATTGCCGACATACGGCCCCATATGCTCGAAAAAGTGGTTGAAAATTGGACCTGTAGAATTGGCTTTATTCGAGCCAGCCGCGGCGGCCACATGCCCGAAATCATATTTAAACATTAATGGCATAAAATTATCCTTCCAATAAAGCCAAATTGATGGACCTTAAAACGATTTTCTTGTGTTTTATTTTAATTTGAAGTTCTATACCCCTAAAAAAAACACCCTGTATAAGTGAGCGCAGTTATCAGTGTCCGGTGTGCTAATTATGTGAAGCATTTCCAATGTGAAGCTCTTGCTGTAATGTTGTTCTTGTTGTAATATCACTGTTTTGTCAAAGTTCGGTGAGTGGTCATTAGTTGTACAGTACTGTTTTTTGATTATTTGTTTCACGGCAATATTTAAATTCTGATTTATGTTGTGCGAGCCGGGATTTTAATTTTGCTTTTGTTCCGATATATATGGATGTTATTACATGATTCGTTTTCGTTTTCATTGCAAGGGATTTTTGTAGATAACATTACTTTTTTCCATGTGCAGTATTTTCGGCGGCCGCCGTGGTGTGAAGGTAGTGTTGCCGGCCTACCACACCGAAGGTCCATGGTTCGAGCCCTGGTACAGGTAACATCAAAAGTGATTTGAAAAAAGTTTTTCAAAACGGGGTCGCCTCTCGGCAGTGGTTTGGCAAACTCTCCGAGTGTATTTCTGCCATGACAGGCTTCTCAGCAAAAATTCGTCTCCTTTGTAGATGCCGTTCGGAGTCGGCAAAAAACTGTAGGTCCCACCAATTTGTAGGGAAAATTCAAATCGGCACACCACAAATTGGAAGAGAAGCTTGGCGCAAAAATCTCTTAGGAGGTTTATGATGATATACCTGTTGTATATCGCGCCATAGAGATAGAGAGAGTATTTTCGATTTAGTGTTGTTAAATAAATTTTGTAACCTCTTCGGGTATAATGTCCACAAATGTTAAACACTTTTACTTTTTTTAATATATCTTTATTTTATAATATATATTTATTTATTTTTAATAAAAAAACATTGAACTAGCTTTTTCTTTGAATTACATAAGAATATTTTTTTTTATTCAGCAGTTATATTAAAAATTAAAAATTTCGAAAAACTGTTTTTTTAGTATTAAAAAAAAAATAAAAAAAATTAAAACTTTCTTTGAAATAAACTCTTAAGACACCAGTTATTAAAAATAAGTCATAAAATATTATTTTTCGAGCTTATTTTGGGTGCGGGCTAATGTGTTAATTGGTTTGTGTGCTGTTTTCACTTCTTCCCTGTTGTAACAATCTGATTTCGTTAGGCGTTCTGACAGTTTGCGTTCATAAGCCACTGACTTAAATATTTTTTTTTGGCTTTTCTGATGTATATTGGTTAGTTCCTCTTCAATTTCTTTTAATCAGGGTTTTTATTAAATTCTCGGGCAAATCATTACTTTCTAATAGTTCTTTTATTTTTTCTTTGACTTCGGCGTGGTAAGTGTCATCTGTTATGGTTAGCATTCTTCGTATACAGCCCATTGCTGTATTAATTATCATCGTCTTGAGGTGTTTTGAGTAAAATATATTGGTAAAATCAATTATCTTTTGGTTCCAATTTTCGAAAGATCACCGACCTCAAGCGGGCAAGAAGAAGTAATTAGAAAACAGAAAGGTCGCGAAAACGAATAATACTTAATATTTATTTCGAAAAGCTTTTTAAAGTTTTATTTTAAGTTTACTTTGCTTGGTGGTTACGTACGGCACACAACATATACATATACATACATATATACTTTACTCAACTTACCGTTAAAACATACGCCAGCTATAATCATCCAAATCAAAGCAAATAAATTGAACCATTCATGAAATAATCTCTCTCTTCTTGTCATGTTCGCTTTAGTTTTAATTATTTAATAGCCCAGAAGATATGAAATATATTATCTGTAAATAAAACAAAAAAACAAGTGCTAATTTGTAATAGAAAGCGATGTACAACAACAAAAAAAGGGCACACCAGATGCAATACTTTCATGCTACTGCAAATAGTTCTGAGTAAATATAAGGTAAAAATTATCCTGTAGGAAAGAGGCTCAATTTTTTTACTCGTATGCTTTCATGACAATCATTTGGTGACCAAAACCTTTCTGAATGTAAACTGTTAAATAATTGATTACGGCGATGCCCTCCATGTCCACCTTGAGTTCGAGACCATATTTCTCACCGAACAACGATTTACAGGTGTAGAAAGCAATATAGGCCAATTTTAACCAGTTGCTTGATGCACTTTTTTAACCCTAGATACGTAACCTTCGTCGATTCGACGAATACGCTATTGACAATTTTCTGTATCTTTTTCCTTTCTAAAAGACTTGAAAAAATATATCAGAACTGTTCCAAAATAATAAAAAAATGTTTTATTTCAAGGATTAAAAGCTGGTACACATATGCGAACAAAAAAGTTAACCAAAAATTAAATAACTATATTAGAAATAAGTAATTTAAAGAATATTCGTCGAATCGACGAATGGTTAGGTTAGCTTTCGGGGGTTAAATTTAATTTACAGTAAATTATTAGTCCCAAACGCTTTGAAGGTAGATGGCTCGTACTTACTCGTGAAGAGTAGTAGATCCATTTGCTCTGGAGTTAGCATAAGAACATCCACCCAGTTTTATTTGACAACGTTCTTTCATTGATTCGCAGCTGGTTGGCGTCATCTTTACCCCGTTGTTTTTATTAAGTTTTAATTGGATACCTTTCATAGAAAGGAGCCACGGCAGTGGTTATGCGACCCCATGCGGCGAGCCTCTACACATATGCTTAATAAATCTCAAATAGATCCCAAGGCGTCAATTTAGGTTGTCTATACGTTGAATTGTTTCTCTCTCCCAGTCTATATCATGCGATCATCCGACACAGAGAGAAGTTCTCTGAACCCCGAAATATAAGAGTTAGAGCCTCACCTCGCTCTTTTATCACATCACTGCTCCAGAGGAAATGAGTGAGGAGGTGGAAAGCCTCCACTGAGATGAATGTAAGATGACTTAACCGCCATTGACGTTTCTAATTAGCGACAGTTATCTCTAAAAGAAAATGACTAGCATGATTCGATACGCAATGACCAAAAGTGAAAAGATGTTAAACGCCTTGAAATCATGACGATACTAAATGATGATTACAGTCTGTATTATTCAAATCGTTCCAATATGCCAAATTTTTTCCTTATCTCTTGGAGCTTACTTACTAAATTTAGACTCGTTATGAGATATATTTTGGAACCAGCCACATTTTCGTTTGCTTAAGATTGCGCCAAATTCAAAGCGTCTTTTTGCAGATTTTTTCTTTTCTTCAAACAGATTTGTCTCTCTTCTGCAACCCGCTCTCCGAAGGCTAAGAAAGTGCAAGGTAGCACGTACAGGGGACTCCTAAGTCGCGTCACTGTACTGCGCCACACCTCTTTACTCCACTTACAAATTCTGTGTCTCACTTATATGTATACAAGTACTGGAACCATATTTGGTTATAATTAATTTAACTTTTAATCTAATCAAAATCGGAGTAATATGATACATTTAACAAATTACTTGGTTCGAGTATCAAAACCTTCTGCTGTTGGGTTTCACTTAGGGCAATTTAAATACTAAATCTGTTTAAGACCAACTCTAATCGCCACAACAACAACAATATGTGGCAACTGGATGACATAGAGTAAACGAAAATAAATACCAACCAGTTTAGTAATCAGACATACAAACAAACAAAGTACATCAACAAAATCTGATGCAATTATACAAATATCCAAGGATATGCTACTTCAGCTTATTTACATGCATTAAATTTTTCTGCAAGACGGTCGCACAATACCAAGTGTAAATAGAGTCAAAAACACTGGACACAAACTGTAACTCTTCATTTGCTTTTGCGAAATGCACAAAATACAACAAATATTAAATGTAATCGTTTGTATGCAGCCAGTTAAACTTTCAAATTTGTTCAAAGATTTAGATGAATCTCAACTGTGTCCTTTCATATTTGCTGAAAATCCAAAAGGCTTCATTTCTACTTTTCTTAGCTTTTCTTTCTTTAGAAAGATAAGTTCAACAAATTCATACAAAAAATTTTCCTCGCTTTTTCTGCTTGCTCTCTTTCACAGTGTATATAAAGCTTTCCTTAATCCATGTGCGTACCACACATAGAAAAAAAAAGTAAGGAAAGGGCTGTCTTCGACTGTGCCGATGACTTTATACCTTTCATGAATACGCATCACGGTTTTAAGTGTCCGATCTTTACTTACAATTAGAACAAACTTTGCAAAATTGTTAATTTAAAGATACAAACCATATTTATCGGAACAATCGATTGTATGGGAGCTATATGTTATGTTGGTCCGATATATATATATTTTCACTACACACAATACATACATAATAAGTACCAAACCTGCAATGTGCTACGTTCCGAGCTTTTTCATTGCAAAATTTATAGCCCAAAACCCATTTATCGAAACTATCGATTGTATGGGAGCTATATGTTATGTTGGTCCGACCTTGCTGATTCCGACGAAGGATCAATCTCATGCAAAATGGTGGCTCTGTACCAAATTTCATCAAGATGTCGCAAAAACTGAGGTACTAGTTCGCGTACAAACAGACAAACGGACAGACGGACCTGGCTAAATCGACTCAGCTTATCACCCTGATCATTTCGGTATACTTATTGGTAGGTCTATCTCTTCTTCTTCTCATACTTACAAACATCGGACCAAAGTTATAATACCGTTTCATGTTCATGAAAGGTATAAAAATGTTAGAGGATTATACGCTTCTAAAGAGGAATAACGAGTAATTGTAAAGAAGCCATAATCTAGCTTTTCTCTCCAACTACGTGGGCTACTGCACAGGACCTTCTGTCTCCATTGACTTAACATGAGCTGCCAGGGACGACACTACACTACGCTCATCTATTTGCTCTTTAAAAAAATAAAGACAACATCTTTCTTAGCGCAAAGTAGCCAAACAACTGATCCGATCTCTCTAATTCAATATTTATAATAAAATATTTGTGCTGGAATTGGGTATAGCAATATTTTTTATGTGATGGTTATTAGAGCACTAACGTTCCCATGCTTAGAGAGCATCAAAAAACCACAAATTGGAATCCACTACACTCATAAAATACCAAGTTTCGATTAACTGCAGAGTTCCGATGGAAGACGGAGAGAGAGCATGGTATCGTTATAGCGGGAGGAACAAAAGAGACAATGGCAGATGAAGAGAGACGGAAATAATTGTATAAAGAACAAGGAAATTATGAGAAAGGCAATTGCAATGAAAAGATGAGAAAGAGAAGAACAAGAAGATTCGGTTGAGAAGTGGAGAAAGGGGAGTTACAAAAGGAAATAGTATTAGGAATAACAAGGGAAGGAAAAATAAAATTGAGAGGAAGAGCATGAGGAAGGAGACAATCATAAAATTGTAGTTAAGTTGTTTTTTCACACGAATATTGATTTCGTACGTCATACTATCGCGCAGTGGAATGGGGTTTCCACCGTAGAAGAATCATCAAATAAATTTTGTGCTGCAAAGAAACTTGCAGAGCTCGTGAAGGAAAGAAACATACAACTGTTATCCAAATGTGAAATATATCTTCCTTCAACACTCCCCTAAACTCAGGAAGTATATTTTAAAGTTAAAAATAACAAAAACAGCAAAGCAATAAAATCCCGTTTTCTTAAGAAAATATGGCTTTTTAATTTTTTCATGGCAAGGACGTACCCTCAACAAGATTTTTGGATACCATCACATACTAGGCGTAGTGAGGTTAGGCTTCAACTTCACTACTATCTTCCAATTATTGCGATATTTTCGTCGAAGAATCAAAGTGATAGCTAAGTTCAGGTGCATAACATGGAATACTACAATAATGAAAAGCAAACTTCCTAAAAGATGAGCACTTTATAAGTAACATTTAAGCCACTGTGTACTCAAACCCCGCGAGATGCTTATTCCCAGTATGAAAAAAAGTCTACAAACAAATACAGCTTTCTGAAGGAGAAGGCAATATTCCGTTCAGTAGGTGGGTGGTTTTACTACTCTTACGGCTATATCAAATAAAACTGAAGAACAAAGAGAGAACTGCAAAGATTAGTAAGGAGATCTTCGTGTAGTTGGATTATTTGAAAATAAAGTTCAGAAGACGCCTAGTGTGTAAGTGAAGTTATATATGACCCTGTTTTTCAGATCCCTTTGGTTATCTCAATCTGCGGAACAACTAGCGGAATTTCGTTTTCTACAGATTGTAGAAAGTAAGTTAAAAATCGCTAGCAATTATTTGTATATATATAGAGTACCATATATCAAAACTCTTAGACTGAGTAGAGGAATCTATTGAGATATGTTCGTCCATCCGCCCAGGCCCGTGCGCAGGGGGGGAGGGTTTGGGGGTTCAACCATAGTTTCGATAAATGCGTTTTGGGCCATACATTTTGCAATTAAAAAGCTAGGAACGTAAAATTTTGTAAGTTTGGTACTTATTATGTGTGTAATGTGTGTAGTGAAAATTAGCCAGATCGGACCTACGTAACATATAGCTCCCATACAATCGATTGTTCATCCATGAAAGGTGTAAAGTCTTCGGCACAGTCGAACACATCCCTTTCCTTACTTGTTTTAATATGCGTTCGTGTATTATGATGTGTCTTAATGGATGGATGGATATACATCATATAAAATGTTACTATTATCTAACAGATTTAGCTGCAATATATAAGCGAAAACAAAATCAAAGTCATTGACCACTTTGTTGATAAATCTTTGAAACGTTTGTGCTGAGTTCCTAAGACGAAAAGGCATTCTGACAAATTCGAACATACCAAACGGAGCAGTGATTGCTATTTTATACACATCTTCTTCTGCCATTGGAATTTGATGGTATGCCCTTACCAAATCTAACTTCGAAAAAATCTTTTTGCCTCTTAAATTCATGTTAAAATCATTAATATGAGATAATGGGTAACGGTCCGGTACAGTCACAACATTTAGCCTTCGGTTATCACCACAACGCCGTCAATCATTAACCTCTTTCTTGGGAACCAGATGAAGTGGTGATGTAACTGAAGAATTCGAAGGCCTACAAATGCCTGTTTGGACTAAAAACTCGAACTCACGTTTAGCGGCTTGATACTTAACAGGATCTAAGCGCCTGGGCTTAGAAAAAGGAAGAGTTCCTATAGTTACAAGTCGACGTACAATACTATGCTTAACTGGTTTTGTGTAGTCTGGTTCTGCGATTAGTGTTGGAAAATGTTTAACAACCTTGAATATTGGGTATCCATCGAAAAAATGTTTGGAAATGAGACATTACAAAAATTCGATATTGCGCTAACAGAAATATTTGTTAAATGATCAACTAAACGTTTGTATCTGATATTAGTAAGAAGGCCGTATTTGCAGAGGAAATCGGCTCCAATAATAGGTTTTGCAATATCAGCTATCAAAAATGTGAAAGGAAAATCTCTTCTTAGTCCTAGATCAACACTTAAAAGTTTTATACCAAACGTATACATCGTCGAACCATTAGCTGCCGCTAAAACAAAATCTGTTGACTTTTGGGTACGTGGAAATTTTGACACAGGAAGTACTGAAATTTCAGCACCACTATCAATTAGAAATTTTAATAGATTTTTTTATCATAAATAAACAAACGACGTGTTGAAATGTCCAAATTTCCGTTGTTTGTCGCCGCAACAACGGGGAATTGTAGTTTTTTGAATTATTATTTTTTGGTTGTTCACATTTCCCAGGTCTATCACCAAATCTATAATGGTACCTACACAAAAAGTTTGGATTTTTACCAGATTTTGATCTACCTCCTAAAGGACTTTTAAACCTAAATATTCCTACTAACCGATCGTGAATTGAACTGCCTTTGTTTAATTGCGTTCCTAATCTCACTTAATTGCAAATTAAATTTTTCAAAATTTGTACATAATGTTTCCCGTTTTTAGAATTTTGAAAATTACTTACAGAAGCAACTCATTATTATTCATTTGTTGCCAAATACAGTCTGCTAATGTGGTTAATTCGTTAGTATCATTAACATTGGAACTAATTAAATCTAAACTTATGTTCTTAGGCAACTTTCTCAACCACAGTTTCTTAAAAATATCAGGGCTAAAAGTAGAACCAGAAAGGTAAAGCATAGACCTATAAAATTCTGAAGTTTTGCTATCACCTATACAGCATAATCAGATAAAATTTTATCTATCCTAGTATTTTCACTTAAAGAATTTCTATCAATTAACAATTTCTTTAAAGTGGTAAATTTATTGCTTTCGGGGGGATTTTGTATAAAATCCAAAATTGTTACTATCACTTCTTGTGGAAGTGCAGTAATTGTATATTCATTCTTAGTAGTTTCGTGTATTATATTTTTTGTGTTAAATTGCATTTCGGCATGTACACACCATGCCTCTGGACAACTTGTCCAAAATTGAGGAAATTTGACAGAAGTTGCATTGATTTCATGACTATTGCGACAACAATAGGGATCTTGTAATTCCTGCTGCAAAGTGTTATCTTCTAAGTTAATGAGTGAGCCGTTTAAATTTAATGTATGTGATCATATGTGTGTGTCATTTTGTGGTGAGTGGAACATTATGAGACGTTTAAGCAAATTTGAAAATAAAAAAAAAAATATAAAAAATATTAATATAACCTGCTATATACTCGTCCATATATAACTATATTATAAAATTACTAGTTAGTTGTAACTGTTGACACAATTATTTACAAATTGATATTATTAACAAACAAAACAAACTTCTAGTAAAAACTCGATTATTTAGTTTTCTTTGATTTTAAGACTTTTGTAAAAAATACAACCTTTTAAACTAATTGTTCATAATCATTCTTGCATTGTATTACAAATTATACATATTTTTGTACAAATGTAGAGCACCCACAAATCAAAATAATTTAAGTTGTTTAAATATTTATTTTATAACAATTTTACAAAAAAACTTCTCAAATCAAGTACAAAGAAAAATTCATTAATCACAAATCATTTTTTTAAAAATAAAGAAATAAACAAACGTACTCGATTTTCATAATAAAAGTAAATCATAACATAGTTATATTTATAAGGTTTTGATTTACGATATCCCTACAAACATGTTAGCTTTATTGACTTCATTATTTTAATAACGATTTTATAAAAATTTTAGCCCACATATAAGTAAACGAATTTTCAAATGAGTTTTAAAACTGTCCAGGACACTTAAAGTTAACAGCTCGGTAACTAAATCTGAAGTTACTGGTGCGTTTGTCGTATCGCTGTACTCGTAACCTTAACGTAAGAGAAAAACCAACATGCAATTGGTCGGTAAGGTTACTTTACCGATAAGGATTTACGATAGAGCACCAATAGTCGATTGCATTGTTGGTCGAATCAGCTGTTTTATAAGGTTACCGATAACGCATCAATAACTTCAACTTTAAGTTGAAAACATTTTTTTCTTACTATTATTGTAATTAAAGCTAAAAAAGGAAACAGTTAATCATATAACAATAACAGTTAACTCACTCGCTGTTGTATTAGAGGGAAAGTATATTAAAAAACAACGTTGATTTTATTATAATTTATTCATTTAAAAAAAATGTTTCATGGACCACACATATTTATAAAAGAAGTCGGGGATAAAAGCATTTCTAACCAAAAAAATATACGAAAGCTCAACACATTGTTTGCTCTGCAACAAAGTTTTCTACCGCCTGTCTGAGGCTGTATATAAAAAAGCTCGATTAAGCTCTCACATACGTGCCTTATTTAAAAATATACTGAACAAGTTTCTTTTGAAAAGAAGACATTTTTGAGGAATGCTTTTTAATTTCAGCCAGATCCGTACTTTCAATCTTTAATTTTTCGTTTGCCCGTTGAAAGCTGCAGTAAACTTTTGTTCACTTTTGTGGCTACTTTCATTTTTTGTTGTGTTTGTATTAATTTTTGCGGGTATTGTGTTAACTTACTTTATTTAAGCAATTTATTTTGTTGTTGCTCCATCTCCACATTTTGAATTAATTGCGTTTGACAGTCCCAACTAACACTTCAAACAAACTTTGCTACGTTTGTTGTTGGGCCACACTTTCACCAAACTGTATGTTGATTGCATAATATATGTTTACAAGTGGTTACAGGCTATTCTGATTTTTGTTGCGCTAAGATGTTAGCAAAGAACTAAAACTATGATGAGAACAAAGCGTTTCAGCGGCATGAAGAATGCAAAGGATCAATCAGAATCTACCGAAAATCCCGTGATTGAAGAAAATAAAAACTCGGTACTTAAAAACCATGGTATCCCGAGAGTGACACCAATAAAACATAGATATATGCAATGGAGAATCTTGGATATCTAATCTTGTCATTATTCCGAAGGAACAAAAGCAAACAAAAACACACCAACAAATGATTGCAAAGCCCACTGGCTTCTTATGTCTCCTGCATATGATGAATAATTTTTATGCGTCTTTTAAGCTCTTCATCACAATGAAGAGAGGAATCTCACAGAACAAAGACTTGTCATCGTGTTTAAAGTGTACATACATATGTAGGGAGGCAGGATTGTGTGGCCATTAAACCGTTTCAAAAATGAAAGAAGACACTTCCATAAAAATAAAGACAAAAATAAAACCAAAAATTAAAAGGCAAAAAGAAAAACGACAACAGCTATGCGAAAGAGGAAGGAAATCACAAGAAAAAGAATGAACAAATTTAAAAAAACCCCGCTTAAAGAGAAGCTAAAGGACTCGAGGGTCAAGTTGGTCTACGTATCAATAGCTGTTGATGTAATAGTATCTGGTCTATCTAAGCTTTAGGGAGGGCGAATACGTTATTTAAGTTAATTTTTGCATTATTTTATTTAGTTTGGCCCAGGCATAGATGACCGTCTTGCCCAAAAGTTTTATAAATTATTTGTTCTATACAGAACGGGGGCGCGGGATAGCTTTTACACCTTTTATTTGTAATTGCGGGCGAGCACTTGTGGCTCCCAAGTTTGGCGCGGGGTTGGCCTCCTCATTTTCGCTGTGAAAAATTCCCGATTTGGGACTGCAAAACAAAAACAATATCTTTGAAATATTTCACAACCTGTTTGCGAATTACAATAGCACGCAATGCAAATGAAATAAACGAAAGAAATAATTACAACTCTTTCGCTAAAACATCAATCTTTAGCGGCTAAGCCGACTAAGCAGATTGAAAGCTTTAAGTTAAGCTAAGCGATGAAATAGAAGTAAAATGAGAGAAAGAGACAAACGGCACTAACGAAATGACGGAGTTGGATAATCACCATGCTGAAGCTGACGATTATAATGCTGATGATATTGACGACGAGTAATTGCAAGGGTTTGGTAAGTGCAATACATGCAATTAACCTCATTTCAAGATCTAAATATTGGTCCCGTTTATTTAAATATTGGTTCCATTTTGGCGTTTGGTTAAGCTACTCGTTGGCTGATTTGCGGACATAACTCATTTCACCTCTTCCTATCGATCTCCTAAATTTCTAATGTGATAAGTAGAGCTGGCAGTGAATGCGATGTTGTCTACAGAGAATTCTTGGTTGGGAAGCCTAGGTGAATTGTAGGTGATCTGTGGAGATAATAAAATTCACTCAATGCCACTAATATGACGGAGCTGACGGAGCACCTCCCAATCTGAATACAGGCGCTGAGCTAAATTTATTAGGAAACCTTGCTTGATGCAATCGTGGTGGATGGGTAGTCATCGATTTAGTTCAGCCTTAGCTGTCTACTATTGGCCAGAGATAGGCGATGGTAGCTCAGGCTTAGAATCCTGGAAAACCTATCGGGGGTCGAAGTCAGTCTAGTGGAACTAGGGCGTTGTCGCTGAGCTATTCTTAATGTAATCAAAGACGTCTATCTCAAAATGGTTTTGCTGTTACTACAACAACAGCAACACAACCACTTTTGACTTTGTTTGAAAGCAAAACGAAAAACAAAAAAAAAAGTTTTTCGAAACCATCTATTGTCGGCAGGTAGGTTAAAATTCTTTTTATCCTTTTGTGCAAGTTTTGTTTTTCTTTCTCTTTTGAATGCCCTTTTGTTGTTGTAGTTGTGTTTAGTATTTGTTTTACATATCATTGTGTTGTTGTCACATTTCGAATTGTCTCTATTTAAATTGCATTATAATTTCAAATTTCTTTTGTGGTTTGTTTGACAGAGAAATCTGTTGATGGTTCGTTGGCCAAGTTGGCAGTTGATGCGACCAGAATGCGACACAGTGTTCGCATTGTTGTTTTTATACATTGCGGTTAGATGCTGTGACACGACTTGACCCTTTCATACCAAAGAAAAGCAAATACCGACGGAATTAAACATTTTGCGCAACAACAACCACCAGCAACTACAACAGAAATAGTAATGAAATGGAAATTAGACGCAGTACTTGTGCAATGCTTGTTGAACAAAATAAAGCAAAGATGATGACCTGAGAAGCAAAACGTAGGCTAAGGGTACCTACATGGTCAGTACTAGGACTTTGCTAGGAGAGAAAATAGAGTAGTGAATGGAGAAAGATTTTTAGTAAATATTGCAATTGTGAAAAATCTAAAAATGCATAAATTTTAAGTGAAATTTTCGTTTGCTTCCGCTGTGTCAATAGAAGTAATTTTCTTGGCCTTTTCTCACAGAGTTAGTCTTAGAATATTTCGTTATGTTTTCCCATCCGCAGTTTAGTTCCAGACACTGTCCAAATATACTCTCTCGGCAAAACATTTATTTAAAAGAGAGACACCTTGTTGTGCAAAAGTCGCGGTAACTTGAATTTGAGGTACAGAACTAATACAGGAAATTCTTCCAGATAACCGGGGTAACAGGTTTTGCGTTCAAACAATAGATGGATGAAGAGACGGGCATGGCTTAATCGACTTAGCGCATCGTCCTGATAATTTCAGTATACTAATTGGTGGATCTATCTCTTATTCTTGCCATACTGACAAACATCCGACAAAAGTTACTATATACTATAAACCCAGACCACGCTTTGCTTTGTCTCAGAGCTTATAATAGATTGAGTGCGATTTCAATCATTATAACTCCGATACCAGTTGAGATACGAAACCTAATCACGTCGCTTATTGCAGCACCCATTTGGGCCTTTCGTTTGATACACATATTGTACCAATATATTTTGGGTCACTCTGTTCTACATATTTGTTATATCTGAAACCAGTCGAGCTATCGAAAGATGATGTACAGATAGACAGACAAACAAAATTTCTAAAAAATGCTTATTTGGATTCTATTGGCTTCATCCTATCGATTTTTCTCGAATATCTGTTATGTAAAGAGCAGACCTGTTAAATAATGATTATTAATCGTAATGATTATCCGTTGAATCCATTTAATAATTGTTAATTAAAATTAATTAAAAAAGTAATAAAAAATTCATGAGTTTTTACGATTATTAAAAAAAATCAAAAGAAAAACCAAAATAACCGAAAAAAGTTGCTTTGATTACTTGGGTTTTTTTTTTTGATTATTTTGGATTATTTTCAGTATTGCTGTAGAAGCACATAAGTAAACACATCGACAATACTGAAAAAATCAAAAATAATAAAAAAAAAAAAACTAACAGCCAGTCACAAAGCAATTTAAGTGAAAAAAAAGTTTTTTCGCTGTCAGATTTCATACAAAATTTGAGCAAAAAAATTATTTTTCACTTAAATTACTTTCGCGCAACCGGCTGTAAAAAAATTGAAAATAATTAAAAGTAATCAAAACAACTTTTTTTTATTATTTTTAATTTTTTTGATTTTTTCTAATCGTAATCAAATAATAATTGCCTTTTCTTGAAAAAACAATTAAAATAATCATTACCAATTAAAACGCCCTTTAATTAATTGATTACTAATTACTGATCAAATTTAACAGGACTTTTAAAGAAATGCGTCGACCCTAGGTTCGACAGTACAAAGAAATCGTCTCTGCTGCAGTCACGAAAGTACCAGAAAGTGCTCGTACCGGAGCATAAGTGATTGATTCATGCAAACAACTGGTTATATTCGAAATAATAAAGCCACACTAAAATTTCTGGGCGTATTTCGGCATTTTCTACAACAACAACAGTCGACCTTGCTAGCCTGGGAACAGCCCTTATTATAAGAAATTTCTTAATCAACGTTATACAAATTTACTACTATTTTAGCAAAATTCTTACACTGCCCACATTGTGTAGCTTGAAGGGCATTGACAATTTGTGTTTTGCGGCTACAACAATAACAATTTATTCTGCTTATGTGAATCAACAACTATAAGTCGCTACTCTTACTGCCGCACTCCACTTCAACAAAATCTCTGCAAGTCGAGTTGAGTTTCGAGTTCAAATGTGATGCTCAACCCTATGCAAATTTACCAAGTTTTATTCCCAGTTGGTGCCGAGTGGTGGTGCGCAGGTGTTGATGTCCTTTGTATGTTTGTAGTGGTTGGCCCGCTGTGCGACAGTGTCGACTTTGTTATATATAATACTTTATGTATTTTAATAGATGTGGTGTTTGATTTTAATATTTTTTTTTGTTGCCAGAAATTCTTCAGCAAAATTCGCAATGTTAAAAAATATTTTTTCTTAGCACTAAAAAATGTGAGAGACGGTTCTTTGTTTGCTCATTCGTGAGTCAAATGGGTTTTTTTTATTCATTTTGTAATCACGCTTCCAAAGGAACGGAGAAGAGAATTCAGCGCATTCGACTGTTTTATACCGAGCTGGACTAGAACATTGCGTAAAATAGCTTTCTTCAGATATCGGTTGGTTGCATTATTTTAAAAATAGTGCTGAGAGATATGGACGGTCAAAATAAACAGCATCATTAAAAAAATTTACTGCGCCATATCCTAGAAATGTTTGCTAATTGGTGTACGAGTGAGTGATAAATATCAGGCTGATATTAATTTAGACAGTAATGCAGATGTCCCAAATGCAAAAGCTTTTACAGTATCAGAAGCAGGGTTTTTTCGGATGTATCTAATGAAACTTTAAAATTTTCACCTCTAGAGGATTTATTTATTTATTTATTAAATAGTCTACAAATAGAATAATTCTTACAGACTAAATGTACATAAGGACAGCATGAGGGTACAATACAAAAGAATATAAAGTAAGGTATATGTCTGTAGTTTACAATCGATTGGTTACAGCTTACGAATTAAAATTAAGAAATACGTATTACAAGTGTACAAAGTGAAGTGAAAGCATACAAATTTAACTTTCTAACATAGTATGTTTATAATATGTATGTTCAGTAAGAAGCTAATGCATAGTGCCCATAGAGGGGGTGCATGTGTCAGGAGGGGACTGTAGAGATTAAGCTCAGTAGGGAGCTGATTCGTAGTGCCGATAATGGGGTGCGTGAGCCAGGAGGTACTCATCAGAGTTCTGCGAACAAGAGGTTGAGACCAAGAGCTCTAATCTCATAACATTTTTAAGGCAATAAGTAGATATTTTTGAATGCCGAGCAGCGAGTCGCACGCATCCATCTTCTTAGAGTGCTTATTGAAATCATAACACAAGCAACGGAGGGGTTCATGCAACTCAAAATTCGATCTGCATATGTTTAATGAAATAGGTTGGAAATGTCTAGATGATCTAAAGGAGAAATGGGCTATCTACAATCCCTTTTGTAACTTGCACTATAAATAAAACTCCAAGCATCTCCCTACGACTCTGTAAAGTAGATAGCTGTGTAAGGTTTAAGCGACTACAGTAGAATGTAATATTGCTCGACGGGTCTGATTGTAAGTTTCTTAACGCGAAAAGTAAAAACTGTTTTTGAACCGACTCTAGCTTATCACAATGAATCTGCAAACCGGAGTTAAGCCAGAGGAACTACCCTCTCTTCCCTAAGAATATGCCCGTAGTTGGTATGCCTCTCGTAAGTGGTGACTAAAATACCAAAAAAAAAAAAAATGGCGTGCAACTTAATAGTTGATCTACGGATATGATGCCTCATACCTCTCGTTAGCAACCTTCTTTCTCTTCACAGAAGGAGGAAGTCAGATGACCTAGAAGGTTCCACTCGTCATAGCAAATCGCTTTTGCAACAGTCGGGCATGTACCGTGCGAAAGTACTGGAGCGTAATGGGTGCATATCCGGCAACGGATTGTCACTTTCGACAACACTTCACAAAACCTGCGAGGAGTGCTTTTGTTGCTAAACTAACTCCTCCCTGAGAAGGTTATGTTCTTTTGAAACCAACGCTGGGGCTTTAATTCGCTCACCAGACAGGAATTCACATAGGAACTCAACGTATCGGTTTGTATATCGTTGAGGGCCTAACGAAGCACCTTTGGATCAAAGGCCCTCTATTATTGTGTCGGATTTATTCATTGAGCTTGCGGTTTGCAACAATTTAGCACTAACTGTATCAGGATTACCTGGGCAAACCGTATTTGTCGATTAGGACTTCGTCGACAAGGAATTGTTCTGCCGCTTTTAAAGACCGGTGAAGTCGAGTTTAGTCCTAGAAGAAGCCGTTCACAATTAAATTGGAGTGGTTTTAGCTTTACTTGCTTCGTATTTCGCATGAATGTGAAATTGCTGTGTAGCATACAATCAAAAATTTAACCACTCCCCTTACCTGAACAAAACCGATGCCTGAAAATATTTACAATCAAAACAAATTGAGATATTTTTCACTCACTTTAGCAAGCCACAGCAACAATTTTCTGTCTATTCATTCATACGGTTTTAAAGTATGGGTTCGCTTAAGTAAGCTATCATACCCAACCTACACGAACATAATTTATGTATGTGTATGGGTTCGCCCTTCAAACGAAACCTTTTATGGAAAAACATATTATTTTCGGACCACTGTCGCTTTCTCTCTGCTGCTCCATATCTTTTGTCGGTCTTTTGTTGCCTTTTTGTGGTAACAAAAAGGTAGAAGCTATAAAACCACAACACAAATAAAACGACAAACACATATAAGTAAATTAACACAGAGGAACCACAACCGGAGTAGTTCGGTTTCTGTAGATGTTGTATAAAGTTGTCTCATGCATGCAAACACATACACAAATAAATTCATATATACGGATATACAAACCTACGAACTTGGTCATTTAACCACATTTACCGAAAATAGTTTTCCTCATTCATTTATTCACTCGTTCATCCGCTCGATTGTGTTATTCATGTTTGTATGCGTGCATGCCATTCTGCTTCCAGATTCCGGAATTTTGTGTATGAAAATATTTTCATTGCTGAAGTGGCATCTCAGATGAGTATTAAAATTAAATTTAAATATTATTGCTATTGCAGGTGGCCGATTGTTTTTGGATTAAGGCAAGACATTTGGCGTTATTAAAGCTTGAGTTCATGGTTGAGATCGACAAGCTAAAACCAGAAACCGCAAAGTGCAATAAAAGTGAACACCGGAGAGGCGAGGCAAACTGTTTGTTCTGGGTAAAATTTTGTGTCTAAAAGGAATGAAGCAGCAGGGGTGTGCTGAGATAAAATTTGATACCTTTGTGCATATGGTGATCTCAATTAAAATCCGATGTCAATTTTTTTATTACACATAATGCTTTAAGGTGAATTAACATAAATATTCGGAAACAAACATACAACTTTGCAAATATTAACTTCTCTTAACCTTATGCGACAGAGTGTGTAAAGAAACAAAACTATGCGTAAAAAGATTTTAATAGCATATGCGCCCATTTGACCCATTCTCATGCTTACTACTCCATATACAATGGATTTCAACACTTTGTGTTGCCGTTCTATGTAGCTGAAGGCTCTAGGGCTCTTAGCGTACGGTTAGAATCTTTATCAGAGACGTTACCTCTGATTTATTCATGGTGAAAATTGTATTTGCGCGTTTTTTATCATGAGTCGCAATTAGAAAGATCCGACCAGTGCAACATTTGCTTCCACTAAGTAAAAAGATATCAAGTTATCCATTCAACACCACCTGCCAATCGGTATGCTCTACAGTTGCCTATCATTGAGAGCTATGCTTCATTTGAGCTTGAGTCCTATTCCTTTATCACAGCCACTAAAGGCTATAATTTTGTATAGAACGACTCTTACTTTGCCAAAAATAGTGGGAGATTTGAAAAAGAGCGAAGTAGAGGAAGAGAACTAGGAACAGATGTGGAAAACGGAATTGGAATAGGAACGGTAAACGAATAAAAATAGGAACAGGAATAGAAATAGGAAATTGAATAAGAGTAAGGATGGGCACAGGTATATAAATCAGACTAAGATACTAATTGGAATCGAAATGGGAAAACTAAAAAAAAATAGTTTCAATAACAAGAATAATAATAAAAACATTAATCGGTATATTAATATTTATATTAAAAGGAATGAGAACAGATACAGGTATGGGAATCGGAATAGGAAGTGGAACAGGAACCAGAATGGAAGAAGAAAAAAAACAGGAATAATATCGAATAGGAACAGAAATAAGAATTTTAATAGTATTAGAATCAAAATAGGAACATTAACGACAGTAAAAATAGGGATAGGAATTGATATTATCATAGGAGTAGAAGTAAGAATATTAACAGGAATGGAAACAGGTTTGGAAAAGGAATGGTAATAAAAAGAAGCAAAGGAAAAAAGAGGTACATGGAAGAAGAAGAGAAAAGAATAGTGTGATGTAAGGAAAGTCAATAAGAGGAAGGGAAACTAGTAGGAAGAGATTGATTAGAAGAAGAGATACAATTTATCAAAAGGTTGCAAGCCAGTTTTGGAGTTTTGCGTAGTTTGACTGTTTTTAATAAAATCAGCTGTAATGTAGCTTAAGAAGTTCTTGGCGTATGGAGTTTGAAAATTCTACCTTTTGTTGGAGGAGAAGCACATCATATTTCAACTCTATAAACCTATTTTACATATGCTGTGTACCAAGTTTCAATATCTACTTAGGTGTGCTACCTTATAGCAAGATATAGAGCTTTTAATATTTCAGTATAGTGATGTAATGGCGAATTATAAATCGCCATGTATATCTCATTTAAATCGTTAAAAATTGTTACTCATAAAAGTAGTTGCACTACCGCGGAAATAAAATGCTCGACATTACAAACTATGAGCCTTTTATATATATATGTTCTTAATGTATGGATATATATTGATTTTCATTTGTATTCTGTAAGCAGTACTACTACCACAAGCACAAACATTTAATTTTATTTATGACAATTAAGACAACCACAATTTGGAATTTCGCGTGACGAGCAAGGAAAATGATTAAAATATATCAAAAAACTCTCACCGCTCCATGATAATTGATTGAAATCTAAATCAAAGATCACAAATAACACAAGAACTTATTATTCCTATGTAAAATGTTTATGATAACAATTTCAAGCCGGGACGGAAAACTAAATATTTTTTTTAGATGTTATAAAAGTCCGGTGTGACTCGCCAGCAATAAAAGTTATTTTTGGCCTTATATTTTTTAAGGACAGAAAAAAAATCCTTTCGAATAGCTACCAAACCGCTTATCCAAAATAAAGCGCATAAATAAAGAAAGAGGTATACTAACTTTAGTCGCCTAACGGCAGTACGTAACGGCATAAATGGATCGAGATAGATATAAATGTTCAGGACGAAATGAGAAATTGATTAAGCCATGTCCGTCCGTCCGTCCGTCCGTTATGAACATGATAACTTGAGTAAATTTTGAGATATCTTAATGAAATTTGGTATGCAGGTTCCTTGGCAATCATCTCCCAGCGCTATTTAAAATGGGCGAAATCGGTTAAGGTCCACGCCCAGTTTTATATGAAAGATTTTGAAGAAGAGTGTAAACTATGAAATCCAAAAAATAAAAATTTTCGAAAATGGGCGTGGCCCCGCCCCTTTTATAGTGGATTATTCCACAAAACTTTTCATGCCATAACTCCGCCAAAAATTGACTTGTGTTGTATATATAAAGGTAACTGGTTGTTGTAAAAATGGGCGAAATCGGTTAATGTCCACGCCCAGTTTTTTAACATAGTTCTGAAAATTTTTTTTGGAAAATTTAAAAAGCGATATTTCTACAACTAAGCAAGTTATATCGATCAGATTTTGCACACATAATAACCTTTTTAAGGAAAACTCGGCCGCAAAATAAGTTTGTTAATTTTGAAGAAGTAGGCGTGGCGCCGACCACTTTTCAGCATAAAATTTCTGCTATATTCAAAGGCAATCGCCCAATAACTGAGTCGATTAGGTGCCTTTTCTGAAATGGTTTCAAAGATTTAATGAATAAAGTCGGACTGTTTTAAGTTTTAAGCTCTGAAATGCAAAGCCGAAAGGTGAGCGTGAAGGGGAGATCAAGAGCTAGAGAAAGAAGTTGTGAAAATGTGTAAGGCGCATTAGGAAGAACCTACAACTTCATAAAGATGACATGCCAAGAATTTAAAGCTTACAGAACTAATCTATCGTTCTGTCCGTATTATATAAAGTCAGTTGATAACTTCCATATACTTGCATAACATAGAGTACGCTTCGAGAGAGGTATGGAGAAGGTCTTGGACAGTCAGGGACGTTATAAGAATAGACTTAATATAGGAAAGTATACCGAGGTATGTAGGGGTTGACAGTTATTGACCGCTAGTGTCAATACGCAGATCTACACTATGGAAATATCAGTTAGACTATTATAAGACAGCACACTTCAAAAGCAAATATAATGAATATCAACGTCTGCAGAATTATTCTGCAGGGTCCAGCTTAGCTTGCTCTCTTTGGGCATCTCAGTAAGTGTCCAATGGTACCCGAAAACCACAATATCACAGATGAGATGACGAGGAAGAGATTAATTTATAACTTTCTTTGTCTCTGTCCAGAAAAAAAATCCAAATCATTTGTTAAGGGGCAGGTTCTTTTGATAAACTGTTTGAGGTAAGGACAGCACAGCTATCTCTGCTCCTTTTGTTCAATGTAAGTGGGTGAATAAGAGTTAGGTGAGCATCTCATTAAGCGAATATCGCGACACAACCAGCATGCAATTAGAGTATCACCAATATAGATAAATCTCCAGTAGTTGAGATATGGGAAATCATATGCGCTTTGTCAGCCTAACATAACTTTTAAGGGATGGTTTATTTGATAATATGTGATCCCCAAACATCAGAAATTTATTGTATTTTAAATAGTTTCAATTGCACCCCGGAGTGTGTTTATTTAGGATCACAAGGGTCAGTTTAAGTAATATCCCAAACAAAAATTAAAACAAACAAACCGGAATAATAAATGTTCTTATGAACTTATGCTGATGAATCAAAATATGTTCGTAGGGGTGTGTGCTTGTTACTGCAGTGAAGCGTAAGAATAATTTTATAGCATAGAGAACTTTTGCTCGCACATTTCTCTAACCTTTTATATACATATATTATCATATATTTAGTGCAAGAAAGAAAAATTTAAATAACTACAATTCTGAAATTGGCATCAAATTAGTTCGAAAACGGTGAAAATTGGGTCAACGAAGACCTAAAGTTCAGTTGGGTATTCTTTCAGCTGCTTGAATTCGGGAAATTAAACTGTTCAAGGGAAAGCTAGTCCAAAAAAGATCAAATTTGTATCACTGAAAGAAACGAAAACTTTTATCAATAAAAGCTCAAATATTTAGTTAATGCTGCATAGGATTATTGATATGAAACCGGTTTGAATTACGTCGAAATCATACCAACACAAATTAAAAGTTTTTGACAACTTTTGAGAGTTATCTAATTGAGAAAAAGTTGAAATTTGTGACTTTCACCAATATGGTCTTAATACAATTAAATCTCTACACGAAAACTACAAAGTTTTAGTTATTACGAGACTACGCTTGTTTGGAAAATTAATCTGGTCCGAAATAGATCAAAGTCAGCCATTATAAGAAACTAGTCCAAAAAATTTCAAAGTTGTACCAAATAAAGCTGAAAGTTTTGAGAAACACTGGGTTGTCCAAGTTTAGTAAATCTGATTAACAAAAACTAGTCCCTAAATGATAAGATTCAATGTATTAGAGAGAATACCAACACAATTTTGTTTTCAATGATTATACTGATATCATTATAGTAGAATTTTACATCACGTTTATTTAATGGATAAAATATTTCTGTCTATCCAGTTGTTATGTTATGCCTCCTACTTTCAAACTAGTGCCCACTTGTCTGATTTACATGCAGGGTATAAGTAGGGTTTGAATAACACCACAATAAACTTTGCTATTGCTATTTTATTAAGTCTGAAGCTAACCGCGACGCTTTCACAAACATAAATATATTAGTTCGACTTAAGTCTTCTCAAAAGTGCTTAACTAAACCGAACAAATTGAAGAGGGGTTCAAAATGGTAGAAATTTTGGAAAGTTTTTTTTTTATTAAACTTACTTCTTAACTTTTTTAATTATCCACATCAGTTTGAATGTTTGGGTTTGTGGCTTCTGTTGTTATTTATGTTTGATTTCAATAAGCTTTGGTATTATGTATGTAGATATTAATTTCTTTGAAATGCTAATACAAATACATATACAAACATAATTTTGCTCTTAGAAATTGAGTTAATAAAAGATTTCTTGGAACAGAAAAGATTCAAAATTTTATAAGGTATGGCAGCTCGATATCTTAGTAAGTTTATTTAAGGACAAACCACGTCATTGAATCAAAGGAGATTTAGAAAAAACCTACACTGAGAACATTTTTCTTTGGTAGACTTAATACTAGTTTTGAAAGATGTGAGTGTGTCAGCACGCTTAGTCTTCAAATGTGGAGTCTTAAGACATACAAGTTACATTCAGATTTTCTATGAAAATATTACAAATTTTAGGGCACTTTTAACGTGGGCAATATACACAGCAAATATTGCAGGCTTTGGTCTAAACAGGTAAGAACATTACTTTGTATTCATAAAGAAACTGCTATAGACTAAGGCTGTTTCATATGGTCATTGAACTAGTCGAGCTGAAAGGAGATGAATAAACACCTTATAGACAGACCCGATAAACTGAGGATCTTCGTTATTCATCTGTAAGATGGGTAGCGGCCACCTGCCATGGCAAGTACTGCTGGAGTCGGCAGAAAACATAGAAGCAGCCCACCACAAATATTGTTAAATAAATTTACTGTTACTTTTTTTCCTGAATTAATTCGGCTTGCATATGAAACGTTGAGTGTACACTCGTGGTACCAGCGTACCTATATATTTATTTTTTTTGTAACCGCAAAACACTCTCCGTATCTTGATGATATTAGTAGTCCTTTTCCGATATAAATCTGCTACGCTCCGGTATAAGCACTTTCTGGTACTAGCCCTACTACCGCGATATCTATTTATTTGACAACTTGAACTTTTGGGTTTTGGATTTTAGTCGCCTTCTTCGACAGGCATACCTACTGAACTCCTTAAAAACACATTTTCGGCGGCTTTTTGTTCAAGTTAAACTTGCTCTTAACTATCACCCGTGTTGCAGTTTTTAATAATTTTATTCAATACTGATGTTTATTTTTCCTTTGAATGATTATTGTGATACAGAGTGCTTTTAAATAACACAAAATTAGGAAAAAGATAGTCCGAGGAATGAACAGGCACTCAACCTAGTTCCTCAATTTGCAAAGCCTTTCAAATAGCCTATAATAACCATTATCCGTATGGAGCACCCTGATACGAGGTGTGTACATTCCTCTCTTTTTTCTACAAATTTGGATACCGCCTGTACGCAACGTGACCCTAGATGCAGTGTCTCTCTTTTCCTAGACAGAGCGACATTCAGCAGTTTTTATATTCTTTATTGTTGTCATTATTGTTTTGTGCGACTTTTAAAATGTCTAGATTTCACCACACGCGGAGGCAAGCTCGAATTTGCTTCTTGCCTACTATTGAGTAATTTTTTAAACTTAAGAATAACCAAACCAGGCAACTGCTACAGGTAAACTGAACTGGAAAAAGATTTTCAAATAATGTTTTTATTTAATATATATGCAACTAGGGATGTCTTTTTTTTGCTTTTTTACAATTACACAGTTTTCGGGATCTCATTTCACAATCACGGGATCCAGAGATAAGACCCATCTATTCTTTAAGCTCCAAAAAATTAGTTCGAAATCCAGTCTTTGAGCAACTCTCCAAAATTACAATATTCATGACTATATGTAAATGAGTTTAAAGTTTTAAATAATTGTGATAATTTTTAAAATATATAACAAATAATTTTATTTTTTATGGTGATTTTATATTTTTTTATATTTTTATTTTTAAATTAAACCATTATCAATCATTCATGAAACGAGTTCAAGGCCAAGAATAATAATTTTTCACTTTTTGAATTTTTATGAAAATTATTATTGTTTTTATTTTTTAATAACTATTTTTAATTAATTATTAAAAGTAAACCGTTATCACTTATGTACAAAAGAAATTAAAACAGGTGTCCACTTTTTTTTTTAAAGGTATACATTTTTATGTCACATTTTTTTTGATTTGCTAAGAATTTTTTTCTTGCAATTTTTAAAACAGACCATCTTGATAGAACAAATTTTTGTAGAAACATTTGTGTTTACATTCAAATTGACTTAATAAAAAGGCACTTTTAGAATACGTTTACTAATTTTTTGTAACAGAAAATATTATAGTAAATAAAAACAAAACGCATATAGATTAAATGAAAAACATTCGATAGTTTCTTGTTATTTTTTAAGAACACACAGGCGGCCGCCGTTGTGTGAAGGTAGTGTTGCCGGCCTACCACACCGAAGGTCCATGGTTCGAGCCCTGGTACAGGTAACATCAAAAGTGATTTGAAAAAAAGTTTTTCAAAACGGGGTCGCCCCTCGGCAGTGGTTTGGCAAACTCTTCGAGTGTATTTCTGCCATGACAGGCTTCTCAGCAAAAATTCGTCTTCTTTGTAGATGCCGTTCGGAGTCGGCAAAAACCTGTAGGTCCCACCAATTTGTAGGGAAAATTCAAATCGGCACACCACAAATTGGAAGAGAAGCTTGGCGCAAAAATCTCTTAGGAGGTTTATGATGATATACCTGTTGTATATCGCGCCATAGAGATAGAGATAGACACAGGTTACAATAAGCAAAACAATTGAAAAAAAAAGTTTAATATACGAAAATATCCCAAAACATTGCCCATCAACAAAAAAAATGTTTAAATTTTATATAAACAAATAGCGCATATTTCATTATTGGTAACACATTTTCAAACTCTTAAGTCCCGGTTTGTGCAAAAATCCGAGTTTTTCGGCGACGGAATGCTCGAGAGTTTGTCGTCACTAGTACACAAATATTTCTACAAAGAGATTGTAGAATTAGCTGTGTATTTATTTGAATATTTATGAATGTATTAGCATAAGCATGACACTAGCATATTAATTTATTCATTTTCAATTTTGACAAACCAATTGGCTGTCATATCAAAGCACATCAATTTTACACAAATCACAAGGCAAAAAGTTGCGTATACGCAGTGTCATACACGCAACGAACACCGAAACTCAAAGTGTTGGGGAAATTAGAATGCCTACAAATGAACAAATGAAGGGAAACATCGCAATAAGAAATGTAAAATATAAGCGGATAGTAATTGGATTCCATGAATAACAATGCTTTAAATCGCACCAAAAGAAAGGAACGGGTCAATAAGAAAGCCGCCAGCAGCAAACCAAGCAGAATTCGTAATTGACAACATTTCTAAACTGTCGACATTGAAATGTGGAAGACAATGTAAGCCGTTTGCTGAAATAAATTAAGCCGACAAAAATAGAGTAGGTTATAAGCAAGATTGGAAATCGACAGCGTCACTCAAGTGGTGTGTAGGTCCTATTGTCTCACTAAGCCAGCGCCAATAGATATAGGAATAATACCAATATGAGTGACACGTCAACAAGAGTCGGTCAAGCAGCAGCAGAACTGCAGATTGTGAGTGTGCGTGTGTGCCTGCCGAATCTATATGGCGGGAAGTTATTTCAATAGTATTGTGTGTTATCAGTGCTACGCAGAACAATTTGTGGTAAATCGAATTGTCAGCAGCAATTGAAGTGACACAATCTGACAGCTACACAAAGATATATATACACGGTTAAAAATTTGGGATTGAATTTGAAACCATTCAGAAGTTTTACTAATTTTTTAAACTTTTTTTTGCGTAAATTCAGAAATAATCAGGACGATGAACTAAGTGGAATTAACCATATACGGCTGTCCGTTCGTCTGTCTGTTTGAACGCAAACTAGTAGCTCAGTTTTAGAGATATCTCGAAATTTGGTACGGGGCCACCAGTTTTTAATATATTAATCATTTTTAGGAACCAACAAGATCAGACCAATACAGCGCGAAGTTCCCATACATTCGATTGTTCCGTTAAACAGGTTTTGGGCTATAACTCTTGAAAAGTACATATTTTATACGTAATGTGACTAATGAAAATCAGCCGGATCGGACCAACATAACATATAGCGCCCATACTATCGATTGTTCCGAAAAATGGGATATGGGCTATAACTATTGCAATTTAATAGCAAGGAACATAAAAATTGCCAGCTACAGTACGTATTACATATGTAAAGTGCGTAGAGAAAATTTTAACTATTGGAATAACATATAGTATAGCCCCCATCAAATATATCTATGTATCCTTAAATTAACAGTTTTGCAGAGTTTGTACTTATTGTAAGTAAGGATCGGAAACTTGAAACTGTGAAGCGTATTCGTTACTTGTTTTTGTTATAGATTAGATTGAAACAATATATTTTTATAAACAATAAGTGGCAAGAGAAAGCAAGCAATAAGTTAGAAAGAGAGATTTGTGCGTAAAGTTCCCTAAAAGTCGCAGGCACTAGGCTGCTACGGCGTTGCTAAGTAACCCTAACCTAAGTGGAATGTTGGCGAATATCCTATAGGAACTTCTCGGAAACGTTGCGGTTACCAAAAAAGTGTGTTGCAGCTTACAGCAGACATGTTTTTTCTTTATTTCTGTAGGCTATTTCAAATCATGGGATTTGTCTCTAAACATTTTCGTGTATTTCGTAGGTCAGTAAGCATAGCACTTTATCTACTGAGGGCGTCGGTTTGAATCTTGGCAACTGAAGGACTTTCTCTCAAAAATGGGTTGAAGTTAGTTGTAAAACAAAATTTGCTTTCTCATGTATGTCAAAAAGTTTCAACCTTAGGCTCACATTTCTCACCGTTTACGCATGTCTACAAATATAATGGAAAGCAAAGTTAATACATGCTGAGCAAGGTAGAAATGGACAATGTGTTATAAGACTAGCCAGTTTTATATGTAACTAGGTATACATACATGTGGTTTTTGTATAAATTCGATTCGATTGCCAACGCTACAGCTAAACAATGGCTCTACGCTCCTATCAATAATCAGAGATCACATGAGAATTTGAGTTTGTACACTCGACACGTATCAGATTTCCAATTGCTTTACAAAGTACTTAATAATATCCAAATATATATCAGTTGACTTGATTTCATTTCAATTCAATTCGTTTTGAATTGACTGTTGTATTAATTTGCTTGTCTCTACGTTTGTATGTATTTGCATATGTTTGTGTATGCATTAATGCGTGTGTTTGTAAGCAAATATATTTCCACAAACAATATCTCATATAACAATTGTTGTTGTCTGCTTCGATTTGTATCCAATTTATCGGAATTTATTTAACATTTGGGAGTGCGGACAATTTGACTCATTTAGTTTGTTTAATAATTGGCAATTCGTATGCAACGCAATTGCTTGAAGGTAGATGCCACGTAGTCACACACACAAACATGCCTATACAGACACAAATACAATTTCTCACACAGCTTTCAAAATCAGGCATTGACAATAACAATTGCTATTGGGCGCTTATCAGTTTCGATAAATCAGTTTAACGAGTTTAGCGAGTCAGCGAAATGTTTGTTTGCGACTTTGGCGCCAATGATCTACTGATAGGGGTAATTGGCCAGATATCGTTGTTGTATTGAGCACTACAGGGACCTCAGTAACTAGTGAGTCGAACTTCTGCTTCAGAACCAGATCATAATAATAAAATGAAAATGATAAGTTAAGTGATATGTCCCATAAAACGGAAATGGTTCAGTCAGCAAATAAAATAATACCGAATTGTGGTGTGGGAATTTTATTCTGAATTTTTAAATAATATAAGTACTGGCTCAAAAGCTTAGTATTCTTAGCTATTTCATAACCATGAAGGTAGTGAGTCTATGCGCAATAATATGTATATACCTGAAGTGGGGGCGGGATTGCGCTAGAATCAGTATGTAGATTTTTGGTTGGGTTCTGATCCAACTTGATAATATACAGGGATAAATGAACCAGATCTTCACAGTATAATATTTCACTAGTTCGAAAGTATAGGAAAGTTAATGCAGCGGTGACAATTTCCAACGCCTCTAATATTGCCAGTTGGTTGCATGTATAAGAGATTGACTAGAGACAGAGGGTTTATTCTTAGAAAAATAAGCATCATTTAAATGAAAATATTTCTTGTTTGTATTTTAAGAATCAGCTCCAGTTTTTCTTTTGGGCTCAGTTATTTTGCTGATACCAGCGTATCATCTGACTTCAGGTTCTCTGCAGCTTCCAATTTCTTTGCTAGTTAACCTACTATGTTTTTTAAAATTTATTTTCTATTTTCTGTTGCTTAGTTGTCTCTAGTTGCTTCGATTCTTCTATTTTATCTATCCATCAGTTTTAACTTTTGGTTCGAGTTGCATTGCTCTTTGGGTTCCAAAAACTTTTCGTTTTCAATTTGTCTTTTTGTTCCAGGTACATTTGGCACCAGTTTTTCTTGTTGCGCAGGTTTCTGTTTTAGCTCCCTTCTCGGTTCCAGCGACTGTTGCATTTCGGGTTGTTTTCGGTGGCACCCACTGTTACATTTTCTAGTTCCTTCCCAATTTCTGGTTTGTGTTTCACTCCAGATTTATTGCTGGTTCTAGTTTCTTTATTCTGCTTTGGTTTTGGCTTCCAGTATTTTTTAATTTCGATTTCACTTCAGTTTTGCTTTTTTTCTTGTTTATCGCTCTGCACCAGTTTCGTTTCTGGTTTCGATTTCACTCCCGGTTCCAGTTTTGGTTATACTCTAGTTTTAAGGCTGTCTTTTGGCTTCGATTATACTCCCGTTTAGAGTCCCTTTTTCGATTCATGTTTTAATTCCATTTTATTTTTAGTTTCCGACCCCAGCTTGCGTACTTATTACAATTTCTGGATCAGTTAAAGTTTCCGTTTTGTCTTTTAGATCGGTTTAATTTTTCATTCCGTTTACGGGTGTTACATCGGTTCCATTTTTCATTCCGTTCCTTTTTCGGGCTTTATATTCTGTTAAAATCTAACGTGAACCACTAGTGCTGCTGTTGTATATTTTTTTCAGTTATTTCAATCAAAAATTTTTCTTAAATATTTATTTTTTCGCAATGGTATTACAGTTGGTTGATAAATTGCCAATGGCGGCTGATGCGGGTATTATCAGGAATATCATAAACGTACTCCCTTTTCATAGAATGATCAAAAAAGACTAGAATAGATATACATTGAACACGGCTACTGCTGTTATTTGGCGGCACTTTGGCTATTGATAGCTGACCTCCGATTTGCTTTATTTTTTTGTTGCTTTTTTTGATTGCAAGTCTTCCTTTGAAATCCATGTATTTGCGCTCTTGGGTATTTCAATCAAAAATACAATGCGCTGCAAATTTACAAGTACCCAGATCTACATACGTACACATGGATATATGTATATCTTAGCCCATATACTGACTGCAGCACACATTTGTACTAGGGATGACTATGAGAGTTTTAGAATCTGGGAATTATTTTCGGGATCTGATTTGACAGTCTCGAAATCCTAGAATTAGTGACGGAATTTGGGTATTTACTATCCTTGAACAGTTTAGTGTTATGTAATATAATTTTATTTTCAATATGTTCCATTTAAGACAAGCCAGAAAATTTATTAGTAAGAAATAAAGATATGATTAATTCTAATTTTTTTCCAGGTTTTTCGAATTGTTGAAAAAGGTTTTGTAAAGTTTTTAGCAGACCTGTTAAATTTGATCAGTAATTAGTAATCAATTAGTTAGACGGCTTTTTAAATTGGTAATGATTATCATAAATGGTTATCAAAAAAAGGCAATTAATAATTGATTAGGATTAGAAAAAATTTAAAAAAAAAAATTTTTAAATCCTAGAAAATTGAAAAAAGTTGTTTTGATTTTTTTTTGTGCTTCTACAACAATACTGAAAAAAATCAAAAAAAAAACCAAATTAATCAAAAGTAATCAAAACCACTTTTTTGGACTATTGTTGATTATGTCTGATTATTTTTTACCTTTTTTGTAAATATCGTAAAAAATCATAATTTTTTTGATTGTCTTTTTAATTAATTGGAAACTTATCATTAAAAATTATCGTAAACAATCATTAAATGGATTCTCAAGAAAACAATTAGTCAAATCGGTAATAATTACGATTACTAGTCATTATTTAACAGGCCTGGTTTTAACTCATTGTTCACCGAGTGATTCTTATGGAAGATGCTATATTGGAGTTTCGTGTAAGTTGTTTTGATGGCTCTGTAACTTTTAATAACATAATCAATAATAAATAAATCTCTGAATTTCCAGCATGCGATCCCGAGATTACCACTCCTTACTTGTGCATATATTCATGCATGTGTACGAGGGTATTTTTCTTTTATTTTTCATTTTCCTATGACACTTAACCCACGCCTCTAATCAATCAAAAGCTACAAAATATCAGAAAATTTGGCAAAAACAGCAAAGAACTGTAATGAAGTAAACGGTTAAAAAGGAAAAAATGAAAATGAAGCCGGAAATCGTAGAGTAAAAAAGGAAAGCGCACATCAAAATCGCAAAAAAGAACAATAATCTTGACTGCACACACACACATATGTACATACGTGGGTCTAACAGAGATGACAACAATGTAAGCGCGTGTTATGGATGCCACTCACAGAGGACGAGCCGTTGCAGTTGCTGTCAGTTTACGCTTCAATGCTCTGCAGCCGTTCTAAGCAATTGTAAGACGACGTTGATGAATCTGTGGCCGAAATGTGAAATCTCTGAAAATGTAGAGGAGGTGTAGCAAAATGCTATGAAGGTTGAAGAAATCAGGACTAAATCTGAATGCCAGTAACGATCCGCATATCTGACACATGTTTGAGTTGTTGCTTTAATCGTTTACATGTGACTGCGCACGAACACACATGTCCTTGCGAGTTGAAAAGCGTCTCGTCAAATCAAAAAGAATGCTAAGACCTCATTGCATTTCTTTTTGATGACACTACTATGCGTTTTTTTATACGGAAAACTATGTTGTAAAACGCAACATGAAATACGAATATGTTGGCCCATCAACCTTATCAAGTCTCCTTTTTCATCATTCACACTTCCTGAATGAGTTTTTAGCTACTTTCTTTATTTCTTTTAGATTATCCCAACAGAGTTAAAAATATTCTCATAAATTTGTTGTTCATCTAACAATGCAAAAATATTTGAGTAGGTTCGTTGGAAAGACGGATAGGAAGCTCACTCACCATAGAATTTTCATTTGATCTGCCACATTTTACAAACACGACAAATTACTTGGATTACATATTTTTAAAATCGGTGCATTACGGTAATAAAGTTTTAGTTCATCATCAACTTTTCTTGGCACTTAAACGTCAAGGTATTTGCAATGTCAAAGGGTGCCAAACGTATATGATAAGAGATTTCTAGAGGCTGGTGGTTGTCCTTCTGATGCTTATCCTCTGAATTTCTAGGTTGACATTATTTTCGGTGTTAACGCCTGTTCTAAAATAGACAAAGGCCTTTAAATTTTCAACTTTGTTACGAGGAACCGTGACATGGTGGACAAGGCCCAGCTGCACTAAGTCTTTATTTCATGACAGCAAAGAGTTCATTAACCGATGCTGAAAACAACTCGGCATGAACCAAGCAGCTCGCTGTAAATGTGGAAATATGTTTGCAATCCGATAGCCGGGTTGCGGCTTAAGTACCCAAATATATTTTCCAACGAAACTAGCGATGACAAGCTTTGTACAAATATGTCTGACATCCTGCAAGAGCCCAGCTGAAGGGTTTTCACTTCACTACACAGAAAAGCCTACATTTGACTGTTCATATTAATAACCTAAAGCACCTTGCGCATGTCGTATAGACCTCAAAGAAGTTTGCAGAGCTGACTGTTTGCGATAAACTTCTTATTGAACTGCTTTTATTATCGCATTCATAGCTTCGTTTCAGCATTCGCTTGTGAGATCATGCGTCAATCTAATATAATCTAATGGCTATATAATATACAGGATGAGTGCTATGTAAGACAGACAGGGATTAAGAGGGCAAGAGCAGATTCCTATAATTTATTCCAATCTGACTGTTACCGCTACTATAGACGAGCGGTGACCCGCGTAAGATTAATTTGTGAATTCTCTTCTTTTTCTCTTTGAAAGATTATCTAATTTTCGGCACATCGCTGCTGTCCTTTTGACCTTCTTAAAAGCCGGAAGCTTTACATGATGATTCAAAGCACTCACAAATTGGTTGGGCGGTGACTGTTGTCGTACGACGAATTTCCTGCTTTTTGCCCTTTTTATTCTCAATGTTATCTACGTTTATGTGTACGCAATTTTTCCATTCATTCAACATTTTCTTGTTCTCCTTATTTGACGTTGTATTGGTTTGTTTATGGCATTGTCATATTTTGCAAACGTCATGCAATTTTGATGCTCATCAAGAGCGTTGGTCGACAGCAAAAATTGAAGCAAAGAAACCGGAAAAAAATCAAACAAAGAATAATAAGAGTACAAAAAACTTGGAAAAAAATTTGTTCAAAATATATATCTGAGCATCGAGTTGATATACTTGGACGAGACAGGCGCATTTCTGTGCTAAGCAAAAACCAAAGATGGCATGTCAATCAAAAGAATATGACTCAAGGAAACTACAAAAAATGTGTATTACGGATGCTCATCGGAATTTGGGTGAAATGTATCTACATCATGTAAATCATGTTACAAATAGAAGGGTTGAATTATAATTTTTAAACAAACTAGCCTCTTGCTGCCACTAGTTACTTAAGGAAGGGAGGAAGAGGGCGATAGAACCTAAAAGATGTACAGAGCGTTATGTCAGCTCAATCACGTTGCAACCCGCTTTAATAATCTCACGTTTTTTATTATTTCAAAAACGAGCAACGCTTATGATAGTTGTAAAATTCATTTTCTTGCACTTCATTCTTCTTTACTTTAAATGACGTCTAACCGTATAAACGATTTTGGCCGCCCAACATAGCTAGCCAGTCGTTTCTTCTTTCTGCTAACTGATTCTATTTAGAAACACCGTTAGATCGCAATTCGGTTCCCGCTTAGTCTTTTCATCGGAGTGGTGGTCTCCCTTCTTTCCCGGAGCATCTTAATTCATTCGCACAGCATGGCATACCCAACGAAGCCGCTGCATTTTAATTCTTTCGGTGTGCATACAGCTCATACAGGTCGTCAGTAAGACTTCTTCTGTACTCGCCGTCGTCAACGAGCAAGGGTTCGTAAGTCTTTTGAATAGTCTTTCTCTCGAATACTCCGATAGCACTATCTGATGTTGTCAGTTGCCAAGTTTTTGCACCATAATATCCATGATACATATGTGGTATAGATACTACAGTATCGACACTGTAGTTCAGAGTATACTACAACCAGTGACACACACAATTGTAGTATAGTTTCGTGTTTCAATTGACAGTTTGATTTTAAAATGGAATCAACAAGTGGCATTATTTTTGTGAATGTTTGACATAAATCTTCTTCCAGCATATCCAGTGCGTCGGGTTAAGTGCAACACCCACCCGGAGCAAGACAGTATTGAGCAGACCTGCTGCAAGGAGCTGCTCAGAGAATGAAAGTTTTAGGGGGAAAAGTGACGAGTTACACAGGGTTACATCGAAATAACAGCCCCTGGTCGGGTAAAACCCGAGTCATTTCCGTACGATAGAACCGGCTGTTGTGGAAATGTGTCGCACAGTACACAGATGGAAAGTACAGGTCGAGGACGATTTGGCCGCCATTAGTCCTTCCAATTGCCCATCTGTAAATTACAAGCGAATCTACAGGCAAAGTCCTTCAGGTTCCCCTATGAATAATTATGTGGAACTCGTTGCCCGATCCAACACAGCTGTGAAGTGAAAATTACTATCCGGTTTCTAATTTCAGTGCTATCCAAGACAATTTAGTACCGCCTCTCCAACTCACAGCTCATACTTTTGTAGTTGTAACTTTTTTTAGAGTTACTACTACTATTTCCCCCCCCCCCCCCCACAAATCAATTACTTTATTTATTTCCCCCTCACTTTGCAAATGGCGCAGTTTTGTTCATTTTTCTACACCTTTTCCAACTGTATTTGAGAAAAAGTCAAATGTATTTGAGAAAAGGAAAATGTATTTGAGAAAATGCCAAATGTATTTGAGAAAAGGAAAATGTATTTGAGAAAAGGAAAATGTATTTGAGAAAATGCCATTGTATTTAAGAAATGGGCAAATGTATTTAAGAAAATGTCAATGTATTTAAAAAAATGACAAATTGGTTTGAGAAAGGGGCAAATGAATTTGAGAAAAGTCCAAACGCATTGAGAAAAGTCAAATGTATTTGAGAAAGTTTGAGAAAAGGAAAATGTATTTAAGAAAATGCCAAATGAATTTGAGAAAAGGAAAACGTATTTGAGAAAAGGAAAATGTATTTGAGAAAATGCCATTGTATTTAAGAAATGGGCAAATGTATTTAAGAAAATGTTAAACATTTTTCCTACTCTATTCAATCCAAAAACTTTTAATAATTAATTAAAATGATTATTAATAAATAAAAACAATAATAATTTTCATAAAAATTCCAAAAAAGTGAAAAATTATTATTCTTGGCCTTGAGCTCGTTTCATGAATACTTGAAAATGTTAATGTATTTAAGAAAATGAGAAATTGGTTTAAGAAAAAGGCAAATGTATTTGAGAAAAGGAAAATGTATTTAAGAAAATGCCAAATGTATTTGAGAAAGGGGCAAATGCATTTGAGATATGGCAAATGTATTTGAGAATAGGGCGATTGTATTTAAGAAATGGGCAAATGTATTTAAGAAAAGGGCAAATGTATTTTAGAATAAGGAAATTTTGTCAGAGGAATATTTTTAGTTACTTACATTTAAGCCAGTGAAGTATAACCTTTTAAAAGAAACATAATTCATAATTCATTTATTTCATTTTCAGAGTATGTACATAGTACAGTGTAAGACTTTAGTCTTTTAATAGTACTTCAACAGTTATATAATTAACAAACGTAACTAAGTAAAATTAAGTATTTAAAAGCTAAGTTAAGATAACATGTAATGTGGTGGTTTTATTGATAACATAGGGCAATTATATGTACATAAAACACTGTGGTACTAAAAAATTTATTTGGACATAAGTGTGCTTGCTTTATGTCGAAGACAGCTTCGAAAAAAATAAATCATTTGTAAATTGTGCATTTAAAACATATAGACATATATTCGTAAGAAAAAAAAAAATGGAATTTAGAGACAAGTGTGTAGTTTGTAGGAGCGACATGCGCAGGCAACCAACAGTTCGTCTGCTTCCATGTGGTCATTTATTGCACCAAAAGTGTAGCAGTCCCATAATTGATTGAATTATGAATTATGTTTCTTTTAAAAGGTGATACTTCACTGTCTTAAATGTAAGTAACTAAAAATATTCCTCTGACAAAATTTCCTTATTCTAAAATACATTTGCCCTTTTCTTAAATACATTTGCCCATTTCTTAAATACAATCGCCCTATTCTCAAATACATTTGCCATATCTCAAATGCATTTGCCCCTTTCTCAAATACATTTGTCATTTTCGTAAATACATTTTCCTTTTCTCAAATACATTTGACTTTTTCTCAATGCGTTTGGACTTTTCTCAAATTCATTTGCCCCTTTCTCAAACCAATTTGTCATTTTCTTAAATACATTGACATTTCTTAAATACATTTGCCCATTTCTTAAATAGAATTGGCCTATTCTCAAATGCATTTGCCATATCTCAAATACATTTGCCCTTTCTTACATTCATTTGGCACTTTCTTAAATACATTTTCCTTTTCTCAAATTTTCTCAAATACATTTGACCTTTTCTCAATGCGTTTGGACTTTTCTCAAATTCATTTGCCCCTTTCTCAAACCAATTTGTCATTTTCTTAAATACATTGACATTTTCTTAAATACATTTGCCCATTTCTTAAATACAATGGCATTTTCTCATATACATTTTCCTTTTCTCAAATACATTTTCCTTTTCTCAAATACATTTAACTTTTTCTCAAATACAGTTGGAAAAGGTGTAGTTTATTAATTTTGTCTTCAAAAATATTGTATTTTATTATATGACAGTTAATATTATTTGACACCCGTTAAACTGACAAATATTTGTCAATAGTTTGAGATGATAGTTGCATTTTATGGGCACAAATTTATCATTTCGAGCTGAACATACCTATTGCTACGACGTCTACCACTATACTACAAACATTTTCACAGTATACTACAACTACTCGTGGTATGAAAGTGATACATATGTGGTATAGATCGTGGTATTGATACTATACTACAATGTGTGTCTCTATTATAAAGCAGGACGAGTACGGTAAGTTACTTATAGAGTGTTATTTGTGGTATTCGAGAGAGGACTTTACTTCGCAGTTTCTTACTCAGTCCGAAGTAGAACTTCTTTACAACGGTGATTCTCCGAAACCAACATCGGCATTGTTTAAAGCGAGAAGTTCAAGTTATATTGGTCTGTGTTGTTTCTTCAGATCTCTCGTTCAGGTTTATTTTTGCACTTCACAAGAAAAAAAAATTTCGTATGAATTAACAGCACGGCATCATACATAAAATTATCTATTCTTCAGAGCGCTAGGTTACCTTGGACAAGAGCTACAATTTGGAATTTCAACACGAGAGTACAATTTTTTTCAAGAGAAATTCCGATATCGAAAAAATGGCGGGCTACCGTCTCGTATCACCAGTTTTAAATACAACGCTGGACGGACAATAAACTGTGTGCCAGATTTGGTCAAATATCTAAATTTTTTCATAAGTTATCAAGTGCACGGTCAGACGGACGGACGGTCTTATATTAATCAATTACCCTATACATTCTGAAAACTTTGAGGTGTAGAACTCTATATACAGGGTGGCTGATGAAAGCCGCTACAAAAAAAAATTAAATAACTTTTTTTCTATTTAATGAATCTGGTTAATTTTTTTTTTATTTTGCAGATTGACTTTTACATTTAACAAAAATGGATAACTGGGACACTGAGACAAGAATTTGGATTGTCCGCCGCTATCACGCACTGGAGTCCGTAGTTTCGGTTCAAAGAGAGTATAGGCGCACGTTTGGCGGCAATCCTCCGACCAGATGGACCATAATAAGACTTGTAAACAATTTTGCCGAGCATGGGACAGTCAACAGAAGACCTTACCATCGAGACCCTTCAGTTCGAACGGAGGAAACAATCGCTGCTGTAGCTGCTGCCATACAAAACAATCCACGTTTTTCGACAAGAAGCTTATCTGCTCAAATGGGTGTAAGCAGACAGTCATTACAGTCAATTATGCACAAAGATTTGGACTTATTCCCATATAAAATTCAAATGGCCAACAAACTGAACGCTGCAGACTTGCCGATTCGCTTGGAATTTTGCCAGAAGATGCTTCAAATGGTGGAAGAGGATGGAAACATGTTGAACTGTCTTTTCATGTCTGACGAGGCCCATTTCGATTTAAACGGCAACATAAACAAACAAAATTGTCGAATTGTGGAGAGCTTCCAACCCACAGATACTCCATGAGACGGAATTGCATCCATTTCGTGTCACAGTGTGGTGTGCAGTTTCATCACGCTGCATTGTCGGGCTCTACTTCTTCGAAGAAAACGGTCACACCGTTACGGTTACTGGAGACCGTTACTTGAGCATGTTGAGAGAGTTTTTCTATCCAGAATTACGCCGAATGAGAATTTCTTTCAACTCTGTGTTGTTTCAGCAAGATGGTGCAGCTCCTCATATAGCCCAACCTGTTATGACAGAATTGCGACAAAAATTTCCCAATAAGCTGATATCCAGAAACTCCACATTCCGTTGGCCACCCAGGTCGCCTGACCTTACTGCACCTGACTTTTTCTTGTGGGGTTATTGCAAACAGGAAGTCTTCAAAGCAAAACCAACAAATTTGAATGAACTAAGGCAATCCCTTCGAGAAACAATTGCGACTATTCCTGTCTCAACTCTCCAAGCAGTAATGAACAACTTTTTGGTAAGATGCCGCACATGCATCGACGAGCAGGGGGGGCATTTAAATTCCATTATTTTTAAAACTAATTAAGCTATATTTAATAAAATTTAATGAGCTTTAACATGAATAAAAGAAAAATGAATTCCATACACTGAAAAAAAATTATTTGAGTTTCTTAATGTAGCAAAATTCATCAGCCACCCTGTATATCTCGATTATTTTATAGCGTTACAAACGCCCCTTATATGGACAAAACTATAATATTCTACTTATTCCTACAGCTGTGCTTAAAAAGAAGAAAGTTTGGAGAAACCAAACTGAGACCCTTAGCTTTTCGTTTGCTTGTGTGAAATCCTATTGCACGTATAAACCTATTTAATTATACTTTCTTTCTGTGAAAAAACTACTACCAATTAATCGAAAAAAGCAAGAAATGTTTTTTTGTTTTTAAGAAATTGTTGCTAAGATCTTCTTACCAGTTGTATCCATAGCTCTTTCTTAAAATAAAGCAAGCAAACTGTCCATTAGTGTATCAAGCTGATTAGACACTTACAAACGTAAGGTTTGGAAGCAGTGCGAATATTCATTAATTCACTATGGAAACTCCATTTGAGATAGTTAAACTTTCCTGGAGTTGCTTTGATATTTTCTTAATGGGGAAAGAATGATAGTAAAGCGTGCGAAATAACAAAGAAAAAGTAATAAGCATGTTAAATATGTGGCGTGTTAATTGAATAAAGAATACAACAACTTTATACTTTTAGTTTTCTTTTAAAACTTTCTTTGTTTATTTATCCACTCAGTTTTAGAAACAGTGTTTTCTTTTTGATGGCCAATGATTAATTGATGGCCGCCCGCAACGACATGTCCGTGGAACCCGAACGTTTCACGGTCATGCCGTTCCTGTCGGTCATCGGTTGTCTCTTTTCTGGACAGGTGCCAACATAGCGTATAACACTTACGCGCCATATAGTGTCGCCCCTGTCCAGCGAAGTGACAACTTTTTGTTATGCAGGGAAGTATTTTGGCTGATCACATAATGCCCTGTGGGAACCATGTGATCAGCCTCCCTTATCATTACATCATCCTTTTTGGGGAAAAGAAGAATTTGGTAGGGTGATCAGTCGTATCAGATTCTTCTTACCCATATATATACTAAAATTGTTTTGAATGAACGAATATTTTATATTGGGTGTTCCTCCCCTTTTTATTAATTCGTTCATTCCTATAAATTTTTACCAAATGCTTAAAATGTAAAAACGCTTAAAACTTAATTATATAGTTATTTATTAAACATTAAATAGTATAAAAAATTATATTTATATAAATGATAAAGCATATTTTTTTTTTTTTTTTTTTGTTTTTTTTTTTTTGTTTTTTTTTTTTTGTATGTACAGGTTTTTGTATGTATGTTTTGTATGCCTTCTTGGCTTTATAATGAAAATGGTATTTTATAATTATACTATAATTAAGTTTTTTTTTTTTTCTCAGTTTGCTAGAAAAATAATTTTTTTTTTTTTTTTTGTATTTTAAATACATGTTTAGGTTTGAATTTTTTTTACCTTCTTGGCTATATAACAAAATCGCTTATATTAATAAGTGTAAATTTGAAAAATTTAATTATTTTACAGATTTTTGGAAATGAAAAGATTAAAAATTGGTTTTTTTTTTTTTTTTTTTTGACATTTTAAGAAAAATATGTTAATTTACTTTACACAGCCTGTTTTTGTGTACTACTTTTTCTTTATTATTTATTTCGTCAAAAATAGTTACATTAGGTTCATCAATTTTCTTTATTATAAATGGACCTTGATACATATTTTCGTGTTTGTGGCTTGGTTCTTTTTGCAATAAGACTTTATCGCCAATTTTAACTACTAACGGACGAGCCGTCTTATCATAAAAGTTTTTTGTTTGTAATTTGTTCTTATTTATTAGATTTTGTGCCATTTCATGTGTTTTTTGCATTTGAAATTTGATTTCTTTAGCATAGTTTTCGACATTATAAATTGGATCGATTTTATCTTTTTTGAATTCATTTGGCAAAGTTGCCTTTTTTGCAAATACTAATTCGTATGGAGTAAATTTATTGTCGAAAACTGTGCTTGTTGTAGTGTTGTGTAAAAATGTAAAATATTTTAAGTAAACATCCCAATCAGACGATGTTTCATTAAGATATGCACGTAAGTATTCATTAAAGACACGATGATTACGTTCAATTGTACCAACAGTTTCGTGATGGTACGCAGTTGAAAAATCATGGTTTATGTTTAACAGTTTGGTTATTTCAGCTATTAGTTCATTTTTAAATTCTGTACCTAAATCAGATTTTATGGAATTCATTACACCGTATGTTAAACTAAAGCCTTCAAAAATTGCCGATGCAATTGTTTTGGCAGATTTATCTGGTACAGGTACTGTTACCAAATATTTAGTCATGTCACAAATCATGGTTAGTGCGAACTTATTACCATATTTGGACTCAGGTAGGGGTCCTATTGTATCGATAACCAATACATCAAATGGTTTACAAGGTGTTGGAGGTTTTACAAGATTTTCTTTTGTTTTTGGTTTCACCTTGTTCAAAAGACATTTATTACAACTTTTTACATATTTTGCTATATCGCGAGTCATGTTCTTCCAATAAAATTTTGTTCTTAGTTTTGCGTAAAGTTTTTTGGTACCACAATGTCCTCCTGAGATTGGGTTGTCGTGGGAAATAGTCATCAACTTAAGTTTTTTGTCATTATCTGTTACAGTTTCAACTGGATCTGTTAAAATGATTTCTAAAAATTTGAGTATTTTATTTCCGCTATCTTTTAAATTTATAATAGTATAATGATTGAAAAATAAATCATTTTTAGGCCATTCTATTTGCTTAATTTTGCGTTTGCTGGCTTTTGAATCAAGCCTCGAAAGTAATTTCTCTAAAGACGGCGGCCGCCGTGGTGTGAAGGTAGTGTTGCCGGCCTACCACACCGAAGGTCCATGGTTCGAGCCCTGGTACAGGTAACATCAAAAGTGATTTGAAAAAAGTTTTTCAAAACGGGGTCGCCCCTCGGCAGTGGTTTGGCAAACTCTCCGAGTGTATTTCTGCCATGACAGGCTTCTCAGCAAAAATTCGTCTCCTTTGTAGATGCCGTTCGGAATCGGCAAAAAACTGTAGGTCCCACCAATTTGTAGGGAAAATTCAAATCGGCACACCACAAATTGGAAGAGAAGCTTGGCGCAAAAATCTCTTAGGAGGTTTATGATGATATACCTGTTGTATATCGCGCCATAGAGATAGAGATAGATTTCAGATCTGATACGCGGTATTTTGTTTGACAAATTAAATGAAAATTTATCGTAAACTTGTAAAATTTGTTGTTTGTCTTTAGTTTTGTCGTTTTTATTAAGTAATTTTTTGTTGTTTGTCTGATTTGCCATCGCCCTTGTTTGTACTGCTAAAATTTGTTTGTTAGAATCTCGAATTTCATCGATTGTGATGCATGAAAGTGCATCCGCGCCTACATTTGATTTACCTTTAATATATACAATAGTGAAGTTATATTCCGCTAGTTCAAGCCTAATTCTCGAAAGTTTTGAAGAGGGGTCTTTCATATTGAACAGGTATACTAGCGGTCTATGGTCGGATTTTACAATAAAGTTAGTACCATAAACGTATGGTCGAAATTGCTTTATTGCGAAGTAAATGGCTAAAAGTTCCAATTCTATGATTGGTTTTTTCTGTTTGGCATTATTAAATGCTTTAGAAGCGAAACAAATTGGTAAATCACTACCTTGATGATCCTGACTTAAAATAGCACCGCATCCAGTTATTGAAGCGTCTACTGTAATAATAAATTGTTTAGTAAAATCGGGGTATTGTAGCAATTTAGGTGAAAGCAAAGCTGCTTTCAATGATAGAAATGATCTTTCGCACTCCACGTCCCAAACAAATTCAACTCTTTTCCGACTTAAACGATTTAAAGGCGCTGCCAGTGACGCAAAATTAGGTATAAAACGCCTGTAATAGTTAGCAAATGCGACGAAACGTCGAACCGCATCTTTATCCGTTGGTTTTGTATACTTTTTAATAGCGTTAATTTTTGAGTCATCTAGCAACAGACCCTTTGCTGTACATTTGTGACCTAGAAAAGTTACTTCTGGTCGTAAAAAATTGCATTTGTTAGGATTTAGTTTGAGATTGAAAGACCTACAAGTATCGAAAACTTTTGAAAGATTTTTAATATGGTGTGCTTCACTACAACCAATGACGATAATATCGTCGACATATAAAAATGCAACATCGGGTGGTATACCCGAAAAAGCTATAGTCATCATTCGCGAGAATGAATTTGGTGCTACATTTAACCCGAATGGAAGAACTTTCCATCTAAATGCACCACGGTCAGTGCTGAAAGAAGTAATATCGCGTGAGTCAGGATGCAAGGGAATTTGATGAAATCCCGAAAAAAGATCCAATGTCGAAAAATACTTAGCTCGACCAAGATTGTCTAAAATATCGTCAACTCTAGCAAGCGGAAATTTATCAGCAATGAGTTTTTTGTTAACTCCGCGAAAATCTACGCACATACGATAAGCTTTTTGACCATTAGTATCTTTTTTTGGGACCACAATCAAAGGACTATTGTAATTGGAATAGCTAGGCTCAATCAAATCATTGTCTAACAATTTATTTACTTGGCGATTTATTTCCTCACGTTGGGAATATGGCAATCGATAGTTTTTAACATATACCGGGTCGTTGTCTGTCACTCTTAGTGTTTGCTCGTAAAAATTGTTTAAAGTCATTTTGTCCGTGTCGAGAGCGAAAATGTCGGCATAATTTATGCAAAGGTTGATTAGTTTACTATGAGCATGTTGAGGTATTTGGTTTTTTAAAATTGAAGTTAGTTTTTTCGTACGTTTGTTTTTCGTTTCTGTCTTGTTAATTGAATAAACGTTGTAATTTGAAAGTTTTTCTGTCCGAATACTATTTCTTTTAACACACTTTACATCATCCGTTGTATTTATAACTTTAATTATTGGGTTTTTGGAATTAACAATGCATCTCGCTGTGAAAACACCTTTTTCAATTTCCTGCGAATCCACGAAAAGTGGATCGGGTGTTTTTCCTAAATCAAAAAGTCTAAATATTTCACATTTGGGCGGTATTAAACAACTGTCGCTTTCTGTTCCGTGTAGGATTGGTACCGCGACTTTTTCATCACCTACCCGAAACGAAATATTATTGTTCTCATAACTAATGACGCATTTGTTAATTTTCAAAAAATCTTTACCCAGTATGCCATCGGATGGGATATTAAAGTCTTCATTTACTATGTGCAAAGTATGTTTAATCGAAAAGTTGGAAAAATTTAAATTTACGATAATTTTACCTAAAGTTGAAACAGTACTAGAAGTGACACCGGTAATGTTAATAATATCGTTTGTATTAAATGTAATATTTCTGTCTAAACTTGAGATTTTTACTAAAGAAATGTCGGCTTGTGTGTCTACTAAGAAAGAACAAAATTTTTGTGACTCGTTAATTTGCAATTCAATAAAATCTGAGTAATTTAAATTTAAACAATAAATGGCTTTTGGCGAAGTAAAATCGCTTAATCGCTGTATTCGTCCTCCCCCAGTGTTCGCTCCTGAGGGGCGTTCGCGTTTAAAGCGCGGACATTAGCGTTTCTACCTCTACCATTTGATGATCGTGAATTGTTACCGCTATTGTTACTATTACTGTTACCGGAATTTGAACGTGAATTATTATTATTATTATTTCGATTTTGATACCTATTTCCATTAGCAAGTCGATTTCGTTGACTATTATTACCGTTAGGGTTGTTGTTGTATGAAAATGATCGATTATTTCTATAGTTGCTAAAGTTCCGATTTGGGTAAAAGCCACGATAGCTACCACGCGAGTTTTTGAATGTATTATTACCGCGTGAACGAAAAGCTAAAACCTGACGCTCTTTCACTTCGTTATTTTGTTCAACAATCAATTTAGCTACCACGTCTTTAGGATCAGCAAAAGCTGTTGAAGCCAAAATAGTTTTAACCAAATCGGATCTAGCATTTAAGCGACACACGTTAACCGTTTGTTCAACTGCCATTTCATGAGCTTTTCCTTGAGTAATCCCTTCAATAATAAGAGACCGCTCAAGTGAATCAGCTAATTCTTCAACTTTTTTGGCAAAATCTGTATAATTGTTACTGTTAACGTGTAACGCGGCTATTTTTCCTGCTACAACTTTCGAGTTGTCTGGCTTGATCCTATTACGCAAAACTATTTTAATTTCGTTAACTGAATTTACTTGCGTCGGTATAGCTTCTCGGGCTTTTCCCTCTAACTTTGATTTTATGAATGCTTTGAACGTACTAGTTAAGCCTTCATCTACTAATTCTTCAATCAAATTAATTTTGTCAATAAACGATTCGAGAGCTAACGGATCTCCATTATAATTTTCCCTTATTGTCGAAGCACAAAGGCTTATTAAAGATCTTTTTTCTTCAATAGTAGGCATTTTAATAGAAATTTCCGTACAAATCGAAATATTTGGTGAACTATTTGAAACTATTGGTTCTTCTATTAAAGTTAACGAATCCTCTAGAGTTGAGGAATCTTTTATGTTTGGCAGAGAGGTGCTTTTTGAAATAGGAACGAGTGATGAAGTTTGTGATTTTGCATCTGAGTATTCCTCCTCAGAACCAGATTCAATTGAGTCTGTTTTGCAAATAAGCTTAATTGGCTCTAATGGAATTTTAATATGAAAATCTAATTTATCGAAACACCTTTCTAAAAGATCTCTACAACGTTCTAATTTTACTTGTGTTTTTGAGGACTCATGTAGTTTTGTATGACCTTTGACGTGTATTAAAATGTGATTATAAGAAGCTACTAGCAATTTCTTATATTCATTAAGTTTATCTTTATTCGACGAAAGCTGTCGGTTTTGCAAAACTCTTTTAGTAACTTTTATAAACTCTGAATATCTATTTGAAAATTCTTCTTCTAAATCAGTCATACTACGATAAATCAAAAAAAACAAAGCAAAATCTCGATTCTATTAACTTAATATTCACCAAAGTCCGAAAACGTGAAACATTTTTTAAAAATCTAAAAAAATACAAAAAAAAACCGAATCTGCTGAAATTACGTCATCCGCTGAAAATTATCATGCATAGAACTTGGGATTTGGCATGCAAAAGGATTTTAGGCATTCATGCAATTTCAAACAAAAAATTTTTCTAAGTGTATTTTGTATTTGTTTAATTTTTAGGCTATTGTACAAAAATTATTTAAATCCAAAGTTAAATTTACAAAGCAAGAAACCGGCAAAATTTTAATTTAATTTAACATGTTGTAAGGAAAGCAAAATTTTAATTATTAAACAAAGTTAGTTGGCAAAAGTCTATGGCAAGGGTTTTGTGTAGGGTATACACGAAGTGGACGCACCACTTTAATCAAAATTGTAATATGGTTGTTGTACAGGACCACCGTTTTCGGTACAAGCGGACGCACCGCTGTAAAAAAAAATTGTAATACGGTACGGAACCACCGTTTGTTCAAAAAAAATCTAATGTGAATGTGTACATATGTCTGTATAAGAAAAAAAACCCTAAGGGAAAAATACATATACATATACATATATACTGCTACTTCTGCTATTAAACTGCTACTTCTGCTACCACCGCTGCCGCTGCTACTACCGCTGCTGCCTTTTTTCTTGCCTGCTGCTGCGCTGTCTCGCTCGCTGCTAGTGGTTGCTGTGCAGTGTGAGTGGCGTGGGTTGAAAAATGTCCGTTAGTTAAGTGGCGTGATATGATGTGCCGTTAGGCACAGCACCCGATGTACCTATTATTTCTGTTTCAATTATTTCGTAGATTAGAATTTGTTGTATTATTTTCAAAATTTTTTAGTTTTATTTCCGTCTTTTTTAGTTTTGTAGATTAATTTTATGTATTATTTCCGTATTCTTTAGACTTGTAGATTAATTTTATGTATTATTTCCGTATTCTTTAGTTTTCTAGAATAGTTTCTTTTTGTATTATTTAAAAAAAATTTTTTTTTTTTTTTTTTTTTTTTTGATTATCTCTGTTTCTGTTAGCGTTGTAGTTTAGTTTTATGTATTATTTGAAATTTTCCATATTAAGTGATAAATTTTCTTTTTGCCATGTGTGGTCTTGTATTAAATTTTTCTATTACCTCCGTTTGTATTAAGATTTCTTTATTAAATTTTAGATTTGAATTAATTTTTATTATTTCCGTTTGTTTTAATTGGGTTCTTTATTAAATTTGGCATTTATTTCAAGGGTTTTTATTATCTCTGGTTCTATTACTTGCTTTAGTATTAGATTTTACATTTTTTCTAACTTTTATTATATCCGTTTTTATTAGTTGATAAGTTATTAAATTTTTACATTTTAGGTACTTTTATTATTGCCGTTAACTTTAGGTTTTATTTATTATAATTTGCTTATTCACTGCCACTTAACTTACCCGCGCCACTCCTGCCGATGTCATATGCGTGGAGACTCCTGGCAGGATCGCCATGTTAGTTGAATAAAGAATACAACAACTTTATACTTTTAGTTTTCTTTTAAAACTTTCTTTTTTTATTTATCCACTCAGTTTTAGAAACAGTGTTTTCTTTTTGATGGCCAATGATTAATTGATGGCCGCCAGCAACGACATGTCCGTGGAACCCGAACGTTTCACGGTCATGCCGTTCCTGTCGGTCATCGGTTGTCTCTTCTCTGGACAGGTGCCAACATAGCGTATAACACTTACGCGCCATATAGTGTCGCCCCTGTCCAGCGAAGTGACAACTTTTTGTTATGCAGGGAAGTATTTTGGCTGATCACATAATGTCCTGTGGGAACCATGTGATCAGCCTCCCTTATCATTACAGGCGTATGACAATTGCACAGGACAACCAAAGGACTTTAAGGATTATAGCACATGTTCAAAGCAAGTAACAATGGCAAGTTGCTTACCAAAAGACCTTGGAATGGAAAATCACAGTCAGTCAATCAGTGATTGTTATTGTATTAGCATATGATAATGTGTTGGAAGTACTGCAGTCGCCAAACAACAAAATGAAAGCTCGCCTATCTAATGCGCTCGAGAAGGCGATATAAGCAGGCTTCATATATTTCTTGGAATAAAAACAGTATCTCTCTGAAGACATTTGCTTCTGTCAATTAAGAACTTGAAACTGAAAATTAAATATTTAATTTGAAGAAATATCCCATAAGGAAAGCAAACAAGCTCGAGAATTAACTTTTGATGCTATCACGCAAGCGAAAAGTGCGCATTTGAATTTCTAAAAAAAATTTTAAATTTTGCAAGTATTAATAAATTTTTGTTGAGCCATGCAACACAATATTAACACTTTTCTTTTTGTATTTCTAGTTTTATTAGTCGATATTTCGATCTCAATCTGTGATCATTATCAGGAAACAATCATCATCAGGAAGTAATCAGTCTCAACCCGCTACAAAAGGGTTTTACCGTGAATAAAAGACTCCTATAGTTTTTGAAAAGTGGGTATGTCTCGCCTCCAGGCTATATAAAATGTCAATTCGCCACAGCTCTAAAAGAATTTGGTCTAAGTTAATTAAATTCGGATATATGTGTCACTTGGTCAAGATTTACGTAATTTTGCCACAAAAATTTTATGTTTTGTTTGTGTTTAATTAATGCCCACAGTTTGTTGCCGATGTCTCTGAAACTCTCACGGTGGGTTTAGCATTTCGTTGCCCACAACACAGCTTATATATAGACATCCAAACTAATTACTATTTTTTATTTGAGTTTCATAAAGATCACAGAAATTTTTACAAGCATAAAAAAAATCTTTTCGTAGCAATTATAACTGGGAAGTATTTTTTTGAGTAATCCATAACTATTATGTTGATATTTTACTTTAAAAATTTCAAAATAATAGATATGATCAATATTTATTTTTTGAGTCCCCAAAGACTTCTTCTTTGAGACTTTTAAAATAAAAGTCTTTCGATAATAATAATGTACAATTATTGTTATTTTAAGTCTTTGAAAGAAATAGTTTTAATTTTTTAGTCGTAAAATAAACAAGTTATACAAAGCTTATTACAATCACATTGTCAATAAAGTCCAATTAAGCTGAATCTTTAAATAGAACATGGCCCATGTTAGCCTTGGTTAAGGTGAGAGCCAAAGAAAGTGTGTCTATTACTTACGGTCTCAATATTGCGCCAAACATAACATGAATATTGATATTGAGCTGAAAATGTTCCATAACATGATAAACAAGAAAGCCTTTGGTCTTTAATTCGCGCTGATTTCTAGGTTCATGGCGCCACCCTATAAACTGTCCACCAATCTAAAATCTTGGATATGACGTTACACGAAATTCTTACCTTCGTCGCTTATACAATTCCAATTGAAAGTATAAAGAAACTTTGTTGGCAACATGCAAAGCCAGCCGGCCCTGAGCTACTATTCTCAAATATAGTTGCCGAAACCCTGCGGGTTAGGGGTTTAGAATATGCCCGAGGTAGGCATACCGGTCGTAAGAGGCGACTAATATGCACAAAGGTAATGACGTGCAACTTGATGGTTGATCTTCGGATATGATGCCTCTCACCTCTTATTACCCATCTTATCCTTCCTTACGGAAGGAGGGGTGACATGACCTAGAAGGTTTCACTGGTCATAAATGGCTAGCACGACAGTCGGGCAGTACCGCAAGGGAGTACGGGAGCGTACCGGGTTCAAATCCGGCCAAATACTGTTAATTCGACAACACTCCCTAAAACCCTCGGGGAGTGTTTTTGTCGTTACCACAACAACAACAATAATATAGTTGCCGAGCCTAGCAGATATAAATTAGCTGAAGTTGCAATTTCAATATAATAATATAATAGGTGTTCCATCCTTTGACCAGTGCACTGAAGGACATTCGCAGTATTCATAAATATCTGACATTTGATTTATTTCCTCTTTCGTCCCTTGAATACCTAAACTCGAGGAGAACTACGTATCTACATTAGACCTGGATATGCCAAATGAAAGTCCTTTATAAGGGTGAATTACTTGGTAAACAAGGTCATAAAATCAGTTTTATTAAAGCGCATCATTGAAATACTTCCCATACAAAAGCTTTTCCAATTTCCGTTTGGAATAACTTTGAAGACTTAAAAAAATATATTTTACAAATAACTATTAACGTCAGACTATTGTAATATAAATTACAGAATAAAAGTCTTTGAAGCCTTTAAAAAAAAATCGGATGATTGTTATTTCGCTCTCAAACCTTTAAAAGTCTTTCAATAATTATTATGAACAATTTTTATTTTTTCAATTGCAAAGTAATAATTTTTCAAGATTCAAAAAAATAACTATCAAAATGAAAAAATTATTTTGAGACTTTTATGAATATTTCTTATAATAGTTATATCTCTGATAGAATACTTTCATCTATTTGCTTTTACTTGATTTTTTATAATTATATTAAATTAAATAAAAGTTTTTTTTAGCATTTTTCTTGATCTTTGCACCTTTTATATGGTTGACGCCGTAAGTACATTTCCACTTTTTGAAGTGCAGCCCTGGCTTTGTACTTTGGTTGTTTTATTTATGTTGCTGGGTTAGTTATCTTAGAACATGTGATTAACAAAGTTATCCTCTGCTTTCGGGTTTGGTTGACATGGTTCACTCTATAATGACTACTCTGAGCTTGTCGCCTATTTTCCGTCTTATTTGTCCTGTTCAAGTATGCTTTTATGCTGACTATCTGTAAAGCGGGTCCACCCAGTTAGTGTCTGTTCTTGGTATCTTCTTCTGTGTTCTAAGTGCTTTTTTTTAAATACAATAACTTATCTCGATCTAAAGCATTCATTACTTTATATCTGTTTAGATTATTAATTACACTGGTCTATAGCCAAAAACCACCAGATACGCGAATAGGAAATTTGTATGTAAAACCACCCCCGAGGTTATTTTTGATTCTATCTCTCGACATCTCTCTCTGTTTTATTACAAAAAAAATAAGCTTTCATCCAATAAAGTCGATGGACTAATACAAAAGTTATAAGCATTCAAATAAATATAGTCATATAATACTGAAGTACCGTACACGTATTCATATATTAGTTAGTACGTAAGTAGGTTTTTGAAGGGTTATTAGATGCAAAAAACTGTTAATACCGTTTTCTCAAGTAGGTAAACTTTAAAATTTCAAACCCAGGTACATTTGAAGCAAGAGCACATTTATTAAAGCAGGTAGTGTTTTCTTTGTAGAACTAGGGATCCTTTTTGTCTAGGTAGGCTTCGATTTTTACTTGATCTGAGTATATAAATAGGAGTAAATGCGAATTGTTCCTTCATAATATCTGCAAGGCTCACCGGATACTGTTCAGTCTATAAGTGCATTTTATAACCTGTCATTTACTTAAAAAGATAATATGAATAAAAGGGCGAGAGAGTTTAAGTGTAAAAATGATCCAGATATGTTCTTTTTCATCTGAGGTCAATATATTGTTAAAAGGATGCGACGTGTGTTTTCAAGTCCTTTAAAAGTTACATACTATAAGTATTTTGGAAATCAGCCTAAAAATACTGGAAAATCATGGACACCGAATACTGTGTGCACCAGATGTCGAATCGAATCGATTCATTCGGAATCCGGAACAAAAAGGTAGTAAAATTTAGGAATTTGCTACTTTTTCTTTTTAATGCATATCTGACTAATTTCTGAAACTATCTACTTAGACAACACATGCAACTTAGTACACCAATGAAGTGGAGGGAACCAACTTGCCATTCGACGGACTGCTATATTTGTACTACAGAAGTATTTGGGGTTGGAGAGTCAAGAAAAGTAACACATGCCAGCGTATCTACAGCAACATTGCCCGTACCAAATTCAACGGAAATTGCTCATCTAACTACATTGCCATTGTCACATCCAGCTTTAGTTCCGGGTCCAGTTTCATTGTCAACAGCAGCATCTGATTACGCGGTATCAAGTTGTACTTAATTTCACACGGAAAACGAAACAAACGCTTTGTCACAAACACAACTCAATGATTGGATAAGAGATTTGTAATTTTCCAAGATAAAGGCCGAGCTACACGCCTCTCGTATGCAACAATTTAAATGCCTTTCATCCGCAATAAGGTAACATATTATAGAACTCATCACGAACAATTTTCCAAGTTTTGTACGAAGGAGGACAGTGTTTGTACTGCAAAGACGTTACTGGCTTATTCAAACAGTTTGGTGAACCATATGATCCCAAGGAGTGGCGATTGTCCATAGTCGGCAATAAACTAAGTTTAAAGGCCGTATTATTACATACTGGCAACCAAAAGCCGTCTATCCCGATCGCGTATGCAGTAAATACGAAGGAAACCTACGAGATAATGCAAAAATTACCTAAACTTATCAAATATGAAGAGCATGATTAGAAAATATGTGCCGATCTTAAAGTCGTTGGAATGCTATGCGGTCTACAAAGTGGGTACACAAAATACTGTTGCTTTCAAGACAACTACATCATAAAGGATTGGCCAGGCCGAATCGAATTTAAAGTTGGTGTGGCTAACATAAAAACCTCTCCTCTTATAAAGAAAGAAAAGATTACTTTAACCCCGCTCCACATCAAGCTCGGCCTTATCAACAACTTTGTTAAGGCTTTGGACAAAGAAGGCGAAGCCTTCTGTCATTGAAACACCACATTTCCAGAGATTTTAGAAACCAAGATAAAGGAGGGCATTTTTGTCGGGCCGAAATAAGAAAGATGCTTAACAATAATCAATAAAAAGAACTATTGTCACCAGTGGAGGCAGCAGCGTGGGATTCTTTGGAAAGGTCGTTGCTTCTTTTTTAGGCAAACGCAAAAGTCCTAACTACGAGATGATAGTGAACGACTCAATCAAGAACTATGCGAAAATGTGTAAATAAAAAAACATATTCAAGGCCGTTTTCTAAAGTAAACTGTAAAGCCTATCTGCCCGATAAACAAAAAATTTTTATGAAAATTTTAAAGTTTACATGAGAAAACGTCCCTAAAGCTGAATTCATCGTTCAGTTCCGAACAAATTTTTTGTTTACATTTTGCTCGTTCTCTTGTCATCCTGTATCAGAGAAGTGGACAAAGAACGAGTAAAATGTAAACAAAAAATTTGTTCGGAACTGAACGATGAATCCAGCCTAAGAAAATTACACACAAATGTGTCACTTATTTATATAATTTACTTATTTATTTTCTTTTCAGGAGTAAATATGTCTTTAACAATTCATTTTCTGCACTTCCATTTAAATTTTTTTGGGCAAAATCTTGGTGACGAAAGTGACGAGTATGTCGAATGAAATAAAGTTAATTGAAAGTCGGTATCAAGGATTCTGGGATGTCGCAATGATGGGTGACTACTGTTGGTTTCTCATAAGAGAAACCGATGCTAATCTAAATAAGCGTCAAAACCAAACAAATAACTCTTTCAAGTATAAAATAAGATCATAGTGTTAAGACAAAACGTACATGCATTGTTATCGTCTCATATGTACATGTGCTAATATTTGTAGGGTACTTAAGTATTATATGGCTATATTTATTTGAATGCTTATAACTTTTGTATTAGTCCATCGAGTTTATTGGATGAAAGCTTAGTTTTATTTGCTTTAAAGCAGAGCTTGTAGAAAAAAAAAATATCTGGAAAAAATAAAAAGTTTTCGATATATAGTTCCTCGCAAAGTACACATTTTTTTATATTTTTACAAAAAAAAAGGTTAAAACCCGTATTGATTCTGCATTATCTTCGAACCAACGGGGCCTAGCGAAAAGTTTTGTACGCATTGTTTATAGAAAATTTTATTAGTTTTTTTCAAACCGTTTTGGAATTTCTCAATTTGTTCTTGAAATATACATGATTAAGTGGAGCCATCTTTTGTTTTTTTTTTGAAATAACGGTAAATCGTAAATATCTCAAAAATGGCAACATAGAATCAAAAGTAACTTCGATTTTCGGAATCAGGGGGTGTTTTTACATACGAATTTCATATTCGCGTCTTTGGTGGAGAAAAAAAGTTCAAATTTGCAGACCAGTGTTATTAGGTCAAAGTTAAATTTTCCTCCGAAATGTATAGCCCATCGCAACCGCGCCAGCAAACCTCACATCTGTATTTCATACTTGAATGAGGTGAGCCTAATCAAATTGTAAGTGATGCGAATTATGACTAAGTGGCTCTTAGCCGCAAACCACTTACAATACAGTTATGTGTAGATATGTAAGTACGTGAAAGGGTTTGAGTTCGCGTGTGAGTGTACTTGGAAATTGAAAGTGCGTGAAGCCTTAAGCAGTTTGAGTTTATGACCATCAAAAGACAGTTTGTGGTTTTCATTGCTGTAGCAACAAATATACTGTGGTCAATGGTTGCTGATTGAAATACTTGTGTTTCGACGCGTTTGGAGTGTGCGGTTTTACAAGAGGTATGCGCTTACTGGGAATTTTAAGAATTGTGCCGACGGTTGGGTTGGGGGGAAGTGAAGGGTGCTATCGAGTTTGCGAATGTCTGTTAAAAGTCAATAGAACTTCAATTCAAATGAATAAGTGGCATCAATGACAGTCACAAAGAACAAAAACAGATTTCTTAAACATACTTTAAATAAGAAAATGAGAATGTCATGGAATTTATTGCATTTTCATCGGGTACTAAACTACCCGCACCGCAAAACCTCGGCCAAAGTGTCACTACTTTCAAAAAATTTCATTGTCACCTAGCGAAATTTGTTCCCCTATGGTTTGCATTATCCTTGAAAAGCCTCTTAAAAGTACTATCTCAGCAGGCTACAGAAGGTTTAGCGCACTGTGTTCGTTTTGAACTTCCTTCCAATTGACTAACATAAACTCTGTACATCCACACAAACTGCATTGAAACTCCGGGAGTCTAAGTGCTTTAAGGATACTCATCGAGGGCATAGCAGTATCCCTTAAAATCTTCCAGCAGGTACAATCACTATCGAAAAAGCGGAAATATTCTTACAGTCTCTACATATATATTCGTCATTCAGACTCCAGGCGAATGGCAATGTGTTTCAAGTAGAAGTTTTTGCGATTTGTAAGCTGCAAATCAGTCAAAACCTTTTCAGATAGCCTGGCAGAAAAATCAATATCACATTTTGGCCGCATTGACCAGTCTTCTCGATCGAGAATAATAAGAACGCTTATGGGCTGGCACGCATGTTTCTCGTTAGGATTAAATGATTTAACAGCCAACTTGGAAGTGGCGGTACCCTTGGCAGTAGTCTAGGGGAACATTTAGGAGTTTTGCTAGAACGACAAAAATGTAAAAATATCACTATCAAAACAATATCCAGAGCCACCTGGACAGATCACAAGAAAGGAAAATACGGAGCCTTCTAGGTAGGTGGACAGCGGAAGCTCACAATCTCGTATTAGTCTGCAGAGGCTAGGATTATGAGAACAACTTCCAAAGAGACCTGGCTCTAGTCAGAAGACATCTAAAATAATTTGGAAGCCCCTTCGTTTAAAACCTGGGAGGCTATCTGAGATAGGGATTCCATATATCCTTCAGTTTATTATAAACTCTGGTTAGTTTTAATAGCTTGAATCCATATTATCCCGAGTTTAAAAGAGTTTTTTGACTTTCTCAAAACGGCTTCTAACAGCTACTTGGGAGTATATTTGCTTTTGCTATGTTATTAATGAAGTAAATGTCATTTTAATTAGAAAACATTTTAGAATATAATATCTTGCAATATATTTTAAGGTTAGATAGAGAAAAGCGATTTCTGTCATCCCCGTATTCCGGTAGAACTTTTTGAATTCTGGAACAAGACTACTTTACAATTCACTCTAATTATATTATTACTAACATAAGTCGCTAATGTATTGTGCTAATGGGTAATTCAACCATACACAACATCTCTGTAATTTGTCAGCTGTTCAGATAACAAGCCTGTTATTTTGCTACTACCTTTTATAACATTGCTGTATATGTATACTTTCATATTATTGGACAACCCTGTATAAATTCTTCACTTATTTTTGCATAGATTCGCTTTGCTGTTCACTTTTCAATTCAATTGGCTTCGAGCTTGCACCGGATAAGGTACTCGTCTGATATTACTACGAACATTATCTTATTTAGAAGCAAAATCAAAGTTTACGTGTGTTACATACAACCAGTATACGTACTAGTAATAAAATTGAGTAATATACTACAACATTTATTGTAAGCAATTTATCTAAATAAAATCGTCTTAAACTAGCTGTCGAATCAACTTATGACTTATTTCCTTAGATCAAACAACAACGGTAAGGTTTCAATTCTAAAAAAAAATTTCCGAAAGTATTTTTTATCTTTCTGTCCAAGGGATTTAAATTAAGATAATCGGTTCTACAGGGCAGCATATATATCATTATACCTTGTTGGCTGTCTCATATAACTAACTTAGAAAATTTAATAAATTGAACTCTGGCTTAAACCTTTTGTGGGTATCTACGCACTAGGAATTTCAAGATTTCTTATGTTGGTGATATTTTTGTTACTGTTGTGAAGAGAGAAACACTCAAGAAAGATGTAATGAAAGAGTGAAATGCCACTTTTTGTGTTCAGATCAGTGTTGACAGAATTTTTTCAGCAATCCAGCTAGATACAAGAAAAAAACGCAAAACACAGCTAAAAAAGGAAGTCATATTTTCACATGTTTTATTCCTTTTTTTATTCAAAAGTATATAAAAAAGTAAAGTATAAAAATAAGGCTGTTTGTACTCCAATTTCATAAAAATAAAAGAGTTTCTTACACAAATGCTTTTCATAAGAATATGCACTTTCGAGCATTGGAATTATAATGAAAAATTCAAATCTGTATTTTTTAAAATTACGTCAAACTAAGGCTAATTTTCTTTTTGCTATATAAATTAGTTACTTTTTATATAAAGGGTACAGCGAGTAAAATTTAAATTATTATTATTATTGTATTATTCGATAAAAAGTCCCATTAAATTATCAAGTGCGGCACATATTTAAAAGGAAATATACTTTTATGGCATATAATGCAAAATAACTATATATAATATAAAAGGTGATAATGTGAGATAATATATAATAAATACGTTTTAAAATATGTCAATATCACAATTTTCTTCATCATCCGCTGAATTAGCATACATATTAGAATTGCTCATGAGTTGAATGAGATCTTTTCCCACATCGGGGAAAAAGCTAAAAACAGATAAAAAAAATTCTGGAAAAAGCTAAAGAAAAGCTAGCATCTAAATTCCATTTTTTCCAGCTAAACAGCAAAAAAAAGCTAGATCTAGCTGGACAACAGCTAAGATGGCAACACTGAGAGTATAATTCTACATTTTCTAAAACACTGTTTAGCTATCAACGCGATTTGATTTGGCCATCTCGACTTTCCTTATATATATATTCCAAACAGTAGTAGCTTTGGTAATCTATTTCAAAATCGTCCTCCCGGAAAAGTTCTCTGTCAGTTCATTTGGTTCATGGTTCGTTCGTGATAAGCTTGCTTTAGGGATTTTGTATTCCAGAAATGAGCCTATCAATTAATTGTTTTATATTTCAAAAACAATTTATTTTTAACTGGTTGGCGTAATTTTGCGCATTATTTTTGAAATAGGCCACTACCTACTTCAGAAATAGTTCTTGAACAACTATTTCGGTGCATTTAATAACTAAAGCTCTCTCAGTATTGAACCATTTCAACCATTTGATGATCACTAATCCCTCATTTCAATATATTTTTCAAGCTTAGCATGCAAATTTATAATATTATTAAGTATAAATTTGCATTCTAAACTTTTGAAAATCTTCAAAAAGTTAGTTTCTTACAAAGCTTTATTTATGAAACACACTATAGTTATTGATTTCCTATTGAATATATATTTTTTGGACAGCTGTAAAACCCACAAAGTAAGATAGACAAAATACATAAAAATAAATTTGAGAAAGAAAACTTAAAAAGGATTCAAAACACCAGTGAAGACAAAAAATTTTTTCAAAGGTATAGTTTCGCAAAAGCATAGCTAAAATCCATCGGATTATTATATCCAGGCAAGTAAAAAGCATGTTTGCAATGAAAAAGATGTTCAAGTTTTCGGCATATGCAACAGTGTTGCCATATTTTGCAATAAAAAATAAAAAAAATAAATAAATTTTAGGTTTGAAAAAAATTTTAGAGTTTTAAGAAAAAGTATGAAAATTTGCAAAAACTCTTTTCTAAACTGGACTTAAAAAAAATTAAATTGTATTCATATTACTTTCGAAAATGGTGAAAAAAGTACCAGAAAAGTTGTGTCTAAAATTTTCCTATTCTATTCCAATAAAAACTTTTAATAATTAATTAAAAATAATTATTAAAAAAAAAAATAAAAACAATAATAATTTTCATAAATAAAAAGAAAAATTATTATTCTTGGCCTTGAGCTCGTTTATAGTCAAGGTAATTTATAAAAGTTTTATGTCATAATATTTGTTTTTATAGGTCTATCAATTCTGGTTAAATTTTTTGGGACGCTTTAAATTTCTGCGCTACAACTACGAACGCAAAATGACATGAACTGCGTATGAGTATTACTGAGCATGATAGGATTCTGAACATTCATATTAAGGTCTGAAACTTGTAAAGTATTTATTTTGTCATTTTGAAATTTTTTTATTAATATAATTAAAAGAAAATTTATTTTTTACCCAGCTCCATCTACATAACCATGTTGTCATTGTAACTGTAAGAAAAACTTACTTGAAATCATGAAGTACTTAACTCCTTGAAGACGAAAAGCTTCTTTTTCATGTAAGCCGTCCGTCAGTCCGAAAAGTTTGGCCTAGTCTTTAATGAAAAAAATAAAAATTGTTTTTCAAACATGGTTTTATCATTTCGTAATTTGTTTTCATACCATAGCAGTTCGTAAGGCAAGCAAAGTAAATCTTGAAATAAAAATACAAAGTGGCAATACTGCCACGCATTACAATCACATATGCACATTGCCAGCTTTAAAAGTTCAAATGAATGTTGCTGACGTGACGGCATATAGGGCAAGTAAATATGCTACCCATTGTTGTATTTATTATAGTTTGCAATGCATTTTTCAAATACAAAGCGCTTCCATAACGCAGACAATAAGCAACGGGTGGTCAGGACACCCACGGCCAGACATATATTCAAGTGGCAAAAAATGTATACCAATCAAAAAGGAAAATATAGCGCTCATACAAATGTGAATGTGAGGATTTAAAATTTTTCAAAAATAACAACAACAAAATTTACAAAAGACTATCTTATACTTTGTGCAATAGTTGTTGTATGCGATTTTATTCTAACGGTTTCTTTTACTTACATTTTTTTGGGTTTTCCTTTTTAGTCGATTGGAACTTTACAGAGATCTAAACGAAGTGAAAACAAACTTTGCAGCAGCGTAGTTAAAGCAAAAACAAAGCGAATGAGAATGAAACCATTAAAGTTTAAAAAATAAAATTAAGATCTAGAATAAAACTAAACGAACTGCTTTTGTTGAAGCCAAGTGCTTGGTGAAATATGGCATAAAACTTGTTCAACAAATGAAAGTAGAAAGAAAGAACAAAAGAATCGCAAATGGATGTTGAACGAAGCGTGTGAATCGTCAAAGAGTTGTAAATACAATGAGAGCTTCTCAAACGAGTTGACTAGGCAGCACTGCACTACAGTAAAATTTCCAACCATTTTCCCGAAAAGATAGTGTTAGAGCTAAATTGATAGTTAGAAGACACCTCGAATGATCAGATTTCGACAATAACTCGTGTCAACAACAATAACTCATCCATAACCAGAACTTTCTTAAAATTCAAATGGTTGAGAACAAGCCAAAACGAAGTTACCATAAAACAGTCCGAACGGGAATCGATTGCCAACGAGCTGTCGAGAAATCCGCTGCGTGACAGCGCGATGTAAAAGTGGACAGATGAAAGCATTGTTTGGGCAATAAGGTAGAGCAAGTATTGTCAACACATGTTTTAGCTATAGGTTAGCTATTCGCTAGTATCGTTTTCTATAGGATAGCTAAAGAAGTTTGTAAACTTGCTTGGGTGACGAAGAAAATGTTTTAGATCAATGGTGCCCAGAGCTTTCTAATGGGGGAGTAAGTATCATGGATGGAAAGAAAATATAACTGTGTGTTTTAAACAGGATCATATTGTGCTAATGTTATATTATCAATAAATAAAAATGAAATAAATGAAATTCATTCATTGACTTCTATGTAACTCAGTAAGTGATTAGGATATGCTATTATAAACCAAAATGTTTGGGTAAATTGATCATACTACTTAAACAAAAATTAAAGAAAAATGTTGAGAAATTCAATAAAGGAGCACAGTTTTTGAAATGTTTGAAATATACTCTAGACTATTATTTCATAAAGCCGCTATTTGATAGTGCTTCCTTATTAACTCACAAAATATATTCTACACAAATTGATTAAAAATTTATATTTTATTTTTGACTTCAAAAAAACAGATCAAGGATTAACTTCTATATTTTATTTATGACATGAAACTTAAATTAAATATTTTATTGTTCCCATAAAATTGTAGTCAATTTAAAAGATAATTTCTTTCAATTTGACCTTTTGAAAATAATTGCAAACTTCAGTGCCAGATTGTATCGTGATAAAGTGTGAGTATTAAACAGAAAATAAATGCAGTCATCAATGATTTACTTCTATTATAGGTTTAAGATGTTCAAATTGAAATAAAAATTTAATATTTTGCATTTGAATATAATTTTTTTATGGGTAGCTATGTATATATAAATGAGGAAATTGAAAAAGTTTCGAACCTCTTACAGCCAAACTACAAATCTAATGTGTAAATAATTACATATGTATCGATAGGTCTGCTCAAGCTGCGTTGGCATCAATAAAAAAAATTTTAAAAAATGTAATATTATAATTTAAAATCTGTTTAAAAGTGACACCACTACATATGCCAAACATGTATCCCTACTGTAAAGGTCTTGTTTTATCAGCATACATGTCATGCATGCTTGCTGGAGTTGATGTTATTGTATTAATCGCTGATGGGCATCAGTTGAGCGGTTCTTACTGCGAGCATGGAGATTTGCTTCGTTGGGAACCTTAAGGCTTAAGAGAGCATTGTAAAACATGAGCAAAGATGTAAGCTATGATACATATAGTTTTAAAAAGCAAGGGATTATTCATGTTGAATAAATTAACGCAGGAGTTAGTTTTGTTTTTGTATTTTGTGTGGCTATGTTTGTTTATTTATTTATTTTTTACAGTCTTTCGACTCGGATTATATATTTGTTATCACTATTCATCACATTTGTTTTACTTATCAATATTATCCACCCTTGCAATAAGTAAATAATAATTTTTTAAATTTCAATATATTTTTACAGACTTTTGTATCATTTGTTCGTTAATTATATTCTCTTATTCCCTCATAAAAGGCACTTTTTTTACCAAACTCAGACCAATCAAAAAGCCAATAATAGATGTTCATGGTTCTAGTTTCATCATTATGAATCATTATTACATCTCAATCGGTTTTTGATACAAGGTGGCACAAAAGTAAGCTTCCGATGTTCAGCATATCGGTTGTGGCACGTGCAGTGTGTGCTGTTGCACCGTCTTGTTGGAACCACATGTTTTCCAATCCCAATTCATCAAGTTGCGGCAAAAAGAACTCGTTGATCATTGCTCTGTAGCGCTCACCATTCACAGTAACCGTTTGGCCCCGCGTTCTGGAGCAGTGTAGCGTAACATTGTTTATTAACGTGTTTTTCGCATGTGTTTACTACACAAATGTCAAAACAGAACTGACTTTAGGGGCCAATCGCAAAATTTATAGCATTTTCTGATAGGAGGATTACTTTTGCGCCACCTTGTATTTAACGTCCAAGATTCTTGTTATGGAGTTCTAGCTTTACACCAGAAAAGCGTACTTCATACAAAAAGTAAAAAGTGGAATTTCAACCCAAAAGCCATCCACTCAAGATTCGATGCTTTGATTCAAATTCACGCTGTTCAACGAACTGTACCAAATGTGCCAGTTAAGCCGAAACATTTCTAGAGCATGCAGTCATGTGAGCAGCGCTTTGACCACTGCTGACCGCCGACCGAGATTGAGCGGCATTTGGACGGGCGGCCTGGCATTGGTTACGTAATTTTTTGGTTTTTTGGCAGAATAAATGAAAGAGAGGTTGAATAGCTACGAACACGTAGGTTTGTATTTTCATATGAGCTTTAATGTCTGCACATTTGCGCTATGCATTTGCCATGGCTTCAGCTGTCAGCGACACCCACAAAGACACACGAAGACAATGTGCCGCCGTCAACATTTATGAAAATAGCAACTTACTTTTAGTTCGTCGTCGTTCAGCAATCGCATTGAGATAAAACCAGACAGAAATTTATTGCGAAAAAAATTTGTTTGCACACTGTACAAAAATGCGGGTGTGAGTATGGGAGTATGTAGTATGCATTTTCATACTTGCTGATTCATTTTCGCTTACGCTTTTTTTTTCTTCATAAAAAAAAAATTTGTTGAAATTCTGCTGCGTCAAGATAAAGAAGTTTTTCGTGAATGACTGCGGTTTTCGTACAGATAATACATCCGTTTGTTGCCCTGCGCATACGTTTCACCCCCGACATCGATGAGGCTGCGAAAAGTTTTGTGTTATAATAAATTTGTTTGGTGCCAAGAGTTCATTTACCGGTACTGTGAGCTTGGATAATAAAGCAAATAGCGATTTCGATGTGTCTTAAATGAGGAATTGTTATAGTTTTTCTAGGTAATAAATATTAATAAGAGAAATTTCTTTAAACAATTGTGAGTTTCTTACTCTGTGTATTGTCAACTTTTGGAATGAGGCGTTTTATATCTAGAGTAATAGGTGGAGCCTCGCACATAAAAGAAAAAAGAGTGTAAACCTTTGGAAAAATTTAGACTTTACCTCAAGATAGATTTCCAGCAACACAAAGGTGAAGACACCATTGAATTCCATGAAGTATTTATTTGGTGATGCGCATACAAACACGCAGTAAATATAATTTTAACAAGTAAGGAAAGGGCTGTATTCGACTGTGCCGAAGACTTTATACCCTTCATGAATACGCATCACTGTTTTAAGTGTCCGATCCTTACTCACAATAAGTAAAACTGATAATATAGAGATACATAGCCCAAACCCCATTTATAGGAACAATCGATTGTATGGGAGCTATATGTTATGTAGGTCCGATCTGGCCGATTTTCACTACACACATTACATACATAATAAGTACCAAACCTGCAAAAGTTTACGTTCCTAGCTTTTTAATTGCACAATTTATAGCCCAAAACCCATTTATCGAAATTATAGATTGTATGGGAGCTATGCGTTGTATAGCTCCGATCTTACTGATTCCGACAAATGATTAAACTCATGCAAAATAGCGGCTTCGTGCCAAATTTCGTCAATATATCTCAAAAACTGAGGGACTAGTTTGAGTACAAACAGACAGACGGACATACGGACATGGCTAAATCGACTCAGCTCATCGCCCTGATCATTTCGGTATACCTATTGATGGGTCTATCTCTTCTTCTTCTCACACTTACAAACATCGGACTAAAGTTATAATACCATTTAATGTTCATGAAAGGTATAATAATGATTTAGCACTTTATATAACGGGAATAAAAAATATTCTCTGCTATAAACTAACTACTAAACTTTGAGATGATGATGTTGAAATACATCAGTGAAAATTATTATATATTCTATGCACAAACATACAGGCAGACAGACAAAAAAATTGTAAAAATTTTGTTTTGGCCCATCTTGATCTAATAGCACTATTTCTCATATTTTTATACCTAGTAGTGCTACGCACACAAGGTATATTAACTTTAGTCGCCTAACGGCAGTACGTAACGGCATAAACGGATCGAGAAGAGAAATTGATTAAGCCATGTCCGTCCGTCCGTCCGTCCGTCTGTGAACACGACAACTTGAGTAAATTTTGAGATATCTTGATGAAATTTGGTATGCGGGTTCCTTGGCACTCATCTCCGAGAGCTATTTAAAATGGGCGAAATCGGATAATAGCCAAGCCCACTTTTTATATATAGAATATTTTCGAAATCACAAAAAAAAGTGATTACTCAGTACATAATACACCTATAAAGATAAAATTTGGTGAATACATTGAGATTGAGACATAAAATTAATTTTTCGAGAAATTTTTGAAAATGGGCTTGGCAGCGCCCACTTTTGATTAAGTCAAATTTAGAAATAATATTAATCATATGTAAATCAAAAACCGGTCAAGATATCGAAACGAAATTCAGCACGCTGGTTTCCAGGTATGCAAGGAATATTCCAGGAAAAAATGGGCGGGATCGGTTAAGGTCTACGCCCACTTTTATATGAAAGATTTTGAAGAGGATCGTAGATATATTAAATAGGCAATAACTTTGCGTAAAATAGCTTTAAATCATTTATATTTCACTTTTAAAGTTTCCGTAAACAAAGAAATCCAAAAACATAAAATTTTCGAAAATAGGCGTGGCCCCGCCTCTTTTATAGTGAACTATTCCACAAAACTTTTTATACCATAACTCCGCCAAAAATTGATTTGTCGAAACGAAATTTGGTGATAATGTTCTATGTATAAAGGTTACTGTTTGCTGTAAAAATGGGCGAAATCGGTTAATGTCCACGCCCAGTTTTTTAACATAGTTCTGAAAAATTTTTTTGTAAAATTTAAAAAGCGATATTTCGACAACCAAGCAAGTTATATCAATCAGATTTTGCACACATGATAAACCGCAAAAAAATGTTGCCAATTTTGAAGAAGTGCCGCCCACTTTTCGGCATAAAATTTCTGCTACTTTCAAAGGCAATCGCTTATAATTCAATATTCATATTTGAAAGAAAATTGGTCAGCTGCTTCTCAGTAGGATGTATTATACTCCTGCCAAAAATTAGCCAAATCGGGAAACACACAAGCACAATATTCGGGCACATAGTTAATAGCCCACTGCAATAGCGAAGTTATATATCTTTTTTGATTTTCATACCTTTCATAAACATTAAATGTATGTAGGTATGAGAAGAAGAAGAGAAAAGTTCACTAAAATGATCAGCACGATGAGCGGAGTCGATTTAGCCATGCCCGTCTCTCCGTCCGTCTGTCTGTCTGTGCGTCTGTCTATTTGAACGTAAACTAGTCTCTCAGTTTTACAAAAGAATGCTGAAATTCGTTGTTTGCTTTCGCCATTTTATAATACTAGAGTTCGCCCAGTGGTTGAAATTCAACCAGTAAACTTTATTTTATTTTATTGTTTTGCTGTATATTTTTTCCGCCTTTTTTTCTTTCTTTCTATGTCGTTCCTTTCCTCTAACATATTTTTATTTTCCTTGATTTCTTCTTTTACTCTCTTATTGTATTTTTTCCTTTCCTCAAACTTCTTTTCCATTCCCTTCCCTTCCTTTTATTTTCTTTCTTTCCACTTCGTTTTTTTACCTTTCCTTTAATTGTCGTGGTCTCAGGAGAGCAGCTGACACTGGAAATCGTAGCCAGTAATCAATACAATAACAACAACTAAAGCAAGAATGCATGACACAACAGAGTATCTATAGTGCGAATACTTATTTTTCATTGGTCCACTACCAACTCTTCGCACTCACAGTGAGAGCCGACCACACGAATAACACAAAAACATGCATGGCACGTCTACTCACACTACTACGGCTCTTAATTTTTTCCTACAAAGCAATTCCTCGGCCGTGCTCACGATTCAGCATGGTACACAAAAAGCAAGTACACACACACACAGCGTGTCTATAGTGTGAATAAGTGAATATGTAGTGGTGTGACTTTTATGTGAAATTTTTTATATTAAAATGATTTTTTAATTTTTTTTATTTACGGATAAAAGTACACCTCAAAATTTCCTATCTATACATATATAATTTGTATACCTTAGAATTATAGTTTAGCAGAAAACGGTTCTACATTGCATTCATCTTGTCTATTTATATATAAGATACTAGGAAACCCAGTAGACGTTGTTGTGATGTTTTGATACATAGAACACATCTATATACAAAATGTCATTAACTTGAACCAAATAAACTCCTAGCTATACCGAACTGAAACTTTATATAACCTGGGGGCTTTCCAAAAGCTATATACAGACTGTGTCATGCCCAGCGAATTCCTGAACCTATCGTGAAAGTTCAAGAGCAAAACGAAATACAAAATATGTGGGCGTGGCACCGCTTTTGAAAAATTATGTAGATATTGACTAAGTGACACATATATCCAAATTTCATTAATTTAGACCAAAACCGTTCGGAGTTATGACGAATTGAAACTTTATATAGCCTGGGGGCGTGGCTCCGCCTACTTTTACAAAAGTATATACTGTCTATGCTGTACCCAGTGAACCCAAGTATATATTGTGAAAATTTCATAATGATCGGTTGAGTTCTTTGACGCCTATGAAAGACACACTTTTTTATATCTGTTTTTGTTACGCACACATGGTATGTTACTTCATTCGGCATAAACGAATCGAGATATATACAAGGTGGCGCAAAAGTAATCCTCCTATCAGAAAATGCTATAAATTTTGCGATTGGCGGTGCAACAGCACACACTGCACGTGCCACAACCGATATGCTGAACATCGGAAGCTTACTTTTGCGCCAGCTTGTATTTATTAATATATATCAAAACTTTCAGGATGAAAAGTAAAATATCCGGGCAAGTAGTTAATACCCCACTGCAAAATCGAAGTTGTATATCTTTTTTGATATTCATACCTTTCATGAACATGAAATGTTTGTACGTAGGATAAGCTAAGTCGATGTAGCCATGTGCGTCTCTCGATACGTCTATCTGTCTGTCCGTCTGTCTATTTGCATGCAAATACGAACTGAAAGTATTAAAATAGACCTGCGTAAATTGGGATGCCATAATAAATCACTACTAGGTATATAATGTTCGGTCCCACCCGAACTTAGACTTCCTTACTTGTTTTTGATTACTTTTGATTTTTTGCAAATCGTAAACAATTAGTAATTGCTGATTTTCGGAAACAAATAAAATGCTCATTATCTTATATATAAATAGACAAGATGAATGCAATGTAGAACCGTTTTCAGCTAAACTATAATTCTAAGGTATACAAATTATATATGTATAGATAAGAAATTTTGATGTGTACTTTTATCCGTAAATAAAAAAAGATTAAAAAACCATTTTAATATAAAAAATTTAACATAAAAGTCACACCACTACACATTCACTTATTCACACTATAGACACGCTGCGTGTGTGTACTTGCTTTTTGTGTACTATGCTGAATCGTGAGCATGGCCGAGGAGTTGCTTTGTAGGAAAAAATTAAGAGCCGTAGTAGTGTGAGTAGACTTGCCATGCATGTTTTTGTGTTATTCGTGTGGTCGGCTCTCACTGTGAGTGCGATGAGTTGGTAGTGGACCAATGAAAAATAAGTATTCGCACTATAGATACTCTGTTGTGTCATGCATTTTTGCTTTAGTTGTTGTTATTGTATTGATTACTGGCTACGATGCCCAGTGTCAGCTGCTCTCCTGAGAGCACGAAAAGTTGCTTTGTTGGATACATTAAACAAGCAATGTAAAATATGAGCAAATATGTAAAATTCATTGCTGATACCTACAAACAGGGTTTACAAAAATAAAATAAATGATTACTCATAAAGAGTATTAAACACCGAAGAAAATTAAAGGAAAATAGAGGAAAGGATAAGAATTGAAAGGAAGGAAAATTAAAGGAAAGAAAGGAATGGTAAGAAAATGAAAGGAAGGGAAGGGAAAGGGAATTAAAGGAAAGGTAAAAAAACGAAAGGGAAAGAAAGAAAATAAAATTAAGGGAAGTGAAAGGAAAAGAAGTTTGAGGAAATTAAGAAATAAAATAAGAGAGTAAAAAAAGAAATCAAGGAAAATAAAAATACGTTAGAGGAAAGGAACGACATAGAAAGAAAGAAAAAAAGGCGGACAAAACATACCTATAGAAAAAAAAATAAATAAAGTTTATTGGTTGAATTTCAACCACTGGGCGATCTCTAGTTGATTGAAAGAGCCATCAATTAGTCAAATTAAAGTGGGAATTTGAAAGGTCTGGTTTGAAACATTGAGCTGAAATTTCTTTTAATCAAAACTCTACTTTCCCCGGCAATTTTGAATACTCTCTGGGTTATATAATCAAGCTTTTGGTTGCAAAGTCTACAAGATCATTGGCAAGGTGTATGATATAGGTTCAACAAAACTGCTATTATCCCTAAAAAGAGAGAACGGATTATGATAAGTTTGCTTACATGATACTACCTCTTGGTGTCAAAGACAATACCTGCATGAAATGCGGCCTTTAGGAGGATTTGATTGAACGTGTTTTGTGTTGTTGTTGTTGTAGCGAATACTTAACCTGCCTAAGTATCACCCCTCTTCCAACACTGTCATCAGGCTCTTCTAACGGAAGTCCAAGAAACCTCGCGGCTTCAACAGGGGTGGACCAGAGTGAAATTGGTGTTAGAAGAGTGGGCTCGGTGGAGCAGATGAACAGATGGTTAGTATTAGTGACATTAGGCATGTCAGGGTTCAGTCTGGATAGGTAAGAGTTTAACCTGTTAACCTCTATTGTCTCTCTACTCAGTTCGCGTTCCTCGTCGACAACAGGTGGAGCATGTGCCTGTAGGACTGCATTCACTGGACGAGACCTGACAAAGGAGTTTACCGACTCCGTGTGGATGAGGCTGAGGGCCTGCCGATGCACCATTGGATCAAACGGCGAGAAAATGTGATGCCGGATCTCGTCATAGTGCTTACGGAGGTGACTCCTTATTCTCCTGGGAAGCGGATTTTCGTTAAGCAGGCTCCTGATCGGATGCTGCGGTTTATAGCAGCATTTTTGCCTCACTATGAAGGTGGTGCTCAGGAGACATAAGGATGCACCCCGTGGCATTTCTGAGCGGTGTTTTGGCAGGCCTGCAACCTCCTCCAGTGTGTGTCTGCTAACCCCGGCGACCATAACCGGCTTGGCCGATGCCTTGTACGTTGCCAACAACGTTTCTTTGTCTTTCTCCCAAGTGCTGCCAGCTAGTGACTTGAGGATTTTGTTACGGCTTTGTACTTTGGTGGCAATCGCGGCTACATGAGCACCGTAGTTGAACATGTTATCAAACGTGACCCTAAGATTTTGGGGTGTGTGACAGTCGAAAGCTGAATGCCGTCGACGTAGACGTCTAATTCCATGTTCGCCTGCGCTGTCCACGTCGTAAATAAGGTGGCCGAGAATTTGGGCAGTAAATAAGGTGGCCGAGAATTTGACAGTGTCAGATCTCGTGCAGCGAAAAATCCGGCTAGGGATGGGAGGTAAGAATTAATTCTTGAGTAGAGCTCATCTACGGAGGGGCCAGTTGCCAAAATCGTGCTGTCATCGGCGTAGGAGACGATCGAGACACCTTCTGGTTGGGAAGGGAGCCTCGATATGTAATAATTAAACAAAAGCGGGGATAGGACACCACCCTGTGGCACCCCTTGCTTAATTATACGTGGTTTTGATCTTTCGCCTCTAAATTCAACCGATGATTGCCGACTACTCAGATAGTTGGAGGTCCAACGCTTTAGACAGGGGGGAAGAGTTGAGACCTCCAGGTCGTTAATAAGTTGCGCATGATTGACAGTGTCGAAAGCTTTCGACAGATCAAGCGCAACTAGCACGGTCCTGTCATTTGGACGAGGTTGGTTGAGACCGACACCTATCTGTGTGGTGATGGCGTTTAGCGCGGTGGTAGTGCTATGCATTTTACTGAATCCATGCTGATGTTCGGCTAGTCGCAAGTTAGCGGTATAATAAGGAAGTCCGTCTCCAAGGTCTTCACTACTGGCGAGAGGAGTGATATCGTTCGATAAGACTCCCTCTCGTTGACCGGCTTGCCGGGCTTTAGTAGTGGCATCACCTTTGCAAGTTTCCATCTTTCTGGAATGGCAGAGGTGGTCATAGACACTACCCTGTCTAACCTGTGTTTTGTGTTCCTGGCCAGCGCTGTGAAGAATGGGGCTAGCAAGAAGGCTGAGTTCTAGAGAGCTTCAAGTATTTGCCAAGAGGACAAAGGGTTACTCTCTAATGAGGTTCTTGCTTCTTTATACTGTTGAAGAAACTCCTGATAACATTATAGATATTTCCAGTCAACGTGAGGTCATCACAGACCAGTGAGCTAAGCCTAACCTATATAAATATGGATATGAACTGCTTAAAGCCGGCAGTTCTGGGTATATAGCTCACTTACTTAGTTATTTGTTTTTGTCTCAGTTCAAATGACGCTAATTATTTACTAATATATGTATACATCGCATATTCGTATTTAAATTTAAGCCACATTCAAGTATTGTATAATTAATATGTTAAATGAATTCATCATGAATAAATTATGAATTCAATTAAGTTTGACACTTTATTATTAAATGAGCAAATAACAAACACACTTACAACATGATAGAAGAAAATCTCCATAGTTTTTTGATGCCCATCCGTCCGTGCTATCGTTTATTACATATGTATATAAATAAATGTGAATTTGTGTGTAAACATGTGTACTCGTATGTAAATATCCATTTACTACCTTATGTGCCATTTGCGTGTTATTCCATCGGTTTTGCTGTCGCTTTCACAAAGTGAAAATATGCTGCAAAAAAGGTGCTACAGCGCAAAAAATGAAGACTCTAACAACAACAAGTATGACAACATTTAGCACAATATTCTCAACGAAATTGTGTGATAACATTGATTGTGTTTGCTGACAAGTGTTTCAAATATTATGAGCAAAACTATTTCGAAGGACTCGCTTAGCAAGATGGCGCATATACATATGTATTTCTTCTTCTTCTTTAAATGGTACTTAAACTAAATGATTTTGGCCGTCCCACATAGCTTTTCAATCGTTTCTGCTTTCTGTCATCTGTCGCCAATTGGAAACAACAGTGGATTGAAACTGTGTCTCCACTTGGTCCTTCCATTATAGTGTTGGTCTGCCTCTTCCTCTGCTTCCACCGGTGGGTGCCGATAAGAATAACTTCTGGGCCGAAATATCTTCATTCATTCGGAAAACAAGGCCTAGCGTCTGGCATTTAATTCGTTCATCGAGTGAGGACTTTACTTCTCAATTGCCTACTCAGCCCGAAGTAGGCTGATATTGGTGTAAGTTTCCAGGTAAACGAACTTCTCTTCTACTTTGCTACTCCGCCCCTTAAGTGAAGACATCATATTTTACAACATGCTTACTGGCTAAGCAGCTAAATTTTTGATGTGTGAACATAGCTGGGAGCAATACAGGGCAGTAAATAAAGAAGCAATACCCAAACTGCGTCCATGATAGATATACAGGGTGGCTGATGAATTTTGCTACATTAAGAAACTCAAATAATTTTTTTTTTCAGTGTATGGAATTAACTTTTCTTTTATGCATGTTAAAGCTCTTTAAATTTTATTAAATATAGCTTAATTAGTTTTAAAAATAATGGAATTTAAATGCCCCCCCTGCTCGTCGATGCATGTGCGGCATCTTACCAAAAAGTTGTTCATTACTGCTTGGAGAGTTGAGACAGGAATAGCCGCAATTGTTTCTCGAATGGATTGCCTTAGTTCATTCAAATTTGTTGGTTTTGCTTTGAAGACTTCCTGTTTGCAATAACCCCACAAGAAAAAGTCAGGTGCAGTAAGGTCAGGCGACCTGGGTGGCCAACGGAATGTGGAGTTTCTGGATATCAGCTTATTGGGAAATTTTCGTCGCAATTCTGTCATAACAGGTTGGGCTATATGAGGAGCTGCACCATCTTGCTGAAACCACACAGAGTTGAAAGAAATTCTCATTCGGCGTAATTCTGGATAGAAAAACTCTCTCAACATGCTCAAGTAACGGTCTCCAGTAACCGTAACGGTGTGACCGTTTTCTTCGAAGAAGTAGGGCCCGACAATGCAGCGTGATGAAATTGCACACCACACTGTGACACGAAGTGGATGCAATTCCGTCTCATGGAGTATCTGTGGGTTGGAAGCACTCCATACTCGACAATTTTGTTTGTTTATGTTGCCGTTTAGATCGAAATGGGCCTCGTCAGACATGAAAAGACAGTTCAACATGTTTCCATCCTCTTCCACCATTTGAAGCATCTTCTGGCAAAATTCCAAGCGAATCGGCAAGTCTGCAGCGTTCAGTTTGTTGGCCATTTGAATTTTATATGGGAATAAGTCCAAATCTTTGTGCATGATTGACTGTAATGACTGTCTGCTTACACCCATTTGAGCAGATAAGCTTCTTGTCGAAACACGTGGATTGTTTTGTATGGCAGCAGCTACAGCAGCGATTGTTTCCTCCGTTCGAACTGAAGGGTTTCGATGGTAAGGTCTTCTGTTGACTGTCCCATGCTCGGCAAAATTGTTTACAAGTCTTATTAAGGTCCATCTGCTCGGAGGATTGCCGCCAAACGTGCGCCTATACTCTCTTTGAACCGAAACTACGGACTCCAGTGCGTGATAGCGGCGGACAATCCAAATTCTTGTTTCAGTGTCCCAGTTATCCATTTTTGTTAAATGCAAAAGTCAATCTGCAAAATAAAAAAAAAATTAACCAGATTCATTAAATAGAAAAAAAGTTATTTAATTTTTTTTTGGTAGCGGCTTTTATTAGCCACCCTGTACACAGTGTTTACTAAAACTTAAGCGACTAAGCATTTCAATTTTTGGTTACTTTAAGATAAGATCATAATAAATTAAAATAAAATAAAATAAAATAAAATAAAATAAAATAAAATAAAATAAAATAAAATAAAGTAAAATAAAATAAAATAAAACAAAATAAAATAAAAAAAAACAAAATAAAATAAAATAAAATAAAATAAAATAAAATAAAATAAAATAAAATAAAATAAAATAAAATAAAATAAAATAAAACAAAATAAAATAAAATAAAATAAAATAAAATACAATAAAATAAAAGAAAGTAATAAAATAAAATAAAATAAAATAAAATAAAATAAAATAAAACAAAATAAAATAAAATAAAATAAAATAAAATACAATAAAATAAAAGAAAGTAATAAAATAAAATAAAATAAAATAAAATAATTGAAAATAAAACAAAATAAAGTAAAATGAAATATAATAAAATAAAATAAAATAAATAAAAGAAAATAAAATAAAAGAAAATAATAAAATGAAATAAAATAAAATAAAATACAATAAAATCAAATCAAATCAATCCAATCAAATAAAATAAAGCAAAATACAACAAAATAAAATAAAATAAAATAAAATAAAATAAAATAAAATAAAATGAAATAAATAAAATAAAATAAAATAAAATAAAATAAAATAAAATAAAATAAAATAAAATAAATAAAATAAAACAAAATAAAATAAAATAAAATAAAATAAAAAAAAATAAAATAAAATAAAATTAAATAAAACAAATCAAACTACAAGACTATGGCATTGTGTCATCTTCAGTGTCCCTTTTCTTCTCGTTGTCAAAACCGTTTTATGTTAAAACCAGAATTGACAGCGGTTAACGGAAAATTGATTCATTATTTCACAATAATTGAAGTTGAGAAGAGGCTTCAAGGTGTCATTTTCAAGGAACTATAGTCGTTGTATTATAGAGCACACCCTCAGACCTGTCATACATAATCGTACTCGCAATTTATTATATCTCCTATTCTAATCGCACTTTCTCCTCCTCTGCATGTCTATTTTCAATTCTTTTTTTTCTTACTTTTTAGCACGGAAAGCATAAACGATTCATAAGCACTACGGTCTTAATGGAGACAAAGTCGACTAATTAATTGTATATTATTGAATTCTTCATTTTGTAGCCGGAAACGCATTTTATAGCCAAAAGTGTACAGTGATACTATTATTAGTTTTATTTTGTTTAATAATTGACAACTGTCATACAATTAATTGACACATTTATACCGGTAGCTCAGTTAATCGAAGTGTTAATATGAAAGTAAGATAATTTTCCTATGGACGTAGGGCGAGGCTTTGACAAGAAATATATTTAAGTCTTTCGTTATCAAATCGTAAACTAGTTGGAATAGACCCTTTATGATTCGAGTGAAATTTGGTGGTGAGTTTCCCTTTATCATAAAAATAATGTTCTGCCGAAGAAAACAATTAAAAGAATTTGTTACAAAAGTTTTGCAAACTCAAGATTTTTCTTGTTTTCTTGTTTTTTAAAGTTAAGTTTTTCAATATTCCGGAAACTACTGCTGTTAAAACATTCAAAGGGGGTACTTAGAGGTACAAAAAGAAGTATGTTAACCTAAAGTTTTCAGAACGGTGTCTTTTTGTTTTTCCAGAATTAGAAATGTTTGAAATTTGTTCAACAATTTTTTTAATTTTGTAACTTTCTATCCGAGTTCAATTAGTTAAACAGCAACTAACTCAATTTCGATCACTGAATTTTTTCTCGTGCACGAAAACAAAATTGAGTAATCAAAATTTTACTTACCAGCCTAGGAAGTTTGCTAGGTATTAGGTAATTCCATAAAAATCAACCAGATGAACCTTAAACAAAACCTCACTCAACATCTTTTATTGTATGCTGCATAAAAACCTAATAGCTATTTGTGAATGTGGTCAACGTTGGATTTATTAATTACAATATTTTGTTTCACTAATTAATTTTACCGTTCGTATATTTATAAACAAAAAGTTCAACAAAAAAAATATGTAATTATATATTAAAAATGTTGCTCTTAACAACTCATTTAACATCGAGTCTCAAACTACTCTTCGTAACTCAAACTAAATTGAGCCTAAAGGCAGTACAACATTTGTTAAGCGAAACTTAAACAAATAAACAGTAAATATACAACTCATTATCAAAATATATATTTCACGATGTCTATGCAACGTAAAAGCAGCTTAACATGTGTATGTATTAGGAAAGTAAACCCGTCAAGTTATTAGTGACGGCTTTGGGTATTCGTTTTTTTCAAAAGTGTAGATTGCAAACAGTGAAGAAATTGTTTTAAGCACTATACAAAATTAAAGTATAAAACAAATAATTGGATTTTTAATGTGTTGTTTTTATTGACGACGGAAGTTATCTAATTAGTAACAAAGCGAAATCAAAAAGGGCACCTAAATTTCTTTTCCTTAAGTGTTGATTTTGTGAAGCATATTTTTCGAATTGTTAACCTAATTTACTTGAATAACAGTTTCGTCTAAATTGCTCGTAATTTTAACAGCACAACAGAGAAAATATTATGTTCAAACATCAACAAAGAAATTATAAAAAAGTTCATAAATAAATCGCACATATTTAGTTATTAGCATATTTAAAATTTCCAAAACATACTCGGATTGTAAGAGAAAGATTCCGCCATTTTCGCCAACGGGATTCCATGATTCCGGGATAGGTATCCCTAGTATGGCATCCACATATCTAAACCATGATACAATGTTTTCTATGTTTCTATTGTTTTCGGAATAAATGGTTTATTTCTGATATGTGAGGGATTTATGAGTTCTCTCCACTTCCCAAAGATCTTTCATTGGTCATTTAGGAGGAATGTGAAATGTTTCCCTCATTACTCTCCTCGTAGGTTTTCTAAAATTCTCCAAAACTCTTCCACTACTAGATTGTGATTCATAAAAGAGTAATAGCCAAAACCCCATTATTGTTTTTTGGGAGGTGAAAGGTTGCTTTTCTATTACTCGTCTTTCTAGAACATGCGATGCTTAATGGGAGTATACAAAATTATATGGTAATGCACATAAGGGAGTACTGTACTGGGATGTTTGACAGTTCAAGTTTTGAAACTTTTTAACTGATTTTTCGGTGAAGTGTCATAATGCCAATGGAATTTATGTCAGTGACTTTAATTCGCATTTTAAAAGCTTTTCCAAAAAGAATTTTTGTCAAATTATGTTGAGAATTAACGGCATTGACATTAATTCTCTTTGTAAAAGCGAATAAATGTCAGAAGCGCCAAATATCATAAATTCTTTATCAATTTCTATAATAAAAACGCAACTGCAATTTCAGGTGCAGTTACATAGATAATGGACTAAGCAGGTTCTACTCCAAATTTTCGTTTTATACCGTATATACGAGGTGTGTTCAAAAAGTATCGCGAATTTTGTGTTTTTTCAAAAATTATTTATTTATTCATGAATATCTATTTTGTCCCCTTCAAAGTAATCCCCATGAGATATTATACACTTGTGCCAACGGTTTTTCAATCTTCGAAGCACTTCAAAAAATCATTTTTTTGTATCTTGTTCAGCTCCTCCTTCGATGCCGTCTTTATCTCGTCAAGAGAAGCGTAACGTCGTCCTTTCATGGGCCTCTTCAGTTTAGGGAACAAGAAAAAGTCACAGGGGGCCAGATCTGGGGAATACGGTGGCTGCGGCATCATTAGTGTGTTGTTTTTGGCCAAAAAGTCGCGCACAAGCAACGATGCGTGAGCAGGGGCGTTATCGTGGTGCAAAAGCCAATTTTTGTTCTTCCACAAACCCGGGCGTTTCTGGCGGATTGCTTCGCGCAAATTGCGCATAACTTGCAGGTAATATTCCTTATTGACCGTTCTTCCCGTGGCAAGAACTCTTGATGCACCATGCCCCTGCAATCGAAGAAAACTGTCAGCAAAACTTTCACATTCGACCGAACTTGGCGCGCTTTTTTCGGTCTTGGTTCGTGCGGCAGCTTCCATTGAGATGATTGAGCTTTGGTTTCCACGTCATAACCATAAACCCACGATTTGTCACCAGTTATGACCCTCTTGAGCAAATTTGGGTCGTCGCGGACAGAGTTTAACATCTCATTAGCAATGTTCATGCGATGCTGTTTTTGGTCACAATTGAGCAATTTTGGTACGAATTTCGCGTAAAAATCGAAGACGATCCAAAACACGTGCAAGCAAAACAGCTGTCAACAATTAACTGAACATTCAAAATGGCCGAGCTTGTCGGCATAAGTGAGAGACATGAGTACCAACATAACGCCACAAAAAATTCGAAATTCGAATATACGTAACCAGCGAAAATTCAAAATTCGCGATACTTTTTGAACACACCTCGTATGTTTGTATATGAAATAAAAAAAATGTATAAGGTATAAAATGAAAATCGGGAATATAAAATAGCGCGATTTTTTTTTCAAAATTTTAGCCTGCGGCGTTTTTCTGAAAATTATCAAAATTCATTAAATAAAATTGTTTTTATTTCAAATACATACATATATAAGGTATAAAAAGAAAATTTGGAGTAAAACCTGCCTAATTCGCTTTCTATGTAACTGCACCTGAAATATCAGTTGCGTTGTTATTGTAGAAATTAGTAAAACACTTTGATATTTAGCGTTTCTGACATAAATTCTCTTTGTGAAAGCGAATTAATGTCAAATTATTATGAGAATTAACATCATTGGCATTAATTCCCTTGGAAAAGCGACACTGACATTATGACACGTTAGCGAATTTTTCATATAATAATAAACTTTTTATTTTAAGGATGCCAAAGCAACGTAAATAGACCTATCCGTTCTTTATATAATTGTTTATACCTTAGATGTGAACAGTTTTCGGTTACCACGGTTGTTACTTTACTCTAATTTTGTCCTTTTTTATGATCAGCCAGCATAAAATAAAGAAAACTTCCAGGTTAACTGATAATTATGTTCGTGATTTGTATGTGCGTGTAAAGCCGCAAGCAATGTAAATAAGTTCCAACAAAGTAAAATAATATTTTCATTAACATTTTGTTATTTTTACATGTGTGGCATGTGGTCCACCCTCTTGTATCCTGACATTAAACCACCCACCCACTTACAAGATACTATCGCAATTCTTGCGATGTAAACATTTAGCTACAATTTTCCTTTTGACACAGTCAAAACACGTTCGACAAATACTCGTACTTAGCCATTAATAAAGCTGAATAGCAAAGTAACTGTATACGCTTTTCCAGTGGTCAAATGTGGAATTACTTAAGAAAATACGAAATTATTTGCATAACCCCGCCCTCCTGAAGATTAAGCTCATATCCCATACTTGTATGGTTTAAGCTCCTATATAGCTCGACCAATAAAGGTTCAAGAAAATTGAAAACTATTCAGAAGCCTAGTATAGATAAAGTGAAGATTCGGTTATGTTCGGCAGGTAATAGCTGTTCTTTCACACAAAGAAAGAGTTAGCAAGTATTTTGAAAAAATTGTCAGTTCTACATTCCCTCTCAGTGATTTACTGTAGCAGTATTAACTTTACTTATTCAGCCAAGAACCGATTCTTTGTTAGTCTCTCATTTATGTACACACATCACACATACTAAATTATGAATGTAGTTAAATAGCAATAGGCTTTTTCATAAAAGCTTTAGTGGGCTTATGGGCGGTAGTCATTTTGGCGGAAACTCCTAGCGTCGTGTAAGCCGTGCATGTGTTATTTAAACCCTCCACTTTAGTAGAGATTGTGGTAGCTAAAGCTGAGATAGCAATTTTTATGTATCTGCGTCTTGCGGTGGTGTTTTATGTCGCTTATAAGTTTATCACATATCACTTTTGTCAGCTGTCAAAAAGCGGATGCCATTATCTCAGCGTTTTTAACCGCACGTGGGTAAAAAGTTTTCATAACTTATGGGTGGTGAGCTAACGGCAGTGATTTAACAGTTTAAGCAACCTTTTTGTGATGTACGAGTATGTAATGCTTTGAGTATGAACATAGATATTTCTAATTTGATCAATTGGAAAATCAAATACAAGCGTCGTGTTACCTATGATGAGAGACTTGCGAAGCAGTCAGATGTGAACTTTTCTTTCCTATGAAGTAAGTACAGCAATGCCAGGCTTATTGTCGCTTATGGTAAGACGGCTTCGATGTATCCTTACCAACACAAATAGTCACTGGAGGTGCAGCCATTGTTGTGACTTTAAAGTATTGAGCCACTAGTCGTGGGCACACTACAGGAATAGGTAACCCAAGTGATGTTCTTATAATATATCCCCAAACATTCCACTGAGGTTATGGTTACGTAGCAATGATGTAGCAGCGTAGTAACTGAGACTTTCAGGGAACTTAACGCACAAACATATTTTATCTTGCTATTATTTAGTTGTTTCATTATATATTAAAATGGATTATTTCCATTCTAATTTACATATGTATAATATAAAAGGTAAATTATAATAGTATTGCATTTATAACAATAAATACGAAACTCTTGTTTTTTATTGCTATAACCTGAATAAAAACGCCAAACATAATTAAAAATCGTGTTTTATTAATTTTTTTTTTAGAAATCTAACCACATTCAAGAAAATCTTATGCTAAATGTCGAAATGCGTTTCTAAGTTCCTTTAGTTCTTCAAAGTAATTACTAAATTGGATGTATAAATTATGAAATTTGGATTTAAATTATTAATAAATCAAAATGGGGGGACAAGAACTATCTAAAAGATGTGGAATCTTAGAATAAATAACTTTGAAGTCGTATTTACCAAAAAGCACGACTTAAGTAGAGGTGTTAAAGAAATGATTTACTTACGGAATCGTTATTTCTTTCATTGAAATTTTTATTCGTGTTTTTTGATACGGAATAAAAAAAATTCTTAAATTTTGCAGAAAACGAATAAGGAATAATTATTCCTGTTTTAAACCTTTCTTTTTATACACTGAATTGTATTCCTTACAATACTTAAGGGAATGCATACTGCATTCCTTTTTATACTTGAATAAGAGCTGTAAATTTGCATTGCCTATTCCAAAGAACTGAATAAAATTTGCAATCAAAAATTGTTATTCAATGAATAGGAATGCGTGGATTGCATTCTGAGATGAATGCATACTTTAACACCTCTACTTCAAAGTAATTAATACTTGATAGTGTTGGCAACTAGAAAAAGCGTCACCTAAAAGTCATGGCCAAGTTATGACTACCACAAACTTCATGTTTAACCGTAGATCGAGCTTCAAAAAAATTCATAATTCTGGCTTTGTATCATTTTTGATACATACTGAAAATTATGGAGAAAAAGTGTACTATTATTTTTGTTAACTCTTTTACTGAACTTTTTTTTTTTAAATTTTCACAAGTTTAAATACTATTAATGCATTCTACGCAAATATTTTTGTTATGCTTATCATTACAACATAGTTTTTTACATGGGTAGCGGAATGATAACAACTTTGACATCTTGTACGGCTCGTTTTTCACGACTCAATTTTTCGTTTCTTGGATGGACCAGATTCGCTTTCATCACTGTTGATAAGGTTTTGGACTGAAATTTCGAAAGTAACGCAGGCAACGTAGCGAAAACACGTATGAAATATCTCATGTATCGAAAATGATACATAGCTTGAATTATAAACTTTTTTATTTTCTCATGGACTACTTGTTAAATTTTTTCTAACCATGTTTTAAAATAACAGCAGTAGTAAGATAAAAAGTAACGAAAAATGGGGTAGATAATCTTTATTTAACAAAAGTTACGACCTGACAAAAATTGAAATGTATCATATTTGATACAAAGCTCGATTAACGGTTAAAGTTTTCGCTGACAACTCATGGTTTCATAGGCAACTTGTATATAGTCGAACGACTGTTGCCAACGCAATGTTTCCAATAGATACCAAGTTTAGTCTTTTTTACTCCGGAAAATTTAATTTTACTAGTTAGTGGATCTTGTCAGTGGTATGTCCACCATACTATGTTTGGTTATTGTTATGGATTTAGTTTATGTGAACAATATAATTTTACGTTTATTTTAATAAAAGAAAGTCAAACAATAATAATTGTAATCATTCAATTTAATATAATTAGTTAAGAGTTTTTATTTCTCCCTCGGCTGATGGTCGTCTCTCTAAAAACGTCGTTAATACGATTTTCTGTCAGATGTTGCGCTTTGTTGACAGCGTTGCCAGTATAATTTATTATTGAATAACATCCAGTGAATCCAATAGTTATCAGTATCAAAGTGCTCTAGGCTAAAGGTACTTAAATCATTTTAAATTACTGACGGCATACTTCTCTATTCTCGACGCCAAACTTTTGCTTTACTGTCAAACTAATTCACTTAATTTGGCGAGCCTTTTCTGCTTTTATTTATAAATTAACGCCAGTTTGATATCAAATATATTATAAGAAATGAGCAGACCCACAATTTTTCTGTGTGCAATGACTTCGGCAAATGATCACAACATGTCTTTTGTAATCAGTTTAGAATGGTTAAAGATGGAAATTAAGGCTATCCCTTCCACTTGACTTTTGTATCCCTCCCACTTACACTTTTTGATAAGTCTCGGGCTAGCAAAGACCTCTTTCGCTATTTGAATACTTAAGAGCCCATCCACGACACCCAAATTCAATATTCTCCGTAAGCTCGATGTTATCATTGCTGACTCAAGAGCCCAAATATCTCCCTAGCTACCCGGAAAGCGTCTATCTTATTATTGTATTGGTGCGCAGAAATGCCGTACATGCCAAACGGACTTTGCCAGGAATGCTTCAAAGCTTCTTACTATTACTTTAAATATCATTTCTAAGGGTTCCATTAAAACTGAAATGTGCCATACTTGCAAGAGTTCAGCTTCTTTATAGGTCTTCTTTTTAGGAGGGAAAATAAACTATAAAATGAATACTGTCATAGGCCAGATGTAGTCCGCTTGTCAAGGCAATAACCATCACATCATCCAGCCATTTGATTCACGGAACTATACGCGTGCTCTAAACAACATGTACACTGAGTTTATAGATATCTCTGTCCAGTCTCCGCATGTGAACCTCGCTTTTTATATACAACTACATGACATAGGCAAAGACGAAAGCGCTCTTCTTGGAGAGACTAGAGTCGCTCAGGATCCGGATCAAATTCGATATATATATTTTAACAGTTTAAACTTTAATCCGGACTTAACCCCACCATGCCAAATACACGGTTTGTATGTGGTATGTCACTTTAATACACCAAACATCGAAGTAAAGGACTGAAGGTCCTTGGGAGTTAAAAAAATTAAAGGGCCAACTCGCCCTGGAAATGAAAGACTGAATTTAACGTTATAATCTTAAAAGCTTTATTCAAGTATTAGTTCACACACGTACTGGTTTCGGCACCGCGCTGCAACTGCCCTTGCATGCGCGCTTGACTCCCCTTTATAGGCTGTTGCTCTGCTACCCGTAACCATCGGCGATCGGCTGAGGCCCTTGCTTCCCACGGTAGGCATGCATTGCTGGCCATTGCATTGATTTCATAATCAGTTGAAATGCAAATATGCTAACGATTATGCTGACGCTGAATTGCACTTGTTGCGCAAGTGTTAGCCCGTGGTACTAACTGTGCATTTGATTTCCCATAGGTGTTCAATTGCGTAGCATGGTGAAATACAATTGACCCTGAATTGAGGTGTAGGGTTTCAGCGTTCGTTACCGTTATGATCTGCTTACTTGGCGGCACGTGTATCGGTAGACTGTGGGAATGTTGCATTCTGAGTGCCGCGCAGTGTCTTAACTTCGATTTAATTTTTTGATAGAACCTGGTCTTCTAACACCTAGCATAACGCTGTTGAAATTGCTAGCTTCCTTTGCCTTTTGTTATAGGAATTTGTTGATGATATCAAAATAATCGTGGCCATTACGCAAGGCGAAGCAATGTTAACAACAACAAAAATATCCACATAAATGACGATTTCAATACAAGCTTTTAAGTACCTACCCTGTCTTAAAGTTAAGAAATCAAAGATTCATTCATGAATCCAAAATAAGAAATTATGCAAATGATAAAACTCACCTATTCTGTCGAATGGTAAATTTTCACATTCAGGCAACACTAACAAATACAACTGAAATTTGTTTTTGTGTATGGGAACTTAGTCAATTGTAGTCCTTAACTCTCCTTTAACCTCACTTATTGTGTTTTATTGGGCGATGGTCCTCCTTTGCTCAGCTTGCAAATCACAACCGGCAATGATCTCGTTGCTTCTGTTTTTTAATATTCGCTCTTCTGTAGTCAGCTCCTTTTTAGTAGACCATACCAACGTTGCTATTAGCCAGTTGAAACGTAAAAGCTTCACTCATGCCTAGAGGTACGACTGCAAATACAGAAAAGAGCAAAAAAGAAGATAAGATAAACAAAATGCATTACATGGCAAAATCAAGGTTTTGTTTATTAATGAGAAACCAGTGTGTGTGTGCAAAAAGGGAGTTCATATTTGGAAGTGATGTATTGAACCAAAGAAGCGGACCTGGATAAGCTGCTACTTTAAAGAAGAGAGAGCAAAATCGTATAACATAAAATAATACCCACAAACGATCGAACCGACCACGCTAAACGTAGTGCAGGGATTCATAAGCTTAGAATGTCTGTTGTGGCAGTAGACCCTAGAGCTTCGGTGTGTGCTTTTACCGTTACTCAAGCAAATAAACAAACTAAGCCAAACGCTAGGTTTTCAATTGCTTTTGGAAATAACTTTCCATCGAACTTATGAACTTATCACCTACAGCAAGTTCTTGACCGCGAATCAATGCTACAAATTAACTCTTGACGAACTAAAGGAATAGATAATAGTATAAGTATTCGGAAACATTTCCTACTTGATTAAACAGAACCGGTTTCTTAAAGTGTGGCGAATGCCAAGTCACTAAATATATTGTTTACTTTTTGCTGGCTTAATTAAGCGATAAGCCAGTAGAAGTAGAAAAAGCAACAAAAACCCAAAATCGAGTGGTATTAAATGGCTCAGCTATAAGCGTAGGTGAGTGCGTGAATGTGTGGCCGGTACGTCAGATTCCATTGCTTGAGCTTGTATTCGTTATTATCTCTGATTGCAATATAAAGAAGGCGCCATAAAGTAGGCTTTCATTTGAATACCAACACACACATACACACGGGGATATATGGCATTGTAAGAGCATGTGGCATGCTGCCGGCATATATATCATGTTTGGCAGTAATTACTGTCTAAATACTTAAGTTCAAGAGGCTGTTTATGAGTGGAAAAAAAGTTTTTATGCAGAACTGAATATATAAACACAAACGTATATAGGTATGTTTATTCTTATGATTACTCGTATGTTCATTATTTATATTAAAAATAGTTTTATAAATAAAATAAAATGGCCATAAACAAATTGTGGTTGTATTGTTGTCAATTGCTAGCCACTAGAACATAGAGCAATTTACAGATAAAGTGCTACTGCCAGATGGTAAATTTTCCGTCTTCTCTATGTAGTTATTTGAAATTAAAAAGTTGCAAATAAACAAAAATTTAAGGGCGCTTCTCAATGAGAGTAGACCTTTTATGTTATTAGCTTAAAAGCTATATATTTAAAATTTTTAGCATTTTAAGCTACATGGCTGCCCCTAACTAATGAAACTGCTTGCCAACCACGCCACCCTTCACAGCCATAATTTCAAAAAGTGTAAGACTTCATTGCACTAGGAACCAGCAGTAACACCAACAATAACATCAGCCTAGAAATCCAACAAAGAATTACTCTTGCAAACAAATGCTTCTTCGGACTGAGCAGGAAATTGAAAAGTAAAGTCCTCTTTGGGCAAATGAAAATAACACTTCATAAGTCAATTATCGTGCACGTCCTGGTTTATGGAGCAGAAGTTTGAACACTGGCAAAATCTGATGTGGCGACTCTAGAAAGATTTGAGAGCTAGGTACTTAGAAAAATTTATGGACCGTTGAGCATTGTCTGCGAGCGAGTACTTAAGAAACTTAATACTGAGCTGTATGGACTGTATTCAGAAGTCGACATTGTTTCGCGAATTAAAATATAGCGCCTACGTTGGATACGCGATGTTGTATGAATGAATAAAGATGGTCTAGGTCAGATGGTATTGTCATCGGCATTTTCCGGGAAAACAAATGAAGAACTTGGCCACCAGAGACTTGACCAAGTAACCGCTGGCGAGCCTTATTGGACGGCCAAACCCGTTTAAAGGGTTAAGGGCAATTTAAGAAAGTAAGTAAATTTATACCCGTGTATATGGCGATTTATCTTATCTTACTAATATTATAAATGCGTAAGTTTGTGAGTTTGCTTGTGGGTCTTTAACGTCTAAACTACTTAACCGATCTCTACGAAATTTTTTACACTTACTCTCAGGAGCATAGTTGGTAACAGATTTATGCGATTCCGGAAAAGTAGACCAGGGAACGACCTATTCAAAAAAATCTTATTTATGATGCGATTTGCTTGAAATTCGGTACCTTGGTAGACCTCTGCCTTCGTTAAAATAGAGAATATTTCTTTTCCCGGGACACGATTGTCTGATAAATAAAAATGTTTCCAGAAGATCTTTTGTTATTTTGCGTATTTTCTGCGTGCGGGTGGATTGGCGGGTAAAAGCGAATATATCAATATTGAAGCACCTTCTCAAGCTATTTGCTGCACATCAGAAACTTATTAAAAATAACAGCGCATAGGTATTAGGGTTATGTCTTGCTAGGACACTGATTTCGCAGAGAAAAATTGGATTGGTTGATATATCGAAGAGGTTAGGCTTATTTAGGTTATAAGTTAGCCTACATACATTGGTGTAGTAGATAGTGAGATTTTATAGGACTCATCGGCCTAGATAAATTAGTTAGCTTGATATGTCATTTAACGGAAGTGTAGAGATTTTGGACAGTTCTATTTCCCAAGTGCTCTGTGTTTCCGGGGTGCTCTATGTTTTCATTAATTTCCTTTCCCTCATGCCCATCACAACAAAAATATATTTTTGGTTTCCGCATATCCGCCAGTAAGGATGCTTGGCTGTCTGAAATAATGCAGGTCTACCTCGAAAGCAAAAAATCAACACAACGGACCATAAGAAGGAAGGCAGCACGCAATCGCAGATGATAGAATGTGCGTATTTAGTGAAGTACTGAAATCCAATGGGATTCATAACCACAGCGATTTAAAATTCTTAAGATACATTCAACAGATCATTCACAAAACTAACCTTAATTGACATTTCAATGGAAGTTTTATATTTCATTTGAATTTTCCATATTTGGCAAATTTAGGCGAATGTGTTTTTGCCGCAATTCTTAATGTCAAATAAAACTGCAAAAAACAAAGTAAGAGAGCGAAATGCGTTTCAAAGTTTTTCAAACGTTTTGTGTTATGTTCGCACATAAAAATGTAGCAATATTTCTTGTCAAATTTATATGCGGCGTTGCAAGTTTAATGGCTCGCGAAATTGCAAAACGCGAATAATTTTTTCCGCTTGGCCTCATAATTGCCTTGCTCTAAACGTACTAACATTTTTATTACACCTTATATGCTATTAAAATCTGTAAATGCGTATTACTATGTAACTACATATGTGAAGAAATATTAACATAATTGCATTGTAGTATGGGTGAGTCTGGCGTGGAGACATGAGAATGGTGAAACTCCTCTAAATCTAAAACTTGAAGTTCTAAGTTTTCGACAACACCGTTACTTTTTCCCACTATGACGTGAATAAAATAATATTACAACTGAAGCGAAGTCCCAGGCCTGCCAAAGCAAATAAACTCTCAGCATTCTAGGAGAAAGGTAAAATTTTGTAATGTTTTTGGTCACTCAGACGCTAGGATATCACTGCCAGCTATCAACTCAGTTGTAATCCCGTATGAACCAGACATTTGCTAGAAGTATTAAGGGTGAGCAAAGAAGGTGTGTTTGGATCCACAGTCGTATAATTCACAACCCGACTCTCACACCTGCTCTCTGGCACAACTGAACCTATTGGAATTTGCGAGCAGTGGGAACATATCTGTGGAGCCCTACATACCGCTACTGATGAAGTAATTAGGATGTCGGCGGACCAAGAGAAAATCTTGGTACAACGCGATTAGTATGCGAATGCTACCGAAAGTTGAAGAAGGAGGCAAGACGCGGGTTTCGTAAGAAAAAAAGATGAGTCGGCCCTTGGAGTATTCTTCGAAGGATTTAATGAAGAGTTGTAAGATGCTCTGACCCGGAAGGTCTTATTAACGGAACCCACCTATGGAAAACAGAGGAAAAGGGGGTCCCCCACTCCGTTGAAAAGATCAAGCGGAGAACGATCTGCGAATGCTTTGGTGACAACAGAGCATTTGTGAAACCACTTTTTATTCATAATCTCTAATTGGTCATGGCTGTGCTCTCAGTTTGAGCTTCTATCGTATTTGATCATGGACACATGATGCGTCCTTAAAGCAGAGAACTGGTCAGGAATCGTGGTAAAGATGCATGCAGGTATGTGTAGGCATTAGGCTCTACCCATTCCAGAATGCATTCAGAAAACAGAACTGGTAATCTCCTAGCACTCTGTTTTAGCTTCAAACGGACAAGGTCATGCATGCGTTTCGCTTGACGCCTTATAATAAACTGAGACAAAATGACAAAATAGCATACGTCAAAGAAGGTAAGAGAACGCTTTTACTGTTATATGCTCTAGGGAGAACCAGAAAGACTTCAAAAATATGACTGCCTCTCTATTTTTACGATACATTTTAGCATGCGTTCTCGATGTCATAACATTGAAGCTACGACGGAGAGCCCAGACATTACCCCTTCGCTGTTTTGTTAAGCATACAAACGTGCTATCGGAATCTCATATATTGAAATCTGAAGCTGAGAGCCTACACGTGAACAGTTATCCCCTGACATGCGAAATGTTTGCTCGGCATGTGGTATGTCTCTCCATGACACCCACGATCTATTCATTCACTTAATTGAGCAGACTCTTCTAACACCAATATCAATCTGGTCCAACCCCATTGAAGTTCTGGGACTTCCTTGGTAAGGAAAGTGACGACTAGGAAGGGCGAAGCATAGCTACAACCGCAACTACAACACTCGCAATAGCTCGATAATCGCTTGGTAGTCAATTGACATTCACAATAGGAGCGAATAATAAAAAACTCGATACGAGAATTGTCACGCCTCCTGTACTCATACAGAATTTATCAGTGTTTTTCGGCATGAACGTATGTAGGTGCCGTTAATAATATAATAATAATTTTCTCTTATTTTTCCATTTTATTTCATTCAATTTCTTTTTTTCCCTATTATAATTTCTCTGGTTTTATTTTTTCCTTTTACATAATTTTTTTCGCCTTTTCTTTTTCTACTTTTCCATTACCTAGTCTGTTAGAAAAATTTAGACTTGTCAACATTTCTACTGTATATTTCTAAATTTCAAAAAGTAGCCTCAGATATTTTATTTCAACTGAATTGACATTTGTGCGAAATTATTAATATTCATTAAATCTTTTCAATTGAGAAAACGTGCGTTCTTATTCATAGAAGTATTTTAACATAGCCTTTTTGTCTTTTGTGTTTAACATTATTTTTTCTTCTCCTTTTTATTTTTGAATGTTTTATTATTATTATTTTTTTTCTTCCTGTGTTTTTTCTTATCTTTTTCTCTCTTTATTTTTTTATTATTCTTTTTCTTTTCCTTTTTCTTTTTCACTTTCTTTTTCTCTCTATATCTCTTCTTCTTTTCCTTTTTCTTTTAATTTTGTTGAACATTTTTTTTACTATTCTTTTTATTTTGCTTTTCTTGTTTATTTTATTTTCTCTTATACTTTTTTATTTTTCCTTTAACCTTTTCCTATTTGTAATTTTTAGTGAAGTTAAGAGCAAAAATTTAAATATTGTTTTTTTAGTTTTATTTTGTTTTTTCCAAATCTTTGGCCTTAGTTAAACACTTTTAGTTTTTTCTGTCCCTATGCTTTGCTTTTTCTGGGTATTTTACTACTCCTTCCCCCTTTTCTTTGCCTTACCTTTTGATTTTTTATTTAATTTTTCTTTTTACCTTAAATTAAATTTTCATCTTCCTTTCCTCAAAATTTTCTGACTTTTACAATATTTGAAAATTCTCTTTTACGATACTCAGAGCCACCGCTAAACAAGTAATGCTATAGGCAGTACATTTTCAAATCCTTCAAAGCCATATTATCCTATATAGTTGGTATACTTTTTGTATTGCAGAATATGAGTTATACTAATATCTGAGAATTCTATGGCAACCTAGGAATGGTTTCGCTAAATCCATATGGCGTTAATACCGTATGAAATACATAAATGAACAAAATGTCTTTTGATGAGATATTTTCCAGGATATTCACGAAAAGTTAAACACGGTAATTTGTCTTTGATTTCTCCTTATTTGCCGTTGGCTAACTAGACTGTGCAACATTAAAAAAATGTGGCTGCCGCCAATATGTTTGCTGTCGCTAAAATCGCTCTACCACTAAGTATGCCACTAAGGCGACAGTGTTGCAACACCAACAATTACCGTGGTAATTTGAATTATGCAAATGTCGCTCAATGCACGTCACATCCACACACACCCACGCACACACACACACACACAGTCACACATGTACACAAGAACGTGCATGTCACATTAGCAAATGCGTTGCAAGTAAAGACAACGTCATCAACATTTTTAGCGCCACGTTGCACCACATGTTTTCCATTCTTTCTTTATTTAATAATGTTAGTTTATTTTTTATTTTGTTCTTCGCTGGATTTTCTTGGCTTTCTATACCTTTTGGCTGTCTGCCTTGTTGTTTGTATTCCTTGGTATCTTCTATTCGTTTGGTTTCCTAATTTCGCTGCACATACTTGGTACATGTTTGCTGTGTGATATATACAACTGGGTGTGCTCGCAACAACCTATATGTGTGTGCGTATGTACGTTGTTGCACCAGCGCCAGCATGTTTTACGTGAAATCTTAATTACCCTGAGAATTTGCATTTTACGACTCCCTGAACGCCGTCGTGTAAAATCCAAAATTTGTGCTACGGCATGTGGTTGCGCAAGATGTTTGCACTTTTTCTCCTAATGACACAGGCGCATGCAGCAAATGGTGGAATTCACAAAGGTTGTGTTGTCTAAGATTATATGTTTGATTAATTTGGGTAATTTCATAAGCTAACAGGAAACTTTGAGGATAATTTTCTTTTATAACAGTGATCTAAGAAGTAATGTGATGACATATACAAATGCATTATGTTTAAAAACCATGCTGAAGTCTCGCAGGAAGAACAATGGCAAACTAGTCGAATAGCGAGGGAGATGCTTAAGTCCATTCCGTGACGAAGGGAAACACGTACCACCACCCGACTACAACTTCCACAGCGCAAATTGTCGATCAAACAGTTAGGTAAAACGTATGATGCAACATACGCTCAACATTCCTATCCCCTCCGGAATAGGCCAGATATGAGCATCGCCGAGCGTCAGTCCCCTCTTTCTCTGTCTCCAATGCCCCACCCCCCTGCTTCCAGCTTGCGGATGGGCCAAGACCACCACCTCCTCGTACCTTTCACCGTTTGTCGGCAAAAATTATATACGCCTGCTACATCGGTCAAGTCCAACAATTGCCTTGGTCTGTGTCACACCCTTATGTGCTCTGAGCTCGCAAACGGTAACCTCTGGACAGATACGTTCATAGCTCCCTGTTGCAGTACACAGCCGCCTTCCACGCCAGATAACAACAGCCATGGCGCTGTCAACTCTAGACTGCGACATAGTTCAGGCCTTACCCTACCTCCACCTAGGCAAGCGCATCCGTCCCTCACGCCTAGCATGCCCCCCCTCTCTTCTCCTAACTGACTTTATGAAGTCGCACAACATCAAAATCGCCGCGATACAAGAGACAAAATTGAATTGAAAGATCGGACTTACGAACTTGTGATGGGTATAATGTACATAGAAGAGACCGTCCCAGCGGTCATGGGGGTAGTTTTGCGTGCATTACACATAACTCTGTACAATATTATATATTTTCCCCTGACGTCGACCCCAGGGACTCTACCTTAGAATGCCAAGGCATAGTAGTCCGGTCAGGCGACGTCGACCTGCAAATTATAAACATCTACATTCCCTCTGCCACGCGTTGTCCTAGAGATTATCATCCCGACATTAGTGCGTTGCTAAGGGGCGATAACCGTTTAATCCTAGGTCACTTCAACGCACATAACGATCTCTGGCACTCCAACTTGCCAGAAGACAGCAGAGGGCACGCTATTGCAGACCAAATATACAATTCAGCATTCAATGGAGGTGCCCCCACCAGGGTGGCAAGTAACTGCCACAGTTCCATAACGAGCGCGGGCCTAATTAACTTTGTTTTGCGAACGATGCTTACATTAGCTTCAGACCACCTACCCATCCTACTCTCCGTTGAACGACCGACCGGCTTCATACCGACTGATAAACTAACATACATTAACTTCTCCAAAGCGGACTGGGACCGCTTTACGGACTATACAAAGCGCTCCTTCGCTGCCTTACCCACTCCGACAGACGTACGCAAAGGTGAAAGAGAGTTTCGCAAGCTCATTGATTCAGCCTCAGGCCGCTTTATTCCTGCTGGTAGAATACCAGAAGTTCGTCCGAATTTTCCAGCAGAAGTTGCGGCGATTGCAAAAGAACGTGACCAAGTGAGACTCATCAATCCCGCAGATCCCAGAATCAAAGATCTCAAAGCGGATATTCGTAGGACAGTCAACGAATACAAACTGACCAAGTGGAAACAACACCTTGATGCATGCCACCTCTCGGGCGGAGTCGGCAAATTATGGTCGATTGTCAAGGCCCTATCCAATCCGACCAAATACAATGACAAGTTCGCCATTGCATTCTGCGACAGTGTCAAATCGGACGCCAGGAAATGTGCGAGCTTCTTTTGCCGACTGTTTGTAATACATCCACCTGCGGATAGGACTAAGAGAAGAGTCATCCGACGTGCGCACAAACTCAAACACTCTACTGCGCCTATTGCCGTCTCAGTCGCAGAGGTCAAGGAAGCCATAATGAAGGCAAAACACTCAAAACACCTAGGCCACGAGGGACAGAGTCATTTAGCGGCTCCTTTTAACCTCGCTCTAACTACTTTCGTCATACCTGAGATATGGAAACAGGCGATTGTAGTTGCCCTACTAAAACCAGGGAAGCCGGCGAACCAATGAGATTCCTATCATCCGATATCCCTCCTGTCACCGGTTGCGAAATTACTAGAGACCATTTTACTCCCTTACTTTATTGCAAATCTGAAATTGGCCGATCACCAGCATGGTTTCCGCAAATGTCACAGCACTACATCCGCTTTGAATGCCATTACAACACGGATAAATCATGGTTTGAATCAACACCCGCCAAACCATAGCACGGTTTTCGTGGCACTTGACCTATTAAATGCATTTGATACGGTCACCCACGCCACACTCCTTCGAGACCTGGAAGAGACACCGCTCCCTGCCGGCCTTAAAAGTTGGACCGCTAATTACCTCAATGGTCGACAGGCATGAGCCAAATTCAGGAACAAGAAATCTAGGCCACGAAGAATAAAACAAGGAGTGCCACAAGGTGGTGCTCTATCTCCCCTTTGGATTAATTTCTGTTTCGAGACTACCCCCCCCCCCTCCCCCCCCCCCCACCAGCAGAGGGAGTCTCCATTGTTTCCTACGCTGACGACTGTACGATAATGGCATCGGGCAAAGGTCCCTCCATTGACGAACTCTGTACGAGAATCAACAGTTACCTCCTTGACCTTTCCAGCTTCTTCACCAACCGAAATCTGACCCGTTCTCCGACTAAATCGACGGCGACCCTGTTTACGACATGGAATGCGCAGATGGGGCAAGAATTAAACGTGCACGTAGACGGAGTACCTCTACCTACTGTCAACCACCCGAAAATCTTGGGTGTGACGTTTGACAACGGCCTCACCTTCTATAACCGTGCAAGCTATTTCAATAGGATCTTGCAGCAATAAGCTTTTTAAGAAAAACTCGACCTCAAAAGAATTTTGTGGATTTTGTGGAAGTAGACGTAGCGCCCGCCGCCCACTTTTCTACTATTTTCAAAGGCGATTGCTTGTAGATTCAAATATATATTCCAATTTAAATTAGTCAGCTGCTTCTCAATAGTATGTAGTGTACTCTTGCCAAAAATTAAGCAAATCGGATTACACACAAGTAAAATATCCCGGCAAGTTGTTAATACCCCACTGCAATAAGGAAGTTATATACCTTTTTTGATTTTCATACCTTTAATGAACATGAAATGTTTGTAAGTATGAGAAGAAGAAGAGATGAGGCCATCAATAAGTAAACTGAAATAATAAGGACTATGAGCTGCGTCGATTTAGCCATGTCAGTCTCACCGTCCGTCTGTCTATATCAACGCAAAATTTTTCAAACATAAAATGTGCATGTATTGGTATTTTGAAAAAATGTGGTTAGCAGTTATTGGTAAGGAAGCTATTTATATACAAATAAATTAATGGCGGCCGCCGTGTTGTGCCGGTAGTGTTGCCGAGCAACCACACCGAAAGTCCAAGGTTCGAGTTCGAGTTTGAAAAAAACTCTCCAACACGGATCGCCTCTCGGCAGTGGTTTGGCAAACTCTCCGAGTGTCTTTTTGCTATGAAAGGGTTCTCAGCAAAAATGCATCTCCTTTGTAGATGGTGTTTGAAGTCGGAAAAAATCTGTAGGTCCCGCCAATTTGTAGGAAAAAATTCGAAACGGCGCACCACAAATTGGAAGGAAAACTCGGCGCAAAAATCTCTTAGAATGTTTATGATGATATACGTGTTGTATATATTTTTTTTAAATGAATTTGCCGCTCAAAACTCATGACAGAAGTGTTTTTATTGAAAACAATCAGCTGGCTTTTATAACACGAACTGAAAAGTATCAAAGTAGACCTGCGTAAATTGGTATGCCATAATAGATCACTACTAGGTATATAATGTTCGGTTCCATCCGAACTTGGACTTCCTTACTTGTTTATGCATGCATTTTACCAGCTCCAGCTCAGCAGGAAGCTATTAGCGTTCGCAGTTCTATTGGTTTTCAGATTGTCGCTATTCGCACTTCATTATAGTAGTGGAACCTAAATTACAGCATCTTTGATGCTGTCGGCGGGTTCGTCATCTTCTCTAGGTTCTTGTTTAATTTATCCATGTAGGCAGGGAAGTGCTACCTCGATAATCTTAATACTCGCTGGGGCCGTTGGTTTCATTTTTACAGGAGTTCAACTTGGGTTTAAATCTTTCTGTCGTTCGCCGAAAAAAAAAAGACTAACTTTGTTCTCAAAGCATACAGTTGAGTGTATAATATTAGGACACACTGGAACTACATGCCCTAACAAGTTTGTTGTTGCTTATCAGGTACACAGCAAATTCTTCTTTAAGATTTATTTTGTCTCCAACACATAAAATATCTGAGCACAACCTATTTCTAGTCGATGATTAATGCGGGAAAATTTCAAAGTTTCAACTTCCAATTGCTCACTTTCAAGCGGAAAATAACAATACAATCGACGCCAAGAAGAAATGTAGCCATGCTTGCTGCTCTCAGCTTTTTATGTGTGTACATATGTATGTACTTGATGCTACATCGCTACAGGAAGTCAACCAAAGGCGTGAAATTTTGCAGTTTGCCACAAAACTTAGTCTTGCATATATCGATCATAGGCTATTGTCTGCTCCACGGGAAGTAACTGTTTAGTAAGAGTTCAGTTAGAAATAAATGAAAAAGTTGAAAAGAAAGATATTACTTATTTGCAACTTTAAATGAGCCTAAAAATGCACTAGTAAGTTGATGTGTGAATAAACTCTGCAAAATATGTGATTAGTCTATAATTAGTCTTCGCTTCTCGGACCCAGTTTCTTCCTATAATTCTAGATTATTGCTCATAACTCTTAAAAGTTTAGAAAGGAGAAGGTCTGTCCTCTCCTTAACTTTTGTTCTGGGCATTTTCCAAGGTACTTAGACTGACCTTACCTTTCAGAATGAATTTATTTCAACGTCCCGCAAAGATAATTACGTTGTTCATATATTTTTATACCGCTCACTATAAGACAAATTATGCGCGCAATGATCTTTAATTCTATTGATCTTAATTTTTCTCTTTCTAAATTAAATTTTGTTTATATTTTAAATATCATTCCTTAATTTTATTATATTTAAATTAATTAATTAACATTTTCAAATAGTCTAAGAATATTTGGGATGCTCATAGACTAAATGAATATTGAAAATCGACCTATCCCAACTATTCCGTTACAGGTATACTTGGGATCAAATATAGCCCACTGTAGACGAAAGGTATTGATCGCGCCTCACTCTCTTTAGAGACCAGTAGCACGATTTTTTGCTGGGAAGCTGCAGACATACATATAGAAGTATCTTCGCTTCTGCACTTCTTACCTGCAATTTATGGCTATTGTTGTAGTTGGTCAATAAAACTCACTTTTTTCTTTTTGAAAAACATAGTATTGTGACACTTTATGTGGTGAAGGTAAACACATACATCTACACTATAATATATATACATTTATACTCTTACAAATAATAAAACATCTACGAAATCATACCCAATAAACAATGAATGAAGCTAGTTTATTATACAATATTTTCCAAACGTTTAAATCAATGTTTTCTAAACGAGTTTGTAAATAAAAAATTTCACAAACATTTAAATATGTTTTCACAATTGTGTGGTAGCTTTGGGGAATTAACTTAAGGTGAACTTTTTGCGAGGTGAACAGTTTTGCAGTTTATATGAACTTTAGTGTTGCCAGTCTACCACACCGAAAGGTCCAAGGTTCGAGTCCTGGGACAGGTAACATCGAAAGTGGTTTGAAAAAGGTCTTTCCAAACGGGCCCGAGGGTATTTCTGCCATGGAAGGCTTCTTAGCAAAAATTCATCTGCTTTGCTTTTCAGATGCCGTTCCGAGTCGCCAAAAAACAGTAGCTCCTGCCAATTTGTAAACAAAATTAGAAGCAGCACGCCACAAATTGGTAAAAAAGCCGTATATTTAAGAAAATTTTTTTATTATACTTGAATTGTAAAAAAAAAGTAATAAATGGAATTGAAATAAATATAAAACATATTTTAAAATAATTATAATAATTTATTTAATAAAAGAAAGTTGAGAAATTTGTCGTGATTCGAACCAGCAACCTTCGGAGCAAAGGTCTAGTACATATTCAAAAGGCTACTGTCCCGTTTTCACCCTCGTTGCCTAAATTGGAGTTTTATCAATCAGTTTTTAACAAACCTTCACGGTTAGTTAAATAAAGCGTTAAATAAAAGATGTTTTCCAAACCTCATTTGCAATTATTTAAAAAGGGATCACTTTCGTTGATTGGACAATTTTTTCCAAACGTTTAACAATGATTATAGTAAACGTTTTCCAAAGTAAGTTTATCGTAGGCCTATAGTTAACGTATTTTGCTTATTGGGTAGTTTTGTTTTACCTTTGGTGTTGTATTGCCGTTTACACTTTTCCATGACACAAATCTGGAATGATTTCTTCTTGTTTTGCAACAGACAACAGGCATACAAATTAATATCGGTTTACTTTCGAAAGAATTTATGATTTTGTTTGCTTCGAGATAGACAATAACAGGTAGAGTGATACAATAAACTCATTGCTTGTTTGTTAGAGAGAAACTTCTGAAAAATACAGGCTGCGCAAGGTAAATGAAGACAAATTTGAAGCTTTGTACCTTATTCTTTGTGCGATTGTTTGAAGGTAGCGGACAATTGTAAGCTTAGTTGGAGTATTCCTTCACAAAAAACAAGAAAGCACGTTTAAACACACCGTCGAAACCATACATTGTATACCAAGTTGTACGATATTCCACATATTAAACGAGAAGTGTTAATAGTTTTTGGATATTACAAGTGGATGGATATAAAATTGAAGAAAGTTCCCTTAAAATAAGACGGGGCTTGCTATTTGTAATCACCTGTTTTCCATGTGTTCTAGAACACCCTTTTCAAAACTCTTCTTGTCTATTTCTGCCACGACTAAACTTCTCAGAAAGAAGTCGTTAGCAGATTACGAATTGCAACCAAAACAGTTGCTTAATTTCCTTGGACGTATATGGAGCATAATAATATTAATATTTTATTATTTACATTAGTACTACAGGGTGTTTTTTTTACAGGTTTGTTTTTCGAATAGAGATAAAACTGGCATTTTGTGGTCAAATCTGGCAACTCTAATGTCATTTATGTTCAGTTTGGTTTGCCATTTCATCATGAACAGGTTGACAAAAGAACAACGCTTGCAAATCGTGCAAATTTATTTCGAAAATAATGGTTCAGTTCGCGAAGTTTACCGTGAGCTCCGTCCATTTTATGGTCGACATAATCGTCCATCAGAGCAATTAATTCGGTTAACCATGGATCGTTTTCGCACTACGTTTACTCTATGTGATAATACGCATCCGCAGAGACGGCGAACAGTGCGCACCGAAGAAACAATTGCCGCTGTAGAGCAAAGTGTTGAAGAGGACCCGAATGAATCGATTCGCCACCGTGCACAGCAATTGGAGCTTTGTCCATCAACTTTATGGAAGATTTTGCGCAAAGATCTTGGCTTGCGACCTTACAAGATCCAGCTTGTGCAAGAATTAAAGCCGCGAGACCATGCAATGCGTCGTGATTTTGGTGAATGGGCCGAAAATGAGATTGATTTCGATGCTGATTTTCATCGCAAAATTTTGTTCAGTGATGAGGCTCATTTTTGGTTAAATGGCTACGTCAACAAGCAAAATTGCCGCATTTGGAGTGAAGAGAATCCACATTAGACCCTTGAAACGCCATTACATCCACAAAAACTGACTGTTTGGTGTGCTCTATGGGCTGGTGGAGTCATTGGGCCATACTTCTTCCGCAATAATGCTGGAGAGGCAGCTACCGTTAATGGAGACCGGTATAGAGCCATGATAACCGACTATTTTGTTCCCGAATTGGATGGCATGAATGTGGATGAGTTGTGGTTCCAACAAGACGGCGCTACATGCCACACAGCGCACGTCACAATCGATCAATTGGCCACCAAGGTCGTGTGATTTGACACCATTGGATTATTTTCTTTGGGGATATGTGAAGTCGCTCGTCTACACCAACAAACCAGAAACGTTAGGGGAATTGGAAGCCAACATTCGTGGCGTTATTGCCGACATACGGCCCTATATGCTCGAAAAAGTGGTTGAAAATTGGACCTGTAGAATTGGCTTTATTCGAGCCAGCCGCGGCGGCCACATGCCCGAAATCATATTTAAACATTAATGGCATAAAATTATCCTTCCAATAAAGCCAAATTGATGGACCTTAAAACGATTTTCTTGTGTTTTATTTCAATTCGAAGTTCTATACCCCTAAAAAAAACACCCTTTATTATTAGAAAACTCGCTGCGCCTCGGAACTTATAAAATACTCAGTGGGATCTTTGAAACCAGTTGAGATATGCAACTTAATCACATTGCTTATTGCAGCACTCCTTAGCACCTTTTGGCTGATACCCATATTGTTTTTGCCCATACTCAACGTGACCCTGTAGCAGCACTTTTTTTCTCGACGTAACAACATTCCGCATCGTACCAGTCACCCTTCTGTCCTCAACGGAAGCATATACCATCCTAAATGAGAGAGTAAATAACATGTCGCGTCCTTTGTTATAATAAATTTGGTTCCAGCACCTTCTGCCGACTGCCGCGGAGTCGATTTTTATCATCCCTTGAACCCTTTTTTCTAGCGCTCCCCCTTGGACCTGTAGAATTGGCTTTATTCGAGCCAGCCGCGGCGGCCACATGCCCGAAATCATATTTAAACATTAATGGCATAAAATTATCCTTCCAATAAAGCCAAATTGATGGACCTTAAAACGATTTTCTTGTGTTTTATTTCAATTCGAAGTTCTATACCCCTAAAAAAAACACCCTTTATTATTAGAAAACTCGCTGCGCCTCGGAACTTATAAAATCCTCAGTGGGATCTTTGAAACCAGTTGAGATATGCAACTTAATCACATTGCTTATTGCAGCACTCCTTAGCACCTTTTGGCTGATACCCATATTGTTTTTGCCCATACTCAACGTTACCCTGTAGCAGCACTTTTTTTCTCGACGTAACAACATTCCGCATCGTACCAGTCACCCTTCTGTCCTCAACGGAAGCATATACCATCCTAAATGAGAGAGTAAATAACATGTCGCGTCCTTTGTTATAATAAATTTGGTTCCAGCACCTTCTGCCGACTGCCGCGGAGTCGATTTTTATCATCCCTTGAACCCTTTTTTCTAGCGCTCCCCCTTGGACCTGTAGAATTGGCTTTATTCGAGCCAGCCGCGGCGGCCACATGCCCGAAGTCATATTTAAACATTAATGGCATAAAATTATCCTTCCAATAAAGCCAAATTGATGGACCTTAAAACGATTTTCTTGTGTTTTATTTCAATTCGAAGTTCTATACCCCTAAAAAAAACACCCTTTATTATTAGAAAACTCGCTGCGCCTCGGAACTTATAAAATCCTCAGTGGGATCTTTGAAACCAGTTGAGATATGCAACTTAATCACATTGCTTATTGCAGCACTCCTTAGCACCTTTTGGCTGATACCCATATTGTTTTTGCCCATACTCAACGTGACCCTGTAGCAGCACTTTTTTTCTCGACGTAACAACATTCCGCATCGTACCAGTCACCCTTCTGTCCTCAACGGAAGCATATACCATCCTAAATGAGAGAGTAAATAACATGTCGCGTCCTTTGTTATAATAAATTTGGTTCCAGCACCTTCTGCCGACTGCCGCGGAGTCGATTTTTATCATCCCTTGAACCCTTTTTTCTAGCGCTCCCCCTTGGACCTGTAGAATTGGCTTTATTCGAGCCAGCCGCGGCGGCCACATGCCCGAAATCATATTTAAACATTAATGGCATAAAATTATCCTTCCAATAAAGCCAAATTGATGGACCTTAAAACGATTTTCTTGTGTTTTATTTCAATTCGAAGTTCTATACCCCTAAAAAAAACACCCTTTATTATTAGAAAACTCGCTGCGCCTCGGAACTTATAAAATCCTCAGTGGGATCTTTGAAACCAGTTGAGATATGCAACTTAATCACATTGCTTATTGCAGCACTCCTTAGCACCTTTTGGCTGATACCCATATTGTTTTTGCCCATACTCAACGTGACCCTGTAGCAGCACTTTTTTTCTCGACGTAACAACATTCCGCATCGTACCAGTCACCCTTCTGTCCTCAACGGAAGCATATACCATCCAAAATGAGAGAGTAAATAACATGTCGCGTCCTTTGTTATAATAAATTTGGTTCCAGCACCTTCTGCCGACTGCCGCGGAGTCGATTTTTATCATCCCTTGAACCCTTTTTTCTAGCGCTCCTTTTCAGCTATTTCAGGTGGTCGGATATCAATTAGGGTGTTCACAGTTCAGACTCAGATGACATAAGACGACATTTCATGTTACCAAGATTATGAGACTGTATCGGCGTAGCGTAATCAATAGCCGGTCGGTCGATAGCCGTATATGTAGCCAGCAAAGTTTCTTTATAATTACCTTAAGTGCTGCCCTCAAGTGACTTTACGATCTTGATACGGTTCTGTACATTTGAGGCTATTGTGGTGGCATGACTACGAAAGGTGAGGCCTTTGTCAGATGTCACACCCAAGATTTTAGGGTAATTGATAGTAGGTAGGATTATTCCATCTACTTGGGCATTTAAATCTTCCCTCATCTGCGCATTCCTCGTCGTAAAAAGAGTCGTCGTCGATTTAGTCAGATACAGGGTCAGATTTTGCTTGGTGGAGAAACTGAAATGGTTTATGAGGTAACAGTTTATCCTAGTACCCAGTTCGTCAGTGGAGGGGGCGTTACCCAAAGTCATAATCGTAGTGGGGGAGGAATATAGAAATTAAATAAAAAGTAGGATAGGGCCAAACCCTGCGGCACCACTTGTTTGACGTCGTGGTCCAGATTTCTTGCTCCTAAAATCGACTGACACCTGCCGGCCGTTGAGAAAGTTAGCGATCCACATTGTTAGGCTGACATGGAGTAGTATCTCTTCTAGGTCTCTTAGGGGTGTGGTGTGATTGACCGTGTTGGAGGCTATAGAAAAGTCAAGTGCCACGAGCACCGTCGTATGGTTTGGAGGATGTTTGTTAAAACCATAGTTTATCAGCAATGTTATAGCATTCAAAGCAGATATTGTGCTGTGTGTCTTGTGGAAGCCATATTGGTGTGTGGCCAAATTAAGGTTTTAAGTCTAATACGGGAGCAGAGTGTACTCCAATAACTTCGCAACCAATAACTGCGCTGACTTCCCGGCGTTTAGTAGGGGAACCACAATCGTTTGTTTCCAAATCCCTGGAATGACGAAAGTGCCTGGCGAGAAATTAAAAATAGCCGGTAAACAACGCTGTTCCTCGTGACCTAAGTATTTTAACATCTTCATGGCAATACCGTCGGCTTTGATTGTTCTTGGGGGCTTGGCTTTCGTTATGGCTACCTTGACCTCTTGGATGGAGCGGCTTCCCACCAAGCTCGTAGCCATACCCTATTCTTGTACAGCGATCATACTTTCAATTAACAAGAAGGGAAATCAGGTGGACAGCGGTAGCTGTCCTCAAACGATGTTGGCCATACCAAGTTCAGCTTCTTAAGAATATTTCTGCTATCAGCAGCTGTTGCAGTTCCTATAAAACTTTGTTCTTGATTTATTAAAAATGCAAAACAATTCTTTCATTAGTCCAGACTTTTGTGGGTTTCTCAGTACGCCAGTATCACAATAGTAAACATCCGGTTACTGTGCGTAAGCATAAATAACAAAGGCTTGTGGTAATACTCGCATGTGGTGTAGGTGAAGTCTGGTTGGTGGCATGCACGGCAGGTGTTGTCGCCTCAAGTTGCTATTTTTGCCACATTTGCCGCACATTTATGGCGTAAACGGAACTTTATGAGTTTTTCATCGTATAATATCAACTCATAAATAGTGCGAAATGTGCAGCAACAACGACTCAAGCAACAACAAAGAGAACAGCAATAGAAAATAATGGCGCAAATATGTAAACAACTATAATGGCATGCACATTCATAGCGACTTATTTATGAGAGATGCCAATTTGGTTGGATTTTACATACCGCCATTTTCGGGACTAGTCCCGTGAGTTGGGCAGTCGCTTTTCTCTAACAGCTCAGGTTGAAAAAAGGAAAGAAATTGTTTGAGAAATTGTCTGAGCTTTCAATAACCGACAAATAATTTGATTTGCTTTGTGTTTTTTATACTACACTAGCTGGACCCGTGCGCTCCTTACGCAAAAAAAAAACAAAAATGGTTTGAAACCTTTTATTAGTCCAGGTCCAGGATTTTCCAAACCTTTTTCTCAAATTATAAAAAAAGATTTTCAGTTACACTTGTTGTGAGACCCTAAAAATTATACAAATATGCGCAAACAGCTATTTGAAATTCCACCACTTATATTACATTCACATTGAGCCATAAACTTGAGTTGATTGACAACATCAATATGAATTAACTCAAAAAATGTCCCTATAACTCGAGTTTATGACCCAATGTGAACGCAGTCTTATTCACTTATTTTAGCAATGTTCAAGTGTAGATGGCGCACTGTTCATTCTTAGCATTCAAATGTAGATGTCGCGAGGCATGTGAATGTCAGTCACAATAGCGTCGCAGTACAAATTGATTTTTTTGTGCATTCACAATCGTTTATTTTAAAGAATTCATTTTTATAAAATACGCTAGTTCAAACATGGTTTCGCATGAAGAGCTAACCCCCACCTTTAAAACGATACCTTATTTATTAATATTGGTTCCAAATGAGAGCAGAAAATTAGGAAATAACACAAAAAGACCTTACAGAAATAATATATATGATGATATATAAAACTTCTTGAAGAAATAAATGGAATATCACTTAATTTTTGCCGAAACCAAAGTTGGCTTGCGCTGTTTTTTATTAAAATTTAGAATATAGTATTAGAAATTTCTTTTTGAAACTCCGTAAGACATTTTGACAAAGGACATATTTAGTTGTCAGTACCGAATTTGCAATTTCGAAAAATCATAGATTTTTTATTACAAATTTCGAAATTTTCTGCACAAAAAAAAAAAAAACACGGGATTTACACCCTAGTTCGAACCATGCAGGAAAGCCATTAAGTAAGGAACAAAATTTCAAGTTGAAACTATCACTATAGCATAAAATAAGAACGCGTTCCTCGAAAACTAGTTCAAAACTAGGCAGTTGATTATAAATAGCACATCAATTTCAACTTAAATCAAGTTAAAGCTGGAGTTATTTTTAATTGTTGTTATAACAGCAGAAACTAGCCATGCTTGATATATCATTGCATCTGCGCAATTGCAGCACCCATTAGCAACCCTGCAGTAAAATTGTCTTCAAAACAGACATTCTTGAGTTACACGCTTTGCGGATCGTCCTGTGCCGGTTACAAAAGTGATAGTTTAAAGACAGTTCGAAATGTCGGATTTCGATAATCGAAAACCGGTTTAGAAGGAGTTGCAAAGTAATGCACTGGCGACAATTGCCACCGGCAATGACATAGCCATGTAAAAGTGGACAGTTGAAAGCATTTCTTGGGTATTGAGCTAGAACTGGTGGTGTCGTCAAACGGTTTAGCTCAGGGATAGTTCTGAGCTAGTCCAATTTTCTGCAAGGACCTTTCGTACTAATACATTTTTTGTCACCCTTTTAACATATTACCAGTTATCCTAAAAAGATATACATACTTTCAATTTTAGGTTACACGTCTAGTAATGCAACGACGAAAATTGCATACAATTCTATTAAGCAGTTTTTGAGTGATACGCGTCCAAAGATATAGACAAACAGACAAACAGACAATCGAAAATTCCTAAAACTTTTGCTTTGGATTCCATTGGTGCAATAATTAACCCTCCTTTAAATTTTTCTGGAATATCTAACATTGACTTGTTACAATTTTATTTAAGATTTACCCACAATATTTTAAACTCTAGCACATCGCAGCATTAAACTAATCACTCCCTACAGGGAAAGTGGTACATCTGGCTTTCCAAAAAAATTAAGACACAGTCAAGGCAAGCGCAAGTTACTATAAACTACAACAAAAGCTAAAAAAAATATAGTCTTATATAATTTAAGCAGCAGCGATTGCGCTGGCAAGTTCCACAAGAGCATGAAGCTTTATGCGGTTTTCGTTTGTGAGCTATGCAATCATTCTGTGCTCGTATGTGAAATAACTGCTTGACGTAGCTGTTACAGTTGTTATTGCTCGATTTGCCGGATTTCTCATGTGAAAGTGGCATAAAAAATTTACTTTACTTGTCTGGAAATTATATGGAGTAACGTTTTTGTCACTACCTTGCATCACCCTCACTATGGCTCATGCTCTCACATGTTCGCAAACTCAAAATTGTGGTTTGACTGTGACAGCTTTTTAACAATAATGCTAAGTCGACTTAAGCTGAGATTTTCGTAAAGTTGGATCCAATAAAAAGAAACGCAAAAGTTAGCAAGTTTTAACTGGGTTTATCAGATAATATTGAAATAAAATTTTTTTTGCCCTATGTAACTGTGTAATGAATAGCAAATGGGAAAATTAATCCTGTAAAGAAATCATAATAAAATATGAGATACAGCCACTTCCTCCCGTCTACTGCGCCCTGGATACATAGATTAATAGATAGAGGCCCTATCATTCTCTCAATTTCTCTCGCCAGCGTTTGTCAGTGTTGCCAACTACATAATCGACGTTGCCACTAAAAACGACGTTGCCACAAATTTTGCAGTGAAAAAAAGGCAGGTAGTTTTTGTCTAGGGAAACAGTGTGTCGCTTTTCAGATTCGTAAATTATGTAACTTTTTTATTGTGAAACCGCAGATATCGAAATAAGGAATATCTTAAATTTTAAGTTAGACATCTAGTAATACAATTGTGAAAGTTACATTCAGCTGAATATCTGTTTTTAAGTGATGCACGACCAAATCAGACCTGTTAAGTAATGATTAATAATCAAAATGATTACCGGTTGTTGTTGTTGTTGTTGTTAACAGTGCTTCGCCCTGCCCAATGGGCTCGATCACTCTAAATTGTCATCAGGCTCTTCTAACGGAAGTCCGAGGAAATGCGCAGTTTCCACAGGGTTGGACCAGAGTGATGTGGGTGTTAGAAGAGTGGGTTCAACTGAACAGGAAAAGAGATGTATGGTATCATGAGGGGTCATACCACATGCAGGGCATGTATTTGGTATGTTGGGGTTCAGTCTGCATAAGTAAGAGTTTAACCTATTACAATATCCAGAGCGAAGTTGTGCTAGTATGACTCTAGTCTCCCTCGGAAGTACACGCTCCTCTTCAGCCAATTCAGGTGGTTGAGTATTAATAACGGGATTCACAGGCCGAGATCTGAGGGATCTGTCTACCGACTCAGTGTGGAGGTCATTTAGAGCCCGTCTATGGTTCCGCAGATCAAACGGCAAAGAGATATGATGCCGGAGCTCATCGTAATGCTTGCGGAGATGTCTCCTTATGTCTCTGGGGGGCGGTGCTACATCCAAAAGATGTCGGTTTGGATGACTAGGTTTGTGACAGTTCAGAAGGAACTGTCTACTCAAGAGTTCCGCGTGCTCTTGAACATAGAGCAATTTCGCCTCTTGATGGAGGTGAGACTCAGATGACATAAGCAGGCATCCCGTGGCAGTTCTGATGGCGGTGTTTTGGCAGACTTGCAATTTCCTCCAATTGGTGTCAGAAAGGTTGGGCGACCATATAGGCGCAGCATAGTCAATAACCGGCCGGCCAATAGCCTTATATGTAGCAAGCAATGTTTCTTTGTCTTTTCCCCAAGTACTGCCGGCCAGTGACTTGAGGATCTTATTGCGGCTCTGTACCTTTGAGGCTATTGCGGTGGCATGACCAGCGAAGGTGAGGCCGTTGTCAAATGTCACGCCCAAGATTTTTGGGTGGTTGACAGTAGGTAGAGGTACTCCATCTACGTGGACATTTAACTCTTGCCCCATCTGCGCATTCCATGTGGTAAACAGGGTCGCCGTAGATTTAGTCGGTTGGATTGATTAGATTTCGGAAAGCATATTAATGATTGATTACCCATTGTTTTCAGGTTTTATTTATTATTTTAAGAAAAAAATCAAGAAAAATCAAAAACAATAAAAAAATATTTTTTTTTATTAATTTTGATAATTTTTTTTGATTGTTTTTGATTATTTGATTACTCTTTATTATTTTTGGATTGTTTTTGATTATTTGATTATTTGATTACTTTTGATTATTTTTGATTGTTTTTGACTATTTTTGGTATTGTTCCAGACAAACATAAGCACAAACATGGAAATATGTATGAGCGACGTTTATACAAGTTTGAATCAAATTAAGAATATACTTATATACAACAAAGTACATACATGCTCGTATGTAATAGTAGCATGTGAATGCTGAACCAGATCCGTCAAAACATTGTGTAGTCGATTGTACGAAATAAAGGAATCGGCGGCAACGTTTCTTGTCGCAATGGTTTGAGTACAGAAAAATTACAATATATTTAGTCAAATATTCTATGATAAGGTCGTTTTTCAAAAAGCATAGCCATCTTTGTATAAGGTTGTCCATAGAGTATCTACAGGAAAGTACTATCCAAACTACTATCTATTCTACATAAAGCCAACTGCGCGATTTCTTTATTTTTATTATTAGTTTCATATTTCTTGACAACTCAGCCCGATAGCATTCACAAAGATTGGGTTTTAAGAAGCTGAGGTTTCGGGCCACCTCAACGCATTGCAAAGGAGTACTATACGAGTACCTCAATATAACACAGAATCCAACGGTTTTTGCACCGTTCAGTACTCCGAGGAGATTAAGACCGAGCTTCTTTTCCAATTTTGTAGTGTGCTGCTTCTAATTATTCCTGCGAAGCATTTTCATAGAATAAATCACTCGGAGGGTTGCCTTATACTGCCGAAGGCGACCCTGTTTTAAAACCACTTTTTTCTAACATTTTGATGCTCCCTGTCCCGTTATTTAAACGTCAGATTTTCGGTGCGGTAGGCTTGCACACAACCACCACATCACGGAGGCTGCCACAGTTTATGACTACATCTTAAAAATACTCTCAAATCTACTGGATATATGGATATTAGCATACGCGGGCATTAAACTGTGATGTTACTTATAATAATACAGCAAAATAACCAAAAAAATCGAAAAATAATCAAAAAAAATCAAAAGTAATCAAAAGCAATCACACATTTTTTTTGTGATTAATTTTGATTACTTTTGATTTTTTTTTTGATCCTCTTTGTTTATTTTTTGATTTGTTTTTGATTTTTTTCCATTCTAATCAATTAGTAATTGGAAATTTTTGAAAACAATTAAAATAATCATTAATGATTGAAAAAGCTATTTAATCAATTGATTACTAATTACTAATCAAATTTAACAGGTCTGGACCAAACATACAGACAGACAGACATAAATTATAAAGAACTGTTTATTTGGATTTTATTGGCTTAATAATAATCCCTCCTATACATTTTTCTTGAATATCTGCAATGTACAGAGAACGATCTATTACAATTTTATTATGTGTAGAGATATTTGTACGTATTTTAACTCCATTTCTCCCGAAACATCAGGATGAAGAAGAAATTGTTTGGAAATGCTGCTCCATACCAAACCCTCTAATGCATTATTGCATACATCCAGCTTCGAATTTATGTGCCATGAGCTACACCGAGTTTTTAAGCTACTAATTTTATTATTTAGACAGCTACTGATGATTTTATCTCGACATCGATAGAGGAGCCCCTACTTATTTCTAGTGCAGAAGGGCCGCCGTGGTGTGAAGGTAGTGTTGCCGGCCTACCACACCGAAGGGCCATGGTTCGAGCCCTGGTACAGGTAACATCAAAAGTGATTTGAAAAAAGTTTTTCAAAACGGGGTCGCCCCTCGGCAGTGGTTTGGCAAACTCTCCGAGTGTATTTCTGCCATGACAGGCTTCTCAGCAAAAATTCGTCTCCTTTGTAGATGCCGTTCGGAGTCGGCAAAAAACTGTAGGTCCCACCAATTTGTAGGGAAAATTCAAAAATCGGCACACCACAAATTGGAAGAGAAGCTTGGCGCAAAAATCTCTTAGGAGGTTTATGATGATATACCTGTTGTATATCGCGCCATAGAGAGAGAGAAGGGCCCAATAGGGATTAAGAAATTTCGGTCCTACTAATTGCAACAAAATTTTCGAGAGAAATAAATTCAGTTTAATTCCAGTGGTTGCTAGGAAACAGTTACTAATACTCGAAAACTGTAAGGTTCGTTTTCGTAATATCCGGTTAACACTAACCGGCAATTTAATATACAGATTTGTTCGATGATCTGTAAAATAAACTGCTGGTTAGCGTAAATTTTATTTATGTTTCCATTTATTATTTATTTTATTTTAGCACATTTTATGTTTTTGTAAGTTTTGATAATTTATATTTTGTTGTTTTGTTATAACGACAATTTCTTTGAACTGCAATTTTATTTTGGGTAACTTTTTTTTCATTCTTATTTTTGTTCGATAATGTTTTATTTTTTTGTACTGATTTTACTTGCGCTTTTGTTTTTGGATGCAGATATAAGTAAAATAGTCACAACGGATAAAAATCCCCAATTTTAGCTTAAAAAATACACAATTGTAGTTTCTTCGGGTAAAGTTTTAAAAAATGTGAATTTTGACAGCGCTCTCTAAGAGAAGAGAAGTGTCGCAAGAGGGAGGAAAATTCTAATTGGATATCTTGACTAAAAGAAATGGAAGGAGAAAGAAAACAAGTGATGATATGGGAGGGAAGGTGCCTTAATTTTTAAAAAGTGTTCAAATGAATTTTTAAGGCCGGTCAACAATTGTAAGCATAATTATTTGCAAGGCCGGCTGGTGTTATTCTGCAAAAAGGACTCCCACTAGTGGCTACCCTAAAAAAGTGGATATGAGGTGCGTGGTGCATACCATTCAATTTGTTTTGATTGCATTCCTTGTTGCATCTATCAGTAAACAGTTTGTATTTGTCTCCCTAAGCCTGAAAGTACTGGAATGGATCAAATGCTCCTTTGGTTATTTAAATTTTTTCGCCTTAAAGCCTTTCCTCAGCTTTATAACTATCTTATTTTATATTTTGTATAACTATGTACTTTTACTCGCGCACAAAGAAAGTTTGTTCATTTCTGCAATTCTGAATTAGTTCAAAAGTTTCACTTAAAAATATTTTACCCTAACGCCAGCCATTCACATGCAACCTCCTGCGTAGTTTATTTTGCCAGCTCACCACAGCTTCCGTTTCCTCTCTGCAATGTATGCATACGCAATACCCTACGCTATTTAGCAAACAGCCTTCACCCGCATTTGCTCGCTTAACACTACTTTTCACTCTCAGTCCACGCCCACTGACTTTACAAATATATCAAGTGAAATGTTAACGGTTTTATCTTTTCGTGTTTGAGCAGTTGATATCCTAGCTGAAGTTCCTTTTTTCACCAAAGTATTTCTTTTTCTTTTTTTGTGCCGCTTTTACTCCTTGCTGTGTACCTCCTCTACTTCTTCTTCTTTCTCTTCTTAACTTTCCTAAATACCATTCTTTGCTATAATTTATAACTGAAAATAATGCGCCATTAAAAAGTTCAGCCAACCAAGCCACCCTACGCTCACTATTTTGCGTCAGCGTAGAGTAATTTAAGCGCATCCAATGCCTTCACCTGCTTTCTGTTGGTCGATGGTAGAAGATGCTCGCATTGCAGTGTAGGCAGACGCGTATTACATTTTTAATTACATGCCACAAATAATAGTGTAAATTACGGATAAATGTTGGATGATGATGAGCAATGTGAGATGCGCCTATGAACACAGAAGAAAGAACTTCATTGTTCGTGATATGTAGTACTTTTCTTACTTTAAGATTTATTGATCCTGTTGAAATAAGATATTAAAGTTAAGAGAGACACATCAGCCAGCAACTATACCTGCATAAGTACGCTACCTGCCTAAGGTCTTGCTTATCCAGATTAAATCTCGAAAAAGCTCAACTATTTTGTACACCACCAATTTACTTTAGTTAACACGGACTTTGGAGTTCCATTTTCTCACGTAACATTTTTTATTTGTTGGCCTGATAAATGCAATTTTGGCGAATAATTTTGAAAGTTGTGCAAAAGTAGTCTTTTAAAAATTCAAAGCTTTGAGAGAAAAGATGCGGTTACCAGTATATATTAAACGAGTATTAAAGAAGGAAAGCGCTGTCTTCGACTGTGCCGAAGACTTTATACCTTTCATGAATACGCACCACGGTTTTAAGGGTCCGATCCTTACAATTAGTAAAAACTCTGCAAAACTGATAGAAAGATACATAACCCAAACCCCACTTATCGGAACAATCGATTGTATGGGAGCTATATCTTATGTAGCTCCGATCTGGCTGATTTTCACTTCATACATTACATACATAATAAGTACCAAACCTATAAAACTTTACGTTCCTAGCTTTTTAATTGTAAAATTTATAGCCCAAACCCCATTTATCGAAACTATCGATTGTATGGGAGCTATGCGTTATATTGCTCCGATCTTGCTTCCAAGAAATGATTAATCTCAATAAAAATGGTGGCTCTGTACCAAATTTCGTCAAGATATCTCAAAAACTGAGGGACTAGTTTGGGTACAAACAGACAGGAGACAGACGGACATGGCTAAATCGACTCAGCTCATCGTCCTGATCATTTCGGTATACTTATTGGTGGGTCTATCTCTTCTTCTTGTCATACTTACAAACAGCGGACCAATGTTATAATACCATTTCATGTTCATGAAAGGTATATAAAAACATATTTATAATCTGATCATTTGTTACATAATTTAAGCAAAACACTTGGTGCGACGAAGAATTCAACGCTGAAACGGAAAGAAATCTCGTTGCCTAAAATGCTACGTTGACGACAAATGCAACGCGACAAGTATGCGAACGCTAGCGAAAGTTGAAGAACTAATCGAGACACCTTGCCGTAAGATAAAAGAGAAATAAAAAGGCGTGAGTTAGGTCCTACGATCTGCACCAAGTATCGCGGAATCTGATATCGTGCGATTTTAATTTAATGCTGGTGAAAATAATACAAGCCGCAGAACTCGGGAACCATCTATCACAAAACCTTACAATTGCTGGCATATACCGATGACATTGATATCATTGGCGCAAATAACTTCACCGTAAGTTCTGCCTGCTCTAAATTGGATAAAGAAGCGAAAAAAGTTATTTTGGCGGTCAGGTTTTGTGGAGGACAAAATGAAGTATCTCCTGTCATTATGCAGGGAGTAAACGCATTCACGCCTTCACTAACCCCACTAGCTGGTAGTTTGAGAGAGTAAATGACTTCATTTACATAGGAACCAGCATTAACACCAAAAATAAAGTTAGCTTATAAATCTTGCGAAGAATTACCCTTGCCAATAAATGTTACTTTGGACTGAGTAGGCAATTGAGAAGCAAAGTTACCTCTCGACGAACACTCCGTTGGAAAACCAAATGGAGAGCGATAAAGAGCCATTTGGGGGCTCAGTTGGTTTCTCAAGTTATTACTTGCAAACCAGATTTTTAGAGAAACGCGAATACCCCCCCCCCCCCCCCCCCCCCGTATTTCATTATTGTTGGTATAAGGGTCAAATTATGCTCTTGTCTCAAGTTGTCACTAAAATACAATCGTTTAGTGTAAAAACTTTCGTTTATAAGTCCATCGTGTTACCTGTCTGGACATAGTAAAACATACGAGGCACATGTTTACATTCTCTGATGCCCTTAAGCTCAATAGTTTCTATTGCCCTTGAATAATCTTGATAATTTCTTTAGACACTGTTTTGATTGTTTAAAAGATAGTTGATATAGTTGATGTAATAGCAGCGGGTTAGGTATCTAAATAGCATAATAGCATCATAATAGCATATGCCCGAGGTAGCCATACCGGTCCTAAGAGGCGACTAAAATGCACAAAGGTAACGACGTGCAACTAGATTGTACTTTAATTTATATCAACAAAATATCGACCTTTTAAATATGTGCTTCAATCTCCTGTGCGCATTGTGCAATGTCTCAAATGAATGAAGATTTCAGTCGTTATATTCTTTTTAGACAACATCTGTAATGATTGAGACTTGTTTCTACCTGACTCTATACAACCGAAAATAAAAACTTATGCAAACGCAATAAAGGAAGTACTAAAGTAGATTTCATCAGCCCACTTAAAATATCTTAATTTATTCATGCAGATAGATATCTTAAAAAAGTGGTTCTTTCGTATATAAACAGCTCATTTACCCTTTTTCAACTAGCTGTATACAAATAAAAGAAAGTAAAGCTAAGCAAATTTCTAACACTTTCCTTATCGCTACAATAACTAAATATAGCTTCACATTAGACCTCATCAATTCCGTCATAATCTCAACGAGATAAAAAAGCCAAAGGAAACAACCGTAAACATTCACCTTGCTAAATGGCTATTTTAAAGTAATCTGAAGTGCCAACAAAAGCATGAATAATCTTCACCTACGCTGTATTTATAGATACTCGTACTTTATCTGATTCCTAACATTTTCTGCAACAAGAGCTGCTAATCTCTTCACATTCAACGCCATCAAAGCTCAGTTCAATGCTTCACTTGAAAAGGGTTATCACAAGAAATACATCACACCCATACCCTGTAGGGAAAAACTGTAGTACTGAGCTGGTGCGCTTCTATTACATCGATTTTCTTTAAACAGAATTAAATACCGGTTTTGAACTAGTGAAAATCTACCAACTATCGAACTAGCTTTTGCTTGGCACTTTAGATCTAAGGCGGAAACAGAAATTTGTTCAATTATCATACAAAAAACCGTGCTAGTAATCGCTGAATGGAGTGGCTCGCGAGTAATCCCTTTCGTCTGCAGTATGCTTTATAGCATTAATTATTTAAACCAAAATATTCGCTTATGGGTGTAGTTCGGAAAGGTAAATTTTTATTTGTATAATATACTTATAGGGTTTGAAATTAAACTTGTTCAATCACATCTGTACCAGGACAAAGTGGACCTGTCCAATAATACGCGTTCGGGTATAAAAGGGTACAATTTATCTCTCCATGGACAAGCTCAAACAAATGGGATCAGCGCATCTCAAATAAAAAGATCCAAAGTAGCATCAGGGGCATGCTTCTCTCTGACTCATAATGAATTCTTCCTAGACTAATCGCAGTTTTTTGGGTTAGTTACTGAGTTCCCTTCAGGGCACAAACAGCATAGCACCTATAGAGCCTTTTGTGTGTGTGGTTATGGCATGAAAAAAGTTTATTTGTGTAAATAAGAGCAGCAAAAATTTTGTATTACAAAATCATTGAAAATTCTATAGAAAATACAAACAAAACCATTGTAAAACAATGGAAATAAAAAAAGACGGAACAAGCATTTAAAGGTGGAAAATGAAATATGAATCAATGACTGAAAGGAATGCTGAGCGACAGCAATGGAATTGATAAAAATCTAGTAAATAACTGTAAGAGCAAACAGAATGAATGTGGGCTGACAACCATTGAGCAGCAACATTCCATTGCTAGAAGAATGGTAACCAAATGGACACATAGCTACATATTACCGGTGAATATGCGAAACCGCATATCAAGAATAGATAAAGTGGAATAAATATATTTGCGAAAACTATATGCGAAAGGCTAAAAGAATAATTTTCTGAGAATAGTTACTATTCAGCTGCTTTCTTTGAATAGTTGGGTTTAGCCAATATCTCACAGGCCTAGGTAGCAACTAGGTATCTAAAACAAAAAGAGTTTCTTTCTTAATGTGTCTAATATTTGAACTTAAGCCATTTGCTATACAGCAAAAGTAGATATTAGTAGTAGCCTTGTCTTGAGATATAACATCAGTTAGAATCGAATATTAAACACCCAGTGACAAGGTCTCTCGTTTCCTTACGTGACGTGTCAGTTCTTGCTTTTTTGCGTTGACCAAAGCCCAAGGTTTTCCTTTTTCGTTCTGATGGTCGGGTTGATTCGGGCAAAGTTATAGTGTTGTACGGATTATTTCTTATGATTGTAAGCTTGCTTCGCCCTACTACATCCGCTCGTCTATTCATAACGCGCTACTGGGTATAAAAGGGAAGCCCATGGCTTGTTCACTGGCGGCTTCTCACAAATGCCCTGCTTGCTGTGCTGAACGCTTCAGTTGATAACAAATGGTTTGCCTTCCAAAGCATTCGTAACATTTCTGTGACACATAGCCGTCTCAACTTCAAATTGGCCATAGCCAACCTGAAGTTACATTGATATGTATGTAGGTTTATAGGTATGTGTATGTACGAGGTGTGTTCAAAAAGTATCGCGAATTTTGAATTTTCGCTGGTTACGTATATTCGAATTTCGAATTTTTTGTGGCGTTATGTTGGTACTCATGTCTCTCACTTATGCCGACAAGCTCGGCCATTTTGAATGTTCAGTTAATTGTTGACAGCTGCTTTGCTTGCACGTGTTTTGGATCGTCTTCGATTTTTACCTACTTTTTTACCAAAATTGCTCAATTGTGACCAAAAAACAGCATCGCATGAACATTGCTAATGAGTTGTTAAACTCTGTCCGCGACGACCCAAATTTGCTCCAGAGGGTCATAACTGGTGACGAATCGTGGGTTTATGGTTATGACGTGGAAACCAAAGCTCAATCATCTCAATGGAAGCTGCCGCACGAACCAAGACCGAAAAAAGCGCGCCAAGTTCGGTCGAATGTGAAAGTTTTGCTGACAGTTTTCTTCGATTGCAGGGGCGTGGTGCATCATGAGTTCTTGCCACAGGGAAGAACGGTCAATAAGGAATATTACCTGCAAGTTATGCGCAATTTGCGCTAAGAAATCCGCCAGAAACGCCCGGATTGGTGGAAGAACAAAAATTGGCTTTTGCACCACGATAACGCCCCTGCTCACGCATCGTTGCTTGTGCGCGACTTTTTGGCCAAAAACAACACACTAATGATGCCGCAGCCACCGTATTCCCCAGATCTGGCCCCCTGTGACTTTTTCTTGTTCCCTAAACTGAAGAGGCCCATGAAAGGACGACGTTACGCTTCTCTTGACGAGATAAAGACGGCATCGAAGGAGGAGCTGAACAAGATACAAAAAAATGATTTTTTGAAGTGCTTCGAAGATTGGAAAAACCGTTGGCACAAGTGTATAATATCTCATGGGGATTACTTTGAAGGGGACAAAATAGATATTCATGAATAAATAAATAATTTTTGAAAAAACACAAAATTCGCGATACTTTTTGAACACACCTCGTATTTCAGATGGCTATTCCGGGGTCCCGTGCTTTTTTGGATACCGAAATTTCGTCATTTATTTCCTACAATCCCGTGGTTTCGGAATGGGAGATATGAAATAATGAAAATTATTATTTTTCTCTGTTGATGTGGAATATTTTGATTATCTTCGTTGATTTTGAAACTTAACATGGGTCTTTCTAGCAAAAGAAACTTTGGGTCTACCCCACACTATATCGCAAATTTTCTACTAGTAAATCCAGACAAGCTTCGCTGCGTCTCAGAGCTTATAATAGAATGAATCCGATTTTAATCATTGTATCTTCCACAGCAGATAATTGAATAACATCGCTTATTGCAGTACTACTTATCGCCTTTCTTTTGATACCCATATTGTACCCACATATTTTGGGTTGCCCTGTTCTACATATTAGACGATAACGTCGAGTCATCGAAATAAACGATATCTTTTACGTAAAGCTAGACGTTAACTAATGCATCGATTAAAGTTCCATTAAATTCTATTTTTGAGTGATGCGCGCCCAAACATACCGACAGACAAAAACTATTGATTTGTCTTAGTACTGATCCCTCCTATACATTTTTCTTCAATATCAAGATTTTATTGGATTTTTTATTAAAATGTAACATCTTGTAAGTTAACTCGGATTTTTAATATTACAAAATAATCGTGTTATCGATACATTTTTGAATTTGCCGCTCTAATATCCCCACTAATTAAACAAAAACTTAACAAACGCAACAAAACACCTCTTAGCAATAAGAAAAATTACCTTCACAGTTCAAAACTTTGGCTATTCATGGTTATAAATGGGCTGAAAGAAAAAAGTAATAATTTTTTTATATAAAAATGTTTATTGTTTTTATTTTTTAATATTTTTTTTTTAACTGATTATCTAAAGTTTTTGTTTAAACGCTCTGTTAACCATTAGGTATTCATAACGCGTCCTTTTTATCATTTTCTATTCATTCTACCATAACATTGCGCAAGCATCGCCATCTGGCGGTAATTAGCATTACGCCTGATAGATTTTTTATTTATTTTTGCCATTTTTAACACTCAGACTGTGCTAATTGTCATTTTTTATTTTGTACACCATTTGTTTAAGATCAACAGGGTTGAGGAACCGATTGGTTTTTCTTTGGTAGTAAAAAAATAGCTTTTCTTTTGAATATAAAAGCACAATAATAATAATTGGATTTTCTATATATTGTGATGAATTCGATAATTCATTGATACTGGCTTCTATATTTATAGAGTCAAATAAAAACTCACTAGCAATGTTTACAACACTATAGTTTTATTTAATAGTAATAATCGCTATGCAAAGTCATGAGTTAGGTAGCTGCATTGTAAGTTCACAGTAAAGGTGGAAAATGAGAAATCGATCGTTATGTTTTGGTTGCTTACCACCTTCTTTAGTCCGGCAGAGAGCTATATCACTCTCTCAGAAGCTACTAGGTTGTTCGTTCATGGTGCTCTCTAAGGGCCGGTGTTTATGTATCGCCATCTCGTCTTTGCCACACACAGCAGCACTACTGCTATTCCGCTTGCTCTTGGGTTAGTTAGTGATAGGAGTGTAATTGAATTGTTGCCTGATATCAATCGGCACAATATTTAATAGTCAATTAGTTTCACAAGCCATTTTTTCCCATTTTTCATCCTAAATTGTTGTAGGAAAGCAACTGCCAAAATTCCTGTTACTGATAACGGGATTGTTGTGTGTAACGCTTAAGTAAATAAAGCTACGTTCAACAGAAAAGTTTGTCTATGCATAGCTTTGGGGTCTGTATATGAATTGTGTTTATCATTTATGTACTGCTACTGCAACGGAATTATTCACCGCAATGGACATCGGTAGCTATCCGTCCGTCCGTCCATTCGTTTGCCGAACTCCCCCATTCATTTGCATGCCACAACATTGCTGACGGCGTTCATGCCGATGTTCCGCCTTTGGTATTGCTGTCACAATGTTTCTAGTTTATGTTGTTGTTTAATGCATTTTCGATGAGAAACAAACAAACAAAGAACAAAAACAACACCAAGCCAACAAGAGCCACAATGCAGGTAGCGCTCGATGAAATAGTTTGAAAGTGAAATGCGAAATGTTTGGAATGAATCACGAGAAGAGCTACATAGCTCATTTGTATGTGCTGGACGTTTGTAAGTATGAAGGGCTTTTAAAAAACGAGTAAAAATAAATAAATAATTGTAATTTGTAGGAAAAGTTTGCTGCTGACGCTCAATGTTTTGTTTAACTTTCACAAAAACTACACCTAAATATGAATGAACACTAGACCGTATCTAGAAAAAAAGGATGCGCCACGCCCTCAAGGAATAAAAATTTTACATTTAAAGTTACTATATGTAATAGCTCGAAATCACGCGGCTATTTGGACCAGCTATCTAATATTAAGAAGGCGAGACACAGGGTAAGAACGGCTGATGGAAGAGAAAGTGTTAGGAATAAGAATAAGAGAAAGTCGATATGGAAGAGAAAGAGAGAAGAATTGTTTTGAAGAAGAGGAAAGAGAGCTAAGGGATATTCAGAAATTATTAGTATTAAATGACGTGGAACGTACTTTTATACCATCTAATGTTTGTAGTGCTTTGTTGTAAACCGCTGACCCAATGAACTTGGAAAGTATGTTTATTCAAATGGAATTTTTAATTTTAAATTACATCATACATTACATACCGAAACCAAATGAGATCTGAAAAAAATATTACTTGGGATGTGATGTGAGTGTGAGTCAGCGCCAAAGGGGTAAAGCGGATGAGAATACAACCTTGAAAGGGGGATTGAAGTCGTAAGAGGTGACTAAAACTGCTATCCCAAGGTTCGGCGGGTTCGAAAAAGGCTAGCTTATGTCTGATCTTTGGTTAAACCTGTTGTTGTTTTTAAAATACCTCAAATAGTTTAGTAAGCAAGTTCATACATGATCGAAAAAAAACCAGGAAAATTTAGTAAAATCTGTGATAGGGCCAGTAGTACCAAGAGAGGTACAAAACTAACGAACCAGAAACTGTACCTGGTGTTCCCACAAGCCTGTCAAAAAAAATTTCACTAGTCCCCTACTCCATCGGCGGTTAACCAACACTTAAAGCTTCCGAAGTTTAGTTATAGCCTGCGGGTTAGGGGTTTAGAATATGCCCGAGGAAGGCATACCGGGCGTAAGAGGCGACTAATATGCACAAAGGTAATGACCTCACCTCTCATTACCCATCTTATCCTTCCTTACATGACATGATCTAGAAGGTTTCACTGGTCATAAATCGCTACCACGACAGTCGGGCAGTACCGCAAGGTAGTACCGGAGCGTACCGGATTAAAATCCGGCCAAGGACTGTTAATTCGATAACACTCCTCAACACCTTCGGGGAGTGTTTTTGTTGTTACCACAACAACAACAACATGAAGATATTGTACAAAAAAAAATTTGTTGAAATGAAAAGCTTTTCAGTAAATTTTCTGTTCTTTGCTTTCCTCAGCCAAAGTATACAACATCATTTCTTTGATAGTAAGTTCCATGCATTGTAAGAACTCTTGTTTTACCACTTTTATCGAATGCAGATCTATGACTGGCAATTTATAATATTTGAGCACCCCCAGAGAGCAAACAAAATGAAGGGAAATTACTTTGCGTTAGAAAGCCCTTTTCTTGATCATATGTAGGGGAAGCGCAACCAGCCCGAACCGATATACATGCGCGCTTACACAAACACATATATATCTTTTCATGGAAGTTTAATATTTTCAAAAGAAACCGAAATATCTACTCAATTATTAATATAATCCCAGCTCCCACAATCTACTTTATACACAAAGTCCTTTCTCCAATTAATTTTAATGCTAAGAATTTAAGTTTTACTAAATACTTAAATATGTACATATGTATGTATGTACAGTTGGGTTCAATATAATAGTATTGAAATTAAATTTTTATTTCAAGTATAGCGAATTCTGTAAGAGAATCAACATAAAATCCAATTTCAAAGTTTTTAACAAAGCTCAGGATAGTTGATTAAACTTTAAAAAATGGCCATTAAAATCTGCAAATTTTTTGGAAGAATTTTTAGAAAATTTTTAAGTACGCAGTTTTGTAGATCAATCTATTTACGTTTAATAAAATTTCCCTAAATTTCTTGAATTCTTATTGTACAGTAGTTAAAAATTTTCTTCCATACAAAATAGATTTTTTTCATGCATTGCGAGATTTTAGTTGCCATTTTTTAAGTTTAATTAACTTTCCTGAGCTTTGTATAAATTTTGAAATTTCTTTTTATGTGGGTTCTGTTACAGAATTCGCTCTATTTTAAATGAAAATTATTAAAAACACAGCTTTTTCTTATCTCGCCGAATGATATCCAAATTAATTTAACTACTATCATATTGAACACAACTGTAATTATTCTAACGCATTTATATCTTCTGCGTGCGTTCAAGTGTATGAGTGATGATAAATCATTGCAGTAAATTCAACTTCAAAATTCTTTTAATAAACTCTCAATAATTTTCATCATAAATTTCATGAAGCTTCCCTAGCAACCATTATCATATGCAGCACAGCTATTGCCAATAACAACAACAAAGATAATGAGAACTTATACTCCAAATAACGAACAAGTAGTGAAACTAAGAATTGTAAAAGTGTGTAGAGGATTGAGATACTTAAACTGAAGCAGAAGCAGAAGCAGAAGGAGCAAAAAAATAGCTAGACAAGTTGGATAATCAACAACAGGGGGAACGTATTAGGGAATAGTAAGAGATAGCACGCAGCATAATTAGATGATTTATTATTATTGATTTTTGAAAACAAAGTTGATGAAAAAAGTTGAAAGTACAAAGAAAGTTTTTTTTTTTTTCTCTTTGTTTTTTCGATAACTAATACGCTTTGCAAGATTTCTTTTTTTCTCAATCAGCAAGGTATCTTTAAAGTGTTTTTTTTTTTTGTGAAGCAACATGGTGCCTTAACTGCAAAGACGTGTGCGGAGGTGTAGATGCGTATTACGAGTATTTCAAAATTCTGGCACTTAACTGCAGTATACTTAGTGGTCCACTTTTTTTTGGTGCTCCAGGACTGAAAGCAAACACGGCTGGAAAAACATCGATGTGCACCGATTGATGTTTCGATATTTTTTTGTAGAAGATGTATGCATGTATCGCAATTTTTAAAATCTTCCTTTTGCAGCTTATTAATACTCCAAAAGCTGAAATGCGATGAATGGAAAAATCGTGACCATAAGTCATAAATGAGTTTAATTTCAGTCGTGTTTGAAAAGAACGCGACAAACTATTTTATTGTGTTAAGAAACACAACCATTTAGGTCTTTACAAAAAATTCTGAAGTTTTCTTGTGTCATTGAAATAGAGAGAAGAAAACCGAACATCGAAAAAGGCATCGAACAATGTTGTTTCTTCCAGGACTACACAGTATCATGTTTCTCATACCACTATCGACAGCTGGTGCAACATCCTAGAATGTCTAAGAATTCTTGTTCAGTGCAGTGATGTGGAAATCGAAATAATTTACATCTAGGTACCCCAGTCACCTGGTGCCATTGATTTTACCGTAGCGGCATTTCAGCATACTACCCGGCACAACAGTTGGACCATATGAAATTCAGCACAATGAATTAAGAAGTTCCAATATTACCATCATGCTAGCGCAGGACGTGTAAAGTGCGCTGACTGTAGACTGTTGCTAACTCTTACTCAGTGGAAAGCCCAGCCGACAAATTTGTCCTGGAGCATCGCACCTATAGAGCCTTCAGCATAGCTTAATTGGACGGCTTGTGAGAATTTATAGAGAGCGCCTTCTTCTCGTACTTTCATACGTACGGCAAATAGATCGAGCATACCGCAAGATCATCAATTCGATCTCGACTCACTTCATAACATCCAGGAGCAAAGAAGCGGTCGACTTTCAGAGATCGTCCGTAAGAGAGCGAAAGCCATGTTGCTAACATATAAGGGAATCTCCTCACATGAACAAGTTATAGTCAACGTTTAAATACCTGTTCAATCCGACTGCATAAATCCTTGGAAACTACTAAGATTCATATTGTCCGATATCTTTTCTCTCGGCTGTAGCCATAACATCAGCCACCGTTCTACTCCCTCACTATACCTCTAATTTGTGCCCCGACTGCGATGACCATGGATCCCGTAAAATACACATCACTACCAATGGTGCTACATGTCATAAATATTAAGAAAAGGGACTGTTTCAAGCCGTTAAAACGCAACGCTTTGTTTTCGGATTTAGACTTTCATTACCCACCTTATTAGCGACATGAGTCGCAGGTGAACATGTTATTCGATTTTCAAGCATACTCTCAAAGCACCAAAACCTTAGATGTGACTCTTAATATTAGCCTCGGGTTTGTCGCTTATACAACCACCATTGTTACCGAAGCACGAAGCAGTTAAAAAATCAGCAAGAAACTGGCTGCCAGCAGAAATGAAGAAATATTCCTGGCAACATACAAAGAAAGCGCGCAGTCTCTTTTGAGCTACGGGTCGCCAATATGGTCGATGAGTTTGACAGACACAATGAAGAAAATTGCAGTCAGCCACATGGCTACGCTAAGTACTGTCATGATATGCCTACTTATAACTCCGAAATATTATATAGATAGTTCAACCAAGTCGCCCAGAGTCTAAGAACGTAATGAGTTGCTGAAGAGATAGTTCGGGACAACTATTATGACTTTAACTAAGTTGTCTCTAGATTTGGTTTTGAATATGTCTTTTGTATCCAAGTCAATGCCATTTGTACTTCAAACAAGTTCCGTATTTTTATACCTAGTAGTGCTACGCATACAACAGCATAAATGGATGGAGATAGATATTGACTTATACATATCAAAATGTTCAGGAGGGGAAAAGAAATTGATTGAGCAATGTTCGTCCGTACGCCCGTCTGTTAGCACGATAGCTTGAGTAAATTTTGAGATATTTTAATGAAATTAGGTATGCAGGTTCCTTGGCACTCATCTTCGAGTGCTATTTAAAAAGGGCGAAATCGGATAATAGCCACGATCACTTTTTATATATAGAATATTTTCGAAAATACAAAAAAAGTGAGTATTCAGTACATAATAAGGATACAATTTGGTGTGAAAATGGCCGAAATCGGTCAACGGCCACGCCCAGTTTTGTAATATAGTTCTGAAAATTCGTTTGTAAAATGTAAAACTAAATATTTCTATAACCATGCAAGCTATATCAATAAGATTTTGCACACATAATAAGCTTGTTGAGCAAAACTCAACCGCAGAAACATTTTGTGAATTTTGGGGAAGTAGGCGTGGCGCCGCAAACTTTTCAGCATACAAATTTTGCTATTTTCAAAGGCGAATGTTTGTAGTTTCAACTAGACATTTCAAATAAAATTGGTCAACTGCTTTTCAATAGTATGTAGTGTACTTCTGCCAAAAATTAGGCAAAACGGGTAACACACAAGTAAAATATCCGGGCAAGTTGTTAATACCCCACTGCAATAGGGAAGTTATATACCTTTTTTGATTTTCATACCTTTAATGAACATGAACTGTTTGTAAGTATGAGAAGAAGAAGAGATGAGGCCATGAATAAGTAAACTGAAATAATAAGGACTATGAGCTGAGTCGATTTAGCCATGTCCGTCAACCCCTGCGGGTTAGGGGTTTGAATATGCCCGAGGTAGGCATACCGGTCGTAAGAGGCGACTAATATGCACAAAGGTAATGACGTGCAACTCGATGGTTGATCTACGGATATGATGCCTCTCACCTCTCATTACCCATCTCTCCTTCCTTACGGAAGGAGGGGTGACATGACCTAGAAGGTTCGGCTGGTCATACTAAATCGCTACCACGTCAGTCGGGCAGTACCGCAAGGGAGTACCGCAGCGTACCGGATTCATATCCGGCCAAGGACTGTCAGTTCGACAGCAAACCCCAAAACCTTCGGGGAATGTTTTTGTCGTTACAACAACAACTACAACAGCCATGTCCGTCCGTCTGTCTGTCTGTCTATTTGAACGCAAATCTTTCAAACATAACATCTGTATGTAGTTGTATTTTGAAAAAAATGTGGTTAGTAGTTGGTGGTAGGGAAGCTATTTATATACAAATAAATTAATGACGGTCGCCGTGGTGTGGCGTTAGTGTTACCGGCCTACCACACCGAAAGGCCACGGTACGAGTCCTGGGGATGGTAACATCAAAAGTGGTTTAAAAAAGGTTTTAAAAACGGGTCGCCCCTCGTCAGTGGTTTGGCAAACTCTCCGAGTGTAGTTCTGCTATGGAAGGCTTCTCAGCAAAAATGCATCTCCTTTGTAGATGCCGCTTGAAGTCAGCAAAAATCTGTAGGTCACGCCAATTTACAGGAAAAAATTCAAAAAGGCACACTACAAATTGGAAGGGAAGTAAGGCGCAAAAATCTCTTAGGAGGTTTATTATGATATACGTGTTTAATATATTTTTTTAAAATGAATTTACAGCTCAAAACTCATAACAGATGTGTTTTTATTGAAAACAATCAGTTGGCTTTTATAATACGAACTGAAAAGTATCAAAGTAGACCTGCGTAAATTGGTGTGCCATAATAGATCACTACTAGGTATATAATGCTCGGTTCCACCCGAACTAAGACTTCCTTACTTGTTTAGATTAGCTTCGTGTCAGTCAAAAAGTAGTAATTATATATTAAGATTTTTCAAATTCACGGCCGGGTATTTCTAAGTTTACTGACTATGCAATATTGCTGCCAGTAGTGGTGGAAGAAGATCGAAAAATATGAATCAAATGTTTATGCAGATGAACTTTGATTTCTTTGCTATGAATTCCATTAAGCTTAAAACTTTAAGTATGAACTAAGAGTGAAATCTAAAGAAAAAAACGCCTACACTCTCAACTCGAGCAATAAAAAGTCTAAGGAATTTTTTAAGGTTTTAGAAAGTTTTTATTGCATAAAAATAAAAGAAACTAACAGTCTTACAAACAAACACTCCGTTACATCTACCTAAGCAAGTAAATGGAATTATGTTCTATTGAAATTTAGGTTAAGGAAGCAGAGCGCAAAAAGAAGAGAAGGCAAATGCAGAAAGACGAAAGCATCAATATCAGAACAAATGAAGCAAGAAAGGGCAAAAACCCAAAGCTATGAATGAGAGCCATGCACCTGGAATGGGTGGACTATTAGTAGGAAAAGTATTGTTGCCATTCCGGCTAGTAGCAATAAAAAAGACAAACACAAAAAAGGATCAGTCGAATAAAGTCTGAACGAGCAGTGATAGACCTCTTCGGGCATAATGTCAACATATGTGGACAAAACTTTTCATAGTCAAATAATTTGTAATATTTCATTACATCTCTCAAACATTATCACAATTTATTATAATTCGCTCTCTTTTGGACATTTTCAGTTTATCCGTTTACTACTTCTATCCCGTTCATTTCATATACCATTTTCAAATGCACTGAAATATGCAAGCCTAGATCATATTTTGTCACAAGTAAGTAAACATTTTTTTTATCATCGTTATAGGCAGCTAAGAGCTTTTCCCCAGACTTTAAACATTCTTTCTTAGCCTTAACTTTAAGCAAATGTTTTAGATAAGAAGAAGGGAAATTTTAATTAAATTAAGTTTAAGTTGGAGGTGCTTATACTTTTTTCCCGTGAGTATGGTATTGATATCGTATATCTCTATACCAATTTTCAGAACCCTACCATGAACCATTTTGAAGATATTACGCATGTAAAATCAAGTTTGTGCGGAAGCTGCCACGTCCCTTAATATTTTTGTCTTTTTTCTTCCTAAAGCATATTAATTACAAACAAGCCTCCAAAAGGAAGTATTCAATTTGGTTCAGTCGTTTTCAAGTCTAGTTGGTGCCACGCCTATTTACAAATATTTACAAAAAAGTTCACTAGAGGCCTTATTTTAAATGTACATTTATTGTCTTTTTAGGTATTTTCCAAAATATTCGATATATTAAAAGTGGTTCTTGCATACCAATTCTCAATAAGATATCTCAAAATGTGCTCGAGTTATCGTGTTCACAGAAGAGCGGGCATGGCTTAATCGACTTCGCTTTTGCTCCTAAACATTTTGATATACATAAGTCAATATCTAACTCTATTCATTTGTGCCGTTACGCATTACTATTAAGCTAGTGATAAATGAGTTCATGTGATGAGATTTAAGGGCTCATTATGTAAAACGCAACGACTCACTTTTTCTCTTTTACAGCTAAGTTCGTGCAAAATAAGGACATTCTCTAATGAGTAGTTGGTTATATATGAGAATGCTGAATGTGAGTGTAAGTGACTGCGAAGAAAAGGTTCCCGGTTACTTACATAATCAGCCCCTTATGTATGCATGTTGAAAATTTTGCTTAAACAAGGCAATACAACCTCTTTGAGATTGTTGTCATTGAATAATTAACCATGAAAGTGATATTCTCTTACAAAAATAAAAATAAAGTAGAAACTATCTAGTACGGATTCTACTCATGCCCTTGCAATGATGATTGATTGCATAAATCTTGCATATTTACCACTATAATGAGCGGAAGTGGGAGGCCAAAGCTAAGCAAATGTCTGCTCAGTCGAGAGAAATTCTATGTAATTTGAAAGCGCGGTGGTTAAATGTTTGCATATCGTTGATAATAATATGCATATAAGTAGCATAACATGAGAAACAAAAATAGATATAAGAGTACAAACACTTGAAAAGAATAGCACAAAAGTCACAAACACACACTTTGATGTTTATATGATTTTGTAGGAGTTCAAGTGGTTTGAGCGTTAGATTCTGTTCATAGCGCAAATGGTGAGATTTGGTTTGGAATTAAATACAGTCACCACAGAAACTATCTCAACTATCTCTGCTTCCGCCGATTTCTGTAACGATGCGGAAAAAGCAGTTGCTTGGATATCCCATGATGCAAATAAACGGGAATATTTTACGAGAATTATTTTAAAAGAACCGGTGGATCACAGAAGTTTTCAAGGGCGCACAAAACGTACTTAAGTTAGTAGGTAATTAACTGTCGCCGTTCAAAAATAATAAAGTGTAGCGAAATGACAGAGTACCCACAGAGCTATTCAAGACTAAGATCTTTGGTGAAGCATGCAGCAAATCTTTGAAAAATGCAGATGAATAGAGAATACCTCTAGATCGGAGCTTTAATTAGCTCGCTTAATACGCAAGAAAGTCAATCCTACAAATCCCACATACTACTCGCAAAGAAAGCATAGAACTTTCTATCCAAAGTATTTGGCGAAAGACTGAATACCATTCGTTGAAAAGCTGATTAAAGTCTGCTATCGATATGATTTCATATTCCTCATCATCATCCCATTTTTCTAAGCTTAGACTTTCATGCCCTGTCCCTTTCTATCACATAAGTTTACTTTAACTCTCTATCGGTATTTCCAGCAGAGTTTTTCCGGAATAATTCCTCCTCTCCATCTCCTTACCCTAAATTCCTTATCTGCCTCTAAATGTACAAATCGATCCTTATCTCGGCCTTGATACCCATCCCCAGCTTCAGTTATTTTTTTCAAGGAAATTTTCAATGTACAGACACGACTTTTCTAAAAATTAAATGCGTAAATTATTTAGTTTGCTACTGTATTTATACTTGAAATTGCTTCTCAATTTAGTTGAAATTGACGAAAAAGTTAACAAAAATTTTATAAAGTCACGCTTTGATAAAATTTTTTGAAAAACTAAGTACATTTTGCTTCATATAAATCTATATGGAATTTTTCCTACAGGTAAAGTGATTAAATTAGTATATCTTTTTAGTTTATCATGCGATTTTAATAAAAAAAACCGTTTTGCACTCGTCCTAAGTTACAGACTGTCCAGCTGTAAAAGTCATATACAAATTCATTTCTTAGTTTCCGAGATCCCTGAGTTCAAGCATACAACCAGATAAACAGACAGACGAAACATTTAAAAGTTTTTCAAATTAACTCTACAGCGTCTAGAGTTTTTCCGAAATAATTCCTCCTGTCCATCTCCTTACCCTAAATTCCTGATCTGCCTCTAAATCTACAAGTCGAGCCTTATACCCATTCCCATAAATAAAAAAGAGAGAAAAAAAAAATATCTAAAAGTCGTTCAGATAAACTCTACATTCCCTACGACAGTTTCAGTTATTTTTTTTAAAGAAATATTTTGTTTACAGACACGACTTTTCTAGACTTTTATTAAAGTATATTTTTCTGAATACTCTCTCTCCTAGTATTCTCAAAAAAAAGTTAAAAAAGTATAAAGAAGTTAAGAGATAATTTTCAGAAACTTTGCAAGTTTGAAATATATCTAATTTTTTTTTAATAAATTCATGCATATGGTAAAAAGAAGAATAGAACTAGGAGTTTAGATGACATCAAAACCAGCGTATTGTTAGCTTAATGGTTAGCAATGCGTGCCAAAATTTCTCTGATGAGTGAAGTCTAGCAGCTTCCGAAATGGATCTATAAGAAAAGCTATGGCAGTTGTCTCTAGAACATTTTTTTCCTACTCTATTCAATCAAAAAACTTTTAATAATTAATTAAAATGATTATTAATAAGTAAAAACAATAATAATTTTCGTTATGGTGATTGTTGTTGGAGCAAAGCTCGAATTTTTATGTTTGTTTGTTAATTGATATTAGTGGATAATAATTTTCATAAAAATTCAAAAAGTGAAAAATTATTATTCTTGGCCTTGAGCTCGTTTCATGAATACTTAAATTCGCTTTTGTAATTTAAAACTAATTTTTAAATTTTTTATGTATTCAAAGCAGTATTTTTTTCATTTTCGAGACAATTATTAAACAAAATAATTAATTGTACATATATGTACTTTAGCTTAGAAATCCGTTAGTGATTTCCTAAAATAAAATTCTCTAAATGTTTTCGAAAACTACTTATGTAGAAAATTTGAGAAAAAGACCGGTGCCATTTTGTTGCTGAGTGACTGTATGACACACTTTTAAAGAAAGTACAATGCCAAAGGTTGTACATATTTCCATATTTTATATGTATGCGTATATTTATGTATATGTGCACTACATTTATTTAGGGTCTCATATGTAGTACCTTTCAGCGGCAACTTAGATGTATCTTATACAAATTTTTGCTTATCTTTCACTTTGTTGGATTTATTTAAATATTTTCTGAAATTACTTTTGTTGCTGAAATGTCACGCCAGGTTATGTATACAGCCTATCAACGCTTAACTTTTTGTTATTGCACTCATTTATAAAAACACAAACATATATAAGTTGTTTGCGTATTAAATGCTCAAACATCATCATGGCAGAATTCCTTGACTTTTTACACAAACTTACAAGCTTTTTCAAAAAGTTTATGTTCATGTAATATATTTTTTATGCTTGCTTGTGTGTTGGTATGTGTGTGTGTGTGTATGTGCTACTCCGTTTGCTGATGTGACTTTTCATAAATGCGCATTTATCTTTTTTGATGATTATGCCTGATTGCGAAAAAGATTGTCTTTCATTAGTTGTGTGATATGTGAACGTTAGAGATATGCCTGAGCGTGTTTCAAAAGCTTTATATTGCTATCTCTTGGAATTTTGTAAGCGTCTATATTATGCATGTAACTTCAGAGCTTATCCCTTAAAGTATTAATTTTTCTGCTTAGAGCCATTGTGTTGACTTCTCATTACAAACAAGGCTGCGCCAAAAACCGAGTTACTCTCGTATCAGATTTCGACGACTGAATACAGCCTTCAGTACAAACATGTAGTATTGTGTTTGTAGTAATTATTTTAATATATTCGACTTGTTTGATCACTCACCTAGAAAAGATTATTAGCAATAAGCTTTGTATGATGTGGCATCAGATTCTGTAATTACACAAAAGCAACTGTTGGCTGAATTGGATAATGAATTCCAAAACAACACAAATACAAAGTTAATTATATAATTTGTTATCTTCAAAGCAGCTGCCGATTTATCTCTACCTGGTTGTCGCCATCTCTCAAAGTCTAATTAGTTTAGCAGTGATTTATTTTTACAATTCCGAAGTGTATTATACCATTGTTCCGATGTATCGAAGTAATTATGACAAGAAGGAAGTTGGACCCATCCGTAAGTTCGTATACCGAAGAGGCTGATTTCGAGTCAATTAAGACATGGTCGTCTGTCTGTTTCTTGTACGCAAACTAGTAAGCAGTTTAACCTTCATGTCCTAAAGTGAGCCTAACAATTAAGATTTAAGTACTAATTATTTCTACGTGTAATAATATTTTGATTTGAAAACATTTATATTCTTCCAACTGGTTACAAAAATTATGACGCATTCTTTTTTTCTTTAAATGGTCATCTAACCGCCTCGGTGATTTTAACCGTCCAACATAGCTTGCTCGGTCTCCACTTGGTCCTTCCATCGGAGTGGTAGTCTACCTCTTCCTCTGCTTCCACCGGCGGGTGCCGATAAGAGTACCTTCTGGGATGGAGCATCTTTGCTCATTCGCACAACTTGAGCTAGCCAGTGAAGTCGCTGTGTTTTAGTTCGCTGAGCTATGTCGGCGTCTGTGTAAAGCTCATACAGCTCATCATTAAATCTTCTTCGGTACTCGCCGTCGCCAACGCGTAGAGGTCCACAAATCTTTCGAAGAACCTTTCTCTCGAATACTCCCAGAGCCGCCTTATCAGATGTTGTTAGTGTCCACGCTTCTGCAACATTTAGCAAGACGGGTGCGATGAGTGAGTTATAGAGTGTTATTTTCCTTCGTCGAGAGAGGACTTTACTTTTCAATTGCCTACTCAGTCCAAAGTAGCACTTGTTTGCAAGAATGCGAATGCGCTGACTCTTTGCATGATAACGGAAAGTACTCCGTTTTGCCCTCGTTCACGGAAACCCATTTTTCCAGTTTCTTTTTCTAATTTGGAGTAAGCAGAACCTAAGGAGCGGTTGTTAAGGCCAATGATACCAATATCGTCAGCATACGCTAACAGTTGCATGCTTTAATAAAATATTGTTCCAGCGCGGTTAAAATCTGCAGCTTGTATTATTTTCTCCAAAAATAAATTAAAAAATTGCACGGTAAGGGGTGACTATGACGCATTAATTATTTTTAAAGTTTCTAAGGTTTTTAAGAATTTTTTTCAAACCGAACAAACTTTTATCGTACGTCCTAAAGTGAGACCCAGAGACTCATCAATAATGCTTTAGTTATTATTCTGTATTGTTTGAATGAGGAGATATCAAAGAATTATCTGGCAGCATATTAAACGTGCAATAGAGCCTGCGATAGCAAGTGGGGCCAGCCATCCGACTGATTTTAACGTATAGCCAAAATTAAAAGACCAGCGTGCCTAGGAACAGCTAAAGGGAATTTGTTTCCTGGCTCCATTGCATGTATTCAAAGAGGGTATGGCTGCAAAAGAAGTTTGCTGACTAAAAGAATAAAACATGTGACTTAAAAACCGACACACCTACATCACGTGAGTAGCTGGCTTTTGGGCAAAAAAGGTAGAGTATCCTGCGAGAAAGGGATGGGAGGAGTGTTTACTCATTGGTAGAAAAGTTGAGGCTTCCACGGATGGCTCGGCGCAAAAATCTCTTAGGAGGTTTATGATGATATACCTGTTGTATATCGCGCCCTACATTTATGATTTTTTTATCGACTGGCTAACTAATGCAGTGTCTTCTTAAAATGTTTCTAGATTGCTGCCGAATAGTACTACCAAAACCCAAGTAAAGATCGCCGATGACATCTAAACTGCCCATAAGGTTTAGAGTCCAACGTGATAAAATTCGAACTAAGGGGAGTTGCTGAAGCTAGTTAGAACGGCCAACAGCAGGATTACCGCACACATACATACATATTAAAGGTACCAAAATCGCTTATAAGATGGGCAAGAAAGATATACATCCCAGATAGGCCTACACTAGGTAGACAAAACTTTGTGACCATAATTGGGAAATTTCCTAAAGAAAATCGAACATCGATATTTCGATGGTGGCGTATATCCACAAGTTCCGTATGCAGAAGCAGTTAATATAAAAGGAAGGGGATCAACGCAGATACTACAAAATTATGACAGCACGGCTTCTCTTGCAAAAGGTAGGGGAAGTGGATATTTTGCTCTTTCTAATATGGGAAAGTAAGTGTTTTAAAAACGATTATGAAATACCTGTAAATAAACATCTTAAAGTAAACATCGTGAATAGTATTCACGAAATTTATAAAACATTTTGCTAATACCCGATAGTCATATCCTACATCTCCCAACGATAAACAAATTATACTTATATCCATCAAATAGATACTATAACAGCCAGGTATTGCTCACTAAGATAGCAGTGAATAGCGAAGCGATATTCAAACTATCTCATTCATACATATTTTTTCAATAAATTTCCTACATTTTTATTCTTATTTCATAAAAATATATACACGTATATACGAGTATATGCTCCCGTGTTGGACTGCATTCAAATGATATACAGATTAATTATTTGCTTCTGTGGCTTCTGGCCACATAAACAATTTATATAGAGTGCGCTTAAATAAAAATAATTGGTATGTTGTGGAGAATGTTTGTATATCCGCAAATTAAAATATTACCTGACTTTTATATGTTTCCTGTAGTTTGTGTCGTATTAAAACTCATAAATAAATAGGAAGTGGTAAAATTTTTATTTTTTTTTTGTTAAGCCAGCTCAGCATGTTTTTTTATGGAAAAATGTTCATGTTGTTGCTTCATAAAAATATATATTTGATGCGCAATAACCATTAGTTATAGAGAGATACTGATTTATACGAACGTTCGGCTGCATAAACGGGGTGAGTGAAATACTCGTGGGCAATTGTAGAACTTTTTTTTTATTAATTTCTAATATGAAAAAGTATTAGACGGTTTAAGGAAACAGCAAAGTTTAATTATATTTATTTAACCTAACAGAGTCTTGAAAAGACAAGAAATGCAAGAAATAAAGCGAAAGATAATATATAGATAATATATTTCAACATCGAAATTCTAAAACATATTTTTATTTGCCCCTGTCAAGATGCATCAAATGTAATAAGCGCACATTTTCAACGTTTTACAAAGAGAATATATCATCCAGATGAAGATACAAACATTTTGTCATACTAAATGTGAAATCTCTCATCAATTTACAACCAACCAGCATAAATAGACTGATATTTCAACTTCGAATAAGCTTTTCAAACTTGAAAACAGCTGTGCCACAACGACTTGATTTTGCGTTGTACGTGAAGATCAGCTGATAAGTGCTTGCAACTTTATATGAATTTGTGAAATCAATAAAGATTATCAAACTGTGAAAGTCATTAACGACATTCAGAAAACCATTATGCACACCTGCAACTAGTAAATGTCAACTAAAAGCATTAAGCAAACATATTTGTATGAACCGTTGTAGAACTGTTGTTGTAGTTTGTCAACAGACATTGTTTGTGCACCAGGAAGATGTTTTAAAGACTTGAAATTAGTAAGAATTGTGAAGGGTGGTAACAGCGCAGGCGCAAGTTGAAACGAATGCAAAAGTAATTACCCACACGTAGTCTGAGAGCAAGTAGAGGGTAGTATGTGGTAGGAAAAACCACAGAGACTCGTTATCATTAGCATTAACTACCATCAACAAGCGCTTATAAGCAATGTAAACTTATCGTCCAATATCTGACACGCGTGTCGTACTTATAGAATTTACTTATAAACACACATGCCATGCTACTTAACCAACAAATGCTCAATTTCTTACGCACACGTGCGCTGACTAAGGCATTTACATACGTATATCAGGGTGAGTTGAACTATTTTTTGTATGGCTTAGTAAAAAATAGATCTAATGGGAGTGTTCCAAAGAAAAAAATAAATTTTTTGAAAGTCTTCTAGACCACGTTAGGTGTCCCAGCACGACACAATGGTAAGTCAACAATTGTATATTTAGAAAAAAATTTTAAACTCAAATGTACTTTTCGTTGTACTAGTAAATCCATCCACGCTTCAACTTATAGTCCACTTAGTACGATTTTAATCGTTATATCTCCGAAACAAGATAAAACAGTACTTAAAGACATAGATTATTGTAACACTCATTACCACCTTTCGTTTGATACCCATATTGTACTAACACAATTTGGGCCACCACGGTCCAAATATTAGTCGAAATCTCCGAAACTGGTCTAGATATCGATATGTAGTAATTAAACGAGAAAGGGATTGGACAATACCCTGTGGCCTGCCTGTTTGCCTGCCTACCACTTATGTAATTGGTTGTCAAAAGCATAAGACAGGGGGGAAGAGTTGAATCTTCAAGTTAGTTAATAAGTTGAGCGTCCTTGACGGTGACAAAAGATTTGAGAAGTCAAGCGCAATCAATACGGTCCTATCGTTGGGTCATTTTTGGTTGCATTTTGCGGAACCCATGCTGATGGTTGGCGGACCAGATGTGTGCGGTGAAATAAGTAAGCAAAACTGTCTACATGTTCGTCACCGTTGGGGAGAAAAGAGACATCGGGCGAAGTGACTCCCATACTGCTATACCAAGCTTTAGTAATGGGGCCACTTTTTCCTGCTGCAATTTTTAGGGAATGACGAAATGGTTCATTGACAGGTTGGAGACAGCTGATAAGTATTTTACTCCCCTATCGCCGAGATGTTTTAACATCAGCATGGTATTGGCCTGTAGATTTGATACCTATCCAAACTTATTGCACAAAATCATCGACAGTTTCAAAAGAGGTTGAATGTCCCTTGGAGTTTTCAAGTGAAAAGTTTTTCGCGCAATTTAAGATGCCACGACGGATGCAAGCTTTGCATTTGAGACGACTTAAAGTCGAATACCTTCACTGGCTAAGACATGTCAGGCGAATGATCAACAGAAAACTCGTTGGCTGGACTAAGCAAAATAAGAATAAAAAGTTTCACTGGAATTTTCAATCGGGAAATTCTAGTTGTAAACTAGTACTTTTTCAGACCATATATTTTTCTGTTTCACTGCCGTATACATGTGTGGCACTTAAACTAAATAGGAAAGCGTATGACTTACTAGTTCATTGTGGTGCCCACTTAACTTGCCATTAGATGCTCAGCGATAAATGGACAGCAAATAACCTTCACACAAGTACAATCTAGCAATACAAAAGTGCAAAAACATAACAATAACAACAAAAAAGGTTAATAACAACATTCTAAATACTTTTTTGGATATAATATTTATGTTCATCTTTTGCGGAAATGATGCGTTGAATGACTTTCATATTTAGTTGAGTATTTACTTAGGTGGAGATTAGCGATGAAAATCAAGGGATTTTCGGAAATTCAATATGTTTCATTTGTGTATTTGTTACTTAAATTTACTTAACAAACTTACAAAGAGTGTGGGGATATAGCGCCAACACTATTGAAAGTTTTTGTTCAATACAGACCTCTTAAATTTGATTAGTAGTTAGTAACCAATTAATTAGACGGCTTTTTTGAATCGTAATGATTATTTTAATTGTTTATCAAGAAAATGCAATTATTATTTGATAACGATTAGAAAAAAATAAAAAAAAATAATCAATAAGAATAAAAAATAATAAACAAAAAAAATAATCAAAACTTATCAAAAAAAGTAGTTTTTGCTTTTGGTTATTTTTGATCTTTTTCAGAAGCACATAAATAACCATATTAAAAAAAATTATCGAAAAAAAAAAACCAAATAAAATCAAAAATAATCGAAAGTAATCAAACCAACTTTTTTTGAATATTTTTTATTTTCTTAATTTTTTTTTAATAATCGTAAATCATGAGTTTTTTATTATATGTTTAACTAATTTTAAAATAATCATAAAAATTTAAAACATTGCTAATCAATCATTAAATTTATTCTCAAGAAAATATTTAATCAAACCGGTAATCATTTTTGATGATTATTTATCATTATTTAACAGGTCTGGTTCAATTTTGTTTTTTTTTTTTAATTCAAATGTAACATATGATATACCAAAAATTAAGTTTGCACCGCCTATAAGCTGCACCAAAGTTCTCTCATAAATTTAAATACAAATTGTTTTCATATAAACAAGATGATCCCTTTCAGGAGTTGTACAAAAAAAAACCTTAATAAATTTTAAAATATATTTTCAAAAATACAGAAATTTTGAAAAAATTGGTAAACTACTTGCTAACATTTAAGTGAAGTCACTTCAGTTTTAAATAAAAAAATTATTAAAAATCTAATTATTTGTTAACTAGTCTATGTTTGGGTAATATCTCAAACAATTTATTTACTTTTTGATCCTAAACTGTTGGATAAAAACGAATACCGAAATTACAATCCCGCTCTGAGTTAGCACAGGTCCCAAAAATCCCATGGTTATTAAGATAAAAACTTATACATCCCCTGTGCAGATCTTTGTATTTGCTTTAATGTTGATGGTGATATAAACGATTAAGCCTACAGGGCGTATACGTAACCACTAATGCAAGTGATCCTCAGGCGGGCAACTGTGTGCATACATAAATAAACCGAAAACAATATTCGTAATGATGCTGATGGCCTCAAGTGCTGCCATAACAATGCTGTTGTAGTCAAGTAAAAAGAAAACTAAGATACTTAAGTAGCAAATAAAGGGACATTATGTAGAATAACAACAAAAAACAAATACAAGCAGAAGCAATAAAATAGAAGAACCGATTTTTGCTATTTTTTTTACTCAACTTGAAGTGAGCGTGCGAAAACATAAATTATTAACATATGTCAGTTAGAGAAACCATAGAAAGGACTGACTACGTGCATATTTATGTAGCTATTTTTCTTTCATATATTAGCTAGATGGATATACGTGTCTTATTTGTTTATTTGGGAACCATTGCTAAAAGTAACGAAAATTGTCATCCAAAAACCTACAAGCATAATGATTTTTACTAACAAGTGCAGACTTGCAAATTGAAAACTAAAGTGCTCTATCGACAAACAAAGATTACGCTCTGCAGAACACTCATTATACATGCACTGATATGTGGCTCGGAATCATTGACAACGGCGAAGAAAGTTTTCAAGGGTTTTGCAGTATTCGGGAGCAATATTCCCGTGAAGATTCGTGGGCTTTCCAAAAAGTGAACTCTGACTATCGATGAAAATAACAACTTCTATGCCACAAATAGTCTATTTCCCCTTGAAACTCCATTGAAGCACACTGGCTCCTTAAGGCTCACTTTTGGCAGCGTTTAACAAACCCCTCTGAAGCTGCGGACATTTATACATTTGAACCTAAAGACTTTTCAATACTTTAAAAAAAAATTCAAAACTATTACTAAATTAAAAAATTTGTTCCGATTTCAAACAATAATTACACTTCCTTGTGTTCCTAATGAATATATTCGGTTTGTTTTGATGGAATATGCATAATCTGATTCTCCGCTTATTTATAGGGTAACTTTCATATTCATAAATGGTAAAATTATTTTATAAAGCTTTTTAAAATTACATTTCCATACACATTTAGAATTATAAGAGCTTAATAAACCTTTTTACTACCTTTATATTTATTTTTGATGTATTTGGATGTAAGGCTCTAAAAATATTATCTGATATGGAAAAATTTGGTTGAATATCAGGGTTATTTCGTTCAATTTTTCAAAAATGGGTGAAACAGAAAATACGGGATTTTTCCCATTTTTCAATAATTAGATAAATTAATCCTGATGGACAGGGTTGGACAGGGCTACAGAGTTACTGTACTGGAATCAACAGTTACCTCCGTGACCTTTCAAGCTTCTTCACCGAGCGAAATCTGACCCTGTCTCCGACTAAATCGACGGCGAACCTGTTCACGACATGGAATGCGCAGATGGGGCAAGAGTTAAATGTCCACGTAGAAGGAGTACCTTTACCTACTGTCAACCACCCAAAGATCTTGCGTGTGACATTTGACAACGGCCTCACCTTCGCTGGTCATGCCACCGCAATAGCTTGAAAGGTACAGAGCCGCAATAAGATCCTCAAGTCACTGGCCGGCAGTACTTGGGGAAAAGACAAAAAAACATTTCTTGCTACATTCTCGTATAAGGCTATTGGCCGGCCGTTTGTTGACTATGCTGCGCCCATATGGTCGCCCAATATTGCTGACACAAATTGGAGGAAATTGCAAGTCTGCCAGAACAACGCCATTAGAACTGCTACGGGATATCTGCTTATGTCATCTGAGTCTCACCTCCATCCAGAGGCAAAACTACTCAATGTTCAAGAGCACGCGGAACTCTTGAGTAGACAGTTCCTTCTGAACTGTCATAAACCTAGTCATCCAAATCGACATCTTTTGGATTTAGCACCGCCCCCCAGAGACATAAGGAGACATCTTCGTAAGCACTACGATGAGATCCGGCACCATATCTCTTTGCCGTTTGATCTGTGGAACCACAGACGGGCTCTAAATGACCTCCACATCGAGTCGGTAGATAGACCTCTCAGATATCGGCCTGTGAATCCCGTTATTAGTACTCAACCACCTGAATTGGCTGAAGAGGAGCGTGTACTTCCGAGGGAGACTAGGGTCATGCTAGCACAACTTCGCTGTGGATATTGTAAGAGGTTAAACTTACTTACTTATCCAGACTGAGCCCCAACATACCAAACATATGCCCTGCATGTGGTATGTCCCCTCATGATACCAACATCTTTTCCCCTGTTCAGTCGAACCCACTCTTCTAACACTTACATCACTCTGGTCCAACCCTGTGGAAACTGCGCGTTTCCTCGGACTTCCGTTAGAAGAGCCTGATGACAATTTAGAGTGATCGAGCCCATTGGGCAGGGCGAAGCACTGTTAACAACAACAACAACAACATCCTGATGTGGCAAAAACTATTTTCATTCCTAAAAATATTGCAAGATGCTTACCCTGCTATTCTTAAAAAATTAAATTGGTTTATAAAGCTCTTAAAATCAAAATTTGTATCGAAACGTCATTTTACAAAGCTTTATAAACCAAATTTATTTTTTATGAATATGGGGGTTATTTTTTTAAATGTCCAGAAAATGTCATAATACCACAAAACCCGCAAAATTATATCCTAAGCTATTACTTTTCATAACCTTACTAAAATAAAATATTTTCTAATATTTTCAATCATTTCTTTACACAATCATATTATTAAAATTACATAAAAAATTCTTTCTTTATTGACCGGTTTTTTTATATCAGAGATTAAGATTATATAAAGAAAATTTGATACCTATACTTCAATGCAGTTGAGAACAGTCCTGAAAAATTTAAATATGAAATGAATGCCTTTGAAAATTAATATCAAATTCTGATAAGATATATCAATATTACTTTCAAAAAAAAAAAGGACTTTTTTTTGACCCTATCTATTGTCTACACATATTTACCTTGCTCCCAAATAAACACATCGTAGCATTTGTAAACAATTCTAACTCCATTCAATATCTTCGCCCCAAACCAAACACACAGGACAAAATAGAGATATTTATTCATTTGTTTATTCGCCTTTAATCCTTATGTCTGGCAAAAGTTTAACCTTACTTCCCAAAATGCTATCGTTGCCCATTCGCACATCCATATATACATACATACATACAAACATACATATATTCTTGCCTTGAGAAGGGAATGAAAAGGTTTTATGAAATACATGTTCAGGTGTATATGAGTTTGTGTCTAGGTTTAAGCTTTTGGTAAGGTTGGACATTTTATCACCTTCCTACTTTGTGTTACTTATAAGATTGCACAAGGAGAATCACCTTTGATCTCGTTCAATTATCTTAATGTAAGCCCAATACGAATGTAACCTGACACAGATTTGAATTTAATTTAAAACTGTGGGCGTAAGCAAAAGACCCATTGCAACAAAACACAAACATACTTCGACAGGTGTGAGGAATGAGTACTAAGGCAAAAGTGCTGATTTGTCTATGTATGCAAATATTTTATTATTTATATATACATACATATATATAAAATTAAAAGAAAATTTTTGTGGGAGCAATGCAGCCTATCCACTCGGTCTATTTTTCTAATTCAAATTTTAAACTGTCATACATATTTGTGATACATGGTAAAATGATAACAAAAAATATATTTATTTATTATATTAATTTCACCAATAATTCCGTTCAAATAAAATTAAAATTTTTTTATGGTTGTGTATTTAAAATGGTAGTGAAATTAAATTGGATTTCGTTCTACGAAATAAAAATAATCTGTGTTTTCAATAAGTTTCATTTAAAATATAGCAAATTCTATACAGAAACCACATAAAATTAAGCAAAGTTTACACAAAGTTCAGGAAAGTTAATTAAACTTTTAAAAATTCATCAAAATTCAAATATTTTTGGGCAGAGTTTTTAGAAAATTTTTGAGTACGTAGTTTTATAACTCAGTCAATATTAGCGCAATAATGTGCAAGATAGAGGCACCTCAAAATTTCCCCTGAATCTTTTGAATCTTTTTTGTCAAGGTGTTTTTTTCCATACAAATTTAAGTTTTCTTCATGCGTTGTATGGAAGAATTCAAGGGTGTTAACCTTGGCAAAAAAATATTCGGAAAATACAAGGAAGTTTTTGAGCGAGTTCTACCTTTCGCATTATTATGCTTAAATTGAATGAATGCAATGATCGTCGTTGTTGTTGTTGTAGCGATAGTTTAACGTGCCTAAATATTACCTCCCTTACCCAACATTGTCATCAAACATCCCTAACGGGAGTCCCAGAAACTCCAAGGCTTCAACAGCTTTGGACCAAAGTGATATTGCTGTTAGAAGAGTAGGCTCAGTTGAGCAGATGAACAGATGGTTAGTGTTATGGGGAGACACGCCGCATGCCGGGCATGGAATGTCAGGGTTCAATCTGGATAGGTAAAAGTTACAGGTTAAACAGTATCCATGACGAAATTGGACCTTTGTATCCCTAGGTAGCTCGCGCTCCTCTTCGGCAACAGGTGGAGCTTGTGCTTGTAAAATGGTATTCACCGGACCTGCCTGCTGGCCGCGACGACCATATAGGCGCCGCGTAGCTCAGAATCAGCTGGCCAGTGACATTTCTTTATCTTTTTCCTTGGGGATTTTGTTGCCGCTTTGTACTTTGGTGGCAATCGCGGCTACATGAAAACCGTAGTTGAACATATTAATAAACGTGACCCCTAAGATTTTAAGATGTGTGACAGTCGGAAGCTTGATTCCGTCCATGTTCACCTGCGCTGTCCACGTCGTAAATAAGGTGGCTGAGGATTTGGTCGGTGACAATGTCAGATTTCGTTTGTAAAAAAACCGGACAAGGATGGGAGGTAAGCGTTTATTCTTCAGCGCAGCTCGTCTGCGGAGAGGCCTGTCGCCAGGATCGTGCAGTCATCGGCGTGGGAGACCATCTAGACACCCTCTGGTGGGGAGGGGAGCCTTGATATGTACTAATTAAACAAAAGCGGGGATATGACACCACCCTGTGGCACTCCTTGTTGGATTATACGTGGTTTTGATCGTTCGCCTCCGAATTCCACAGGTGACTGCCGACCACTCAGATAATTGGCGGTCCAACGCTTTAGTCAGGGGGGAAGAGATGAGTCTTCCGGGTGGTTAATGAGTTGCGCATGGTTGACCGTATCGAAGCACAGTCCTCTCATTGGGCGATGTTGGTTGAGATCGATACCTATCTGAGTGGTAATCGCGTTAAGCGCGGTGGTCGTGCTATGAATTTTAAGGAATCCATACTGATTTTAGGCGAATCGCAGGTTAGCGGTGTAGTAAGGAAGCGGGACTGCCTTCAAGCCCTTCACTACTGGCGAGAGGAGTGATATCGGTCGATAAGACTCCCCCTTGTTGGCGGGCTCTCCAGGCTTTAGTAGTGTCACCACTTTCGCCTCTCTCCATTTTTCTGGAATGACAAAGGTGTCTTTGGACAGATTGAAGACAATTGTGTGGTAAATTACTCCCTCTTCGCCGAGATGTCTTAAAATCAGCATGAATATACCATCGGGGCCGATCAATTTGGAGCCTTTAGACCCCTGTATGTCCTCCTGAATCTCTGTGGTGGTGGTGATGGCAATGGGCGCTTGGCTATTTTTACGTTTGTGCGCTGGTGGCTCGTCTAATTTCCTTGTCAACATGCAATCACCGTCATTGAGCTTGGTGGATTTTTGTGGAGGTCTTAGAGGCTTATTCTCATATAACTTCTAGATATATGCACATTTATGTCCCGTTTTCCTGGAGTTATCAGAGAAAAAATCCCATTTGCATGGGAGGCGCCACGCAAACTTTTCATTTAACTTCAGTTCCATTTGAATTAAAAAAATTTTCTTATATTTTTCTCATTTAAAAGTCATATAATTATGTATTATAATGTGAGCAATCATCTTAAAAAAGTTACATCTTGATAGTGCTATCGATATGAAACACACTGGATGAGAAATAAGTACGAGGCCGTAAGAAATGGAAATAAACATTATTCATTTAATATTGATTCAAATCTTAAAATGAATTTAAATTTGCCTATGAAACTTTATCCCGGGCAGAAGATCAGTGGCACGAGGCCACAACCACTATGAAATTGTATGAAAACTGATATATAATTGATTTATTTTGTTGTGTTGATCTTCCGACAGGGTAGTAAGCTGATTTTTGTTGGAACGATTTTCCGCCATCCCTTGTCAAGTTTGGTTTTGTGACAAACCGGTTTCGGCGTTCTGCCATTTTCAATTCTACGAATTCTTTTCATTGGAAAAGCCATTTGTCGGCTTAGGTCGAATGAGATCCTTTTGGCATTGTAAAAACCTCCTTTGAAAGCGACATAGGAGTAACATTTGACCACTGAATGAACACTCATTTGAAGGGGTTCACTATACGATGGTAGGCTTTGCTACGTCAAAACTGCTGCACACTAGCAAAATTCAAAAAAATTTTTTGTTGGATGTTGTAAATTAGTAAGCCGTGTATGAATATGGCATTTGTGATTAACTGGCTGTATACCCACTACAGATCATACGTCATTCAAGCAGTCTATTGGTTTGAGTAGAACATTTTGACAGCAATAAAAATACCCAAATAAATGTAAATATCATTACTTGCTGAAGACATCATTTAACAATGCTCATCACTTGATGTGAAATTTCATAGTTAAAATAAAAAACAAAACAAACATATAATATATAAGTGCACACAATGCAAAATACAATAAGCAAATATCTATGGATGTTAAAATTGCGTAATATGTCAGTGACTAAGCCTGTCAGTCAACCACGTACATAATACCCAACCAGCAAAGTAAACGTAAACTAACTTTAAAAATCTGAGGGAAATAAGGTTAAAACTTACAATTTTCTGATTTTTCGATACGGAACTTGGATTGTAAACTTATGAATGCAATAAAAACATTTTTTAGAGAAAGTAAAAAAAATATTCTTCTTGGCCACTACTTTATAGAAAACAAGTAAAAAAGTCTAAGTTCGGGTGGAACCGAACATTATACGAGTATACCTAGTAGTGATCTATTATGTCATCCCAATTTACGCAGGTCTATTTCAATACTTTCAGTTCATATTTGCGTTCAAATAGACCGACGAACAGACAGACAGACGTATCGAAAGACGGATGGCTACATCGACTCAGCTCATCCTCCTGATCATTTCAGTATACGTACAAACATTTCATGTTCTTGAAAGGAATGAATATCAAAAAAAATACAACTTCGCTTTTGCAGTGGGGTATTAACTACTTGGCCGGATATTTTACTTTTCATCCTGCAGGTTTTGATATACATTAATAAATATATATCTCGAAACGTTTATGCCGAATGAAGTAATATACCTTGTGTGCGTAACAAAAATAGATATAAAAAAGGGTGTCTTTTATAGGCGTCAAAGAACTCAACCGATCTTTATGAAATTTTCACAATATATACTTGGGTTCACTGGGTACAGCATAGACAATATATAGTTTTCGAAAAGTAGGCGGAGCCACACCCCCAGGCTATATAAAGTTTCAATTCGTCATAATTCCGAACTTTTTTGGTCTAAATTAATGAAATTTGGATATATGTGTCACTAAGTCAATATCTACATCATTTTTCAAAAGTGGGCGGTGCCACGCCCACATATTTTGTGTTTTGTTTTGCTCTTGAACTTTCACGATAAGTTCAGGAGTTCGCTGGGCACGACACAGTCTGTATATAGCTTTTGGAAAATCCCCCAGGTCATATAAAGCTGCAATTCGGTATAGATAGGAGTTTATTTGGTTCAAGTGAATGAAATTTTATATATAGATGTGTTCTACATATCAAAACTTCAAAACAACGTTTATCGGGTTTGCTAGTATGTTATAAAACGGCCAAAGCAAACCACGAATTTCAGCATTCTTTTGTAAAACTGAGAGACTAGTTAGCGTTCAAATAGACAGACGGAGAGACAGACAGACGGACGGAGAGACGGGCATGGCTAAATCGACTCCGCTCATAGTGCTGATCATTTTAGTGCACTTTTCTCTTTTTGTTCTCATACTTACATACATTTAATGTTTATGAAAGATATGAAAATCAAAAAAGATATATAACTTCGCTATTGCAGTGGGCTATTAACTAGGTGCTCGAATATTTCGCTTGCGTGTTTCCTGATTTGGATAATTTTTGGCAGGAGTATAATACATACTACTGAGAAGCAGCTGACCAATTTTGATTGAAATATCAATATTGAATTATAAGGATTGCCTATGAAAATAGCAGAAATTTTATGCTGAAAAGTGGGCGACGCCACGCCTACTTCTTCGTTATTGAAAAAATTTTTTTGCGGCCGAGTTTTTCTTAAAAAGCTTATTACGTGTTCAAAAGCTAATTGATATAACTTTCTTAGTTGTAGAAATATCGCTTTTTAAGTTTTACAAAAAAAATTTTAGAACTATGATAAAAAACTGGACGTGGACATTAACTGATTGCGAACAATTTTACAGCAAACAGTTGCCCTTATATATAGAACATTATCACCAAATTTCGTTTCCACAAATCAATTTTTGGCGGAGTTATGGCATAAAAAGTTTTGTGGAATAGTCCACAATAAAAAGGGCGGGGTAACGCCCATTTTCGAAAATTTTAAGGTTTTAGATTTCTTTGTTTACGGAAACTTTAAAACTGAAATATAAATGATGTAAAGCTATTCTACGCAAAGTTATTGCCTATTTAATACATCTACGATCCTTTTCAAAAACTTTCATATAAAAGTGAGCGTAGACCTTAACCGAACCCGCCCATTTTTTTCTAGAACATTCCCTGCATACCTGAAAACCTGTGTGCTGAATTTCGTTTCGATATCTTGAACTATTTCTGATTTATGATTACTATTATTTCTAAATTTTTCTTAATCAAAAGTGGGCGTTGCCAAGCCCATTTTCAAAACTTTTTGAAAATTTTATTTTATGCCTCAATCTCAATGTATTCACCAAATTTTATACTTATAGGTGTATTATGTACTGAGTAATCACTTTTTTTGCGTTTTCGAAAATATTATATAAATAAAAGTGGGCGTGGCTATCATCCGATTACGCGCATTTTAAATAGCGCTCGGAGATGAGCGTCAAGGAACCCGCATACCAAATTTCATTAAGATATCTCAAAATTTACTCAAGGTATCGTGTTCACAGACGGACGGACGGACGGACATGGCTTAATCAATTTCTCTTTTCGTCCTGAACATTTTGATGTACATAATTCAATATCTATCTCGATCCGTTAATGCCGTTACGTACTGCCGTTACGGGACTAAAGGTAATATACCTTGTGTGCGAAGCACTACTAGTATAAAAATATATATATATATGTATAAATATTTCAAATTGAGAAAGAATTCCTCTGCATTTTCTAAGCCTATGTATTTCTCGCTGAAAGTAAAAAAAACGTAGAGGTTGTTCATCTGGCCGAATAATACACGAAACCAAGTTCAAAAACTTTTAACACCCCCAAAATCTTTTTTTAAAGTCAAAAAACCTTATAACAAATAGTAATTTTTGACGATAGCTTGATTCATAGTATCTATTTTTCATTAAAACTTTACACTAATTTTTTTTGACATGATGTATCTCTTTAGACAAAACAATGAATTTTTACATAGAATTATGCTGCATAACTTGAAAACTTGAAGTCCTATCCAAAAAAAGGAATTGATATCTTTAAGTAGTAATAGCCTGTCGATTATATATATCCAAAATTTATCATTCATTCCCAATTAGTGCCAAAGAAATGACGTAAACTTCCGAAAAACGGGAAAACTTCCAAAAAATTCAACTTCTCGCGTAAAAGACACCTCTTACTCTTTTTAAATGGACAAAACACTATATATATTTCGAAAGTGCCAATATTAAGCTATTCAAACCCGTTGAGAATTTTGAAATCGGTTGAAAATTTGTTTTTTAATGAATTTTTTAACACGAAAAAATGGTTTTTTGAATTTAAAAAAGATTTTGGCGGTTGTAAAAATTTTTTGAACACCGTTTCGTGTATCACTCTAGCAGATCAGTCTCTACTAGGTCGCTTTAAAAGTATATTTTTTTTTTTTTGTAGCACTGTGTAGTTAACAAAACTTCCTTAATGAAATTTATAACAGGTTAGCCTTTAAAACCTCAAATATATTAAAAGAGAAAACGCTTATATATCGCTTGTTATAGTAAGCTAATTTGAAACAATTTTTACAGACACTAACATAAATACTTGTTGGGTGTCTGCATAAAAACTCAGTCAATAAGCGTTGGAAACTAGGCAGGTCAGGCTGTTCGATGCCATGATATAGCCATATAAAGGCAGCCAACTGAGGTTGATGTTAGTCAGTCAGCTTGAAAGCAATATTGAACTGACAAGCAACATATACTATGTTGGAAGGTGTATATGTATGTATATATACAACCAAGAAATTTGATTTCAACCCGAAAAAGCTTAGCCATCATCTGTTGTGTTGCTTTGTGTCTCAAGTTTATTTACAATTTTCAAAGAAGAAGAATTAACTCGTATCAAACGAAATATGGCAGCACTTCTCTTGCTTTTCTCGAAGCCATGCAAATAGAATTTTTTAGCATAAATGTGACACATATACTCTGACACACAATTACACACCACATAATAAATCGTTTGTTTTGTTAACTGTTGATTCTGTTGCTGGTATTAATGTTGTGTGCGTGTAAGCAATTTTATAATACTCTGAAACATGAATGGTAAAATCATTTTCATAATACAAATAAAGGTTTATTGAAAACATTTATCATGCTCTTCTTCTTCTTCTGTTAGTCAACCCAAGCCATTGGAACGGAATATTACTTTGAGGTTATTAAGTATTTGTTTGTTTGGTGAGATTATTCATTAAGAGAAGATAACGAGTTTCCTCCATAAAATATTAACCGAAGAATATTGAAATTTATTTGTATTTTTGAAACTTACCAACAAGCAAAGTAAACTTAAAATAAATCTTTAAAAAGCTTTCGGAAATAAATATAAGCTTACAAAATTCAGATTTTTCGTTTATAAAACGTTTGAAAATAAATATTGTGTATTTGAGACGACACGTTGATAAAATGCTTATTAGTTTAAACCTACAAAAAATATTTTAAAGACAGCTTTCTAAAAGTCTTTTTTTTTTTTAAACTTTATTCAAACCATATTTTGTATATTATTTAGCTATTGCAATAAAATAAATAACTAAGTTCTAATCATACATTGAATGCTGCAACTGAATCCAACTATTACCAGATTGTGGAGTTAAGTTGCAGCCATGACTTTTGCTTTTGTTTGAAAAGAATTGGAAGTATTTTAAGTTGAAAGCAAAAAAACTGACAAATAGTGTTTTCTGAATTTTTATAAACATGTGCATTTCACTTTTAAATTGAAACTATTTGTAACATTTTTTTCTTGAAGTTTATCAAAAGTTTACTTGAAATTTTCAAATAATTAAAAACTGGAAAAGCTTACATATCGCTTACTGTAGCAAGTTTACTTTAAATTATTTTGAAAAACACTTACAGATTGTTGGGTTACTGCTATACTCAGCTAAACGAAACTCATACCAACATATTCATAAAAATAAAAAAGGTTTATAGTTCCCTTATAATTCAAAATATGTATGGAAATGTTTAAAACAAAAAAAAAAATTTATGAACCAGTTTTTTTTATGAATATGGCGGTTAGATTTTTTCACTTAATTAAAAGGCCGTCAAATCCATCTGTTTGAAACTCTAATAAATTTTAATACATTTATTTTATACGAAGCTTGGTACGAAGCTTCCACGGCACTCATCTCCCATTGAGTTTTAAAATGACCGAAAGCGGTTTGTAGCCACGCCCACTTTATATCTTATACATTGGCTATTTTAAAAAAAAAACCAAAAACTGAATAAACAGTGTTTAGTACAACTTTAAAGAATACATTTTGTGTGTAGATTGAAATATTGGCATACAATTAATTGGTTTGTAAATTTTTTGAAATCGCCTACTTTTGTTAAGTAAAATTAACAAATATTATTAATTATGAATAAGACGCTGTTGAAGAAATTACGACTAAATTCGGCACACTGATTAATAATCAACGCGTCAACTTTTTGCAAAATATTTTTAAAAGCATTACAGACTACAATAAAATGAAACATTTTCTGTTAAAAATAATTAATATAAATTCTTTTTTACTGCCAACTTGTGGTTGTAACTATAAATGAGAAAAACTACACATTTTTGGAAAGCGCAATAGCAAACCCACCGGATCTCGATTCTAAAGGTTTACAAATCCACATTAGTAATAGCAAATTTCCCATGTAACTTGATACATAAAAACTTTGTCTAACTTACGTTTAGTTAAACTTTAATGAGCCAATTTTAAATGAAAACTTTTTGATTTTATGTTGACAATTACTCGAATTACAGTATTTAATTTAAGCGGAAAAAACTTTTGTACAACCGCTGAAACACAACAAACGTGCTATTTAGACTTTAAATTAAAAACTACATTATATCAGTACCATTGTAAAACTCTTGTCTATAAAAAATTATCCAAAAATATAAAAACACATTTTTATTCATTATTCAAAAAAATTGAGGCAACGAGTGGAAAGTGAAATGTGGTCCTGAAACAGACCCCGAGTAGTTACTGTTTAGCAAACAACAAATTACTAAGTAACGTAAATTCAAGAAGGGATAGAGTGATGATAGAAGTTTTTTTCCAATTCAATATACATAAAACGTTTATTCATTTACTGGTCTTAGTCTAACAAAAAGTTTATTGATTCAATTCAAATTCAAAAGTAATACAACAAGAACTTATTATTTATTACTTTACTGAGTTTTAGAGGAGGAGGAAGTGTTTATAATTTTGCAATGAGATAGTGATACTTATGTTGTTGGAGTAGTTGATTGTAGAATCCCGCGGGGCTGCTGTATGTGATAGCCTGTAGAATCCCTGGTAATAGTAATGTAACGTTGGTGGTGGAATGACGAAAGAAGACAGCTTTGAAGGGCGCTCATCTCTTTTATAGACTACAACACTGGAAGCCAGTTCCAGAGTGTGTAATGTTTCCAACAAAACATAAATCAAGCCAAAATTGAAAAATTACAGGGATGCATTTTGCACATGAGCGCTAGTAATATGGTGAATTCAGTTGATCGTGAGTCACCTGACTCGGATGCGATTCTTCTCATGCATGTAAGCCCTAGAAGGAACTTTAAGTGCCGCACGTCCTTAAAAAACTGTTCTTAACAAATTTCTGTATACTGAAATTGTCAGATTAATTAGTTTGAGATTTTAATTTTTCCATACAACGAAATGAGTAAGATTATATATAAAATTAATCAAAATGCGATTAATCAACTTCTCGTTCCAATTAATTGATATTAATTATTCTCTGATTAATGAATTATTGAAGTTAAGGCTTAGTTACATGTTCGATTAACTTACTATTCGCACATCAATAATTCAATTCTTTATAACTTTCCAAATATTAAATTCATACTCTTTAGTACGCTTTAAAACATGTAATGAAAATTGGAATCAGCTTGTTTTTCTAGACCAGCTGGATTTACCCCTGTCCGTGTAGAAACCTATTAGAGTTCATTATATGACCACTTCGCAAAAGTCTCGAAATGTTCCAGAAAACTATTATGAAACGATCCCACATTTTCGAACATAGTTCTAAAATGCCTAAAAAAAGTCCTTGAGTTATCCCGAAATGATCCTATAGTAAATAAGTGATCCCAAAATGGCACTACATGATGTCGAACTAGTCCTGTAAACTAGAGCCAAACCATTTCTATGAAAATCTTTAGAAAAATCTTTTAAAATCTTTAGAACGTATAGTTGTTCGGTATCTCGAGGTATTTTTATTTTTTATTTTTTAGTTGTTGAATAATAATCGAAAGTTTATTCTTCATTCAAAACTTTTTTATAGCCAAGAACATTTCACTCGTCCCTAAAACGGCCAATCCCTGTTTAATAATTATTTACTATTACAATAGGCACAAACAATGGATTTATAACTCAAAACCAAAACTTCAATTGTTTTGAGCTTCGAGCTGATTGTTTGAATGTGTGTCATCCTACGTCCACCTGTATTTTTCTGCTAATAATTAAATTGAGCCTATTTTTTTTAAATGTTTAATTAAAATAATATTATATGTCATATTGGTTAAAGTTTGAACTAAAGGAATCAGCCCAGATATATATATAGATAGAGATATAGATATAGAAATAGATATAGATAGAGCAGACCGAAACAGTGTTATTTTCAATGTGAAATGTTTACGAAAAAAATGTTTAACTAACATTTCAAATTTAGCAATAACTCTCCTCTCTTTCATGCTAGTATTCCTGTTGACCAACGACATTAATGATACAAGGTGGCGCAAAAGTAATCCTCCTATCAGAAAATGCTATAAATTTTGCGATTGGCCCCTAAAGTCAGTTCTGTTTTGACATTTGTGTAGTAAACACATGCGAAATACACGTTAATAAACAATGTTACGCTACACTGCTCCAGAACGCGGAATATTGCTGACTATTTATTTGACCAATAATCGGTCGGGGCCAAACGGTTACTGTGAATGGTGAGCGCTACAGAGCAATGATCAACGAGTTCTTTTTGCCGCAACTTGATGAATTGGGATTGGAAAACATGTGCTTCCAACAAGACTAGGCTTTTAGACTTACATTAAGAGGAGTAGCAAAGTTCATTTATACCCTATAATGGCACCATCACTAATCCTTTTAAATTCAGACCGAAATGAAATTTAAAATTGTATATGTGTGTAACAGCCTGAAGCACCACTAAAAAATATATGATCCACATAGTATGCCTGGTTGATTTTTACACTAATCCCTTTTATGGACCAACTCACTACGGCTTAACAAAGCAAAGAGCGCATAGCGACACAAGTTAGCCTAAACGTCATCCATCAGTCCTGTCAAGCGATAGAGTTACCAGATTTACGCTAGCTGTCTAACTAACTGGATTTTTTTGGGTGCTCTTCACATTTATGTACGTATCTGCTTGTCTGCTATTTATCTCTGGTTGCTGCTCTTTTGAACTGTCTATCAAACGACTAGTTGGCTAGCTGCCTACAATCACTAATATTTACATAAATATTCTTGTTTATACAACTACCATATAATATTTATGGCCATCGTGTTACATGTACGTTAGGGTCAGAGGGCAGAGTTTGTTGTAGCTGCGTTGGTTATATAGTTCTGATGTTGTTGAGAAAATCACATCGTAAAAACTATGAAATATGTTTTGTCGCGAAATGGGAAGTGACAGGCCGCAAGCAACGTTGATGTACAGCGTTTGAGATATGAATGTATATTAAGTCAGTGCAAGCACAATTTTTTATGTTTTATTTTCATTCCCCAACTTTTACTGCTTAAGCTCGCAGACATTCTTTTAGCCCAGATTTACTGATGTTCTTCTCATTTACGACTTAAATCTTGTTGGACGTAGCAATGTTATTAAAAAGTTATGGAATGTTAATACTATGTAACATAATTTGGAACTAGGTGGAAACGATATATAAAAGAAACAAGTAGGAATGGTATTATATTCGGCTGACCTGTGACCCTACAACTTTCACCAATTCAAAAGAACTATAATCATAAGGAAGCAAAGACCAACACAGGAAGCAACATAGAAATCGAAACAAACCAAAGTCCAATACTGGAATGACAATGGAAACCGAAACTAAACCTTGACAAGGACCGGAATAAAAACGAAAACCGTAATGAAACCTAGACAAAACCCGCAATCGAAACGAAAACCGAAACTTAACAAAACCCGATACCGGCATCAATACGGAAACCGAAGCGACACATAGAGAAGTGCAAAGCGAAAATCAGAATCGAAACCGGATTCAAAGCCAGAAATGTAATTCAAACCGAAATCGCAACTGAGAATAAAATAGGTCATAGATATATATTGGCGCAAAGGGTGCCAAAAAGGGGTGAGGTTAGTTAAACTATTTTAAAGTATAATATCTGAGGTAGAAAGAACACTTTAACAACAAATTAATCGTAAACTTATCCGAGAAAAAAATCGGAACGTAACGGAACTGAAACATAGACCTGACTTAAACAGGAACGAAGTCCGTTTCAGAAAATGATACTGAAATCGAGAGCGTTATCGGAAAGGAATGAAATATTAAGTTATTCGGATCGGAACCGAACTATTACCAAAATCGCATTCCGAATGGTAACCGAAGTTGGATAAGTTGGAACTGAAAGCGGAGCTGCAACCGAAAGCGAATCCAGAACCGAAAACTTAAGATTTGGTTAAAATGTTTTACGTTTTTCTCTTTCTTTCCTCCCCTGTATTTAACTGACTAAGCTTAAATATGAACTTATACAATAAAATAGTTGAAGTAACTGGTGCTAGAATAATATAAAGTATTTAAGGAAACAGGGTGTTTCATTCATTTCTTCGATTTAAGGTTGAACAAATAGATTTCAGTAGACCGGGTTTAATTATGAGAATGAAGTAAAACCAAAAATTTGTAAATATTTGTTATTAATTTTACCGCTAAGGAGGAGCTATTCATGAAATGTTATGGGATCCCAACATATTTTTTGGTTTCATTAAGATAAGTCAGGTAGTAACGACAGAAGTCTTTCTAAAAAAGTAATCAGTTCAATGAATGATCCATAAATGAATTAAAATATTTGCTACTTAAAGTTGCATTCTTGTTGGTTATAATAATTGTTTTCCACAAGACTTACCGTAGAAAAGATAGAAATTGTGCACTTTGGCTGGTTTTGTGTACAACTATTTTACAAAAGAAGTAGTCTTTTCTGCCTTCGTGCTCCGAATTTTGGCTACAGTTCGAATGATGCACGTTAAACTATGCTGAACTATCGAAAAGGTTTAATTCTGAATATCTAACAGCGGAATAATATTGAACTTTGTAATTTTTAGAACAGTGTGTTATTTTCATTGCCCATGGAATACTTAACCCTAGTTCGATTCGACGAACATACTTTAAACTACTTATTTCGAATATTGTTATTTAATTTTTGGTTTGATTTATTATACGTACGAGGTGTGTTCAAAAAGTATCGCGAATTTTTAATTTTCTCTGGTTACGTATATTCGAATTTCGAATTTTTTGTGGCGTTATGTTGGTACTCATGTCTCTCACTTATGCCGACAAGCTCGGCCATTTTGAATGTTCAGTTAATTGTTGACAGCTGCTTTGCTTGCACGTGTTTTGGATCGTCTTCGATTTTTACCTATTCAAAAAAATGGATCAAAGAACCTGTATCAAATTTTGTGTGAAAAACGAAATTAAGTGCGCGGATGCATTCCGAATGTTGACTGTGGCATACGGAGAAGCTACCTTGGACCGAAGCAACGTTTATCGGTGGTACAAAATGTTCTCAGAAGGCCGAGAAGATGTGAACGACGAAGAGCGTGCCGGACGCCCGAGCACTTCAACAACAGACGAAACAATTAATGAAGTGGAGAAAATGGTATTGGCCAATCGTCGAATCACCGTTAGAGAAGTTGCTAAGGACCTTAACATATCGATTGGCTCGTGCCATTTGATTTTTATCAATGATTTGGGCATGAGACGGGTCGCCGCGAAATTCGTACCAAAATTTCTCAATTGTGACCAAAAACAGCATCGCATGAACATTGCTAATGAGATGTTAAACTCTGTCCGCGACGACCCAAATTTGGTCCAGAGGGTCATAACTGGTGACGAATCGTGGGTTTATGGTTATGACGTGGAAACCAAAGCTCAATCATCTCAATGGAAGCTGCCGCACGAACCAAGACCGAAAAAAGCGCGCCAAGTTCGGTCGAATGTGAAAGTTTTGCTGACAGTTTTCTTCGATTGCAGGGGCGTGGTGCATCATGAGTTCTTGCCACAGGGAAGAACGGTCAATAAGGAATACTACCTGCAAGTTATACGCAATCTTGCACCACGATAACGCCCCTGCTCACGCATCGTTGCTTGTGCGCGACTTTTTGGCCAAAAACAACACACTAATGATGCCGCAGCCACCGTATTCCCCAGATCTGGCCCCCTGTGACTTTTTCTTGTTCCCTAAGCTGAAGAGGCCCATGAAAGGACGACGTTACGCTTCTCTTGACGAGAGAAAGACGGCATCGAAGGAGGAGCTGAACAAGATACAAAAAAATGATTTTTTGAAGTGCTTCGAAGATTGGAAAAACCGTTGGCACAAGTGTATAATATCTCATGGGGATTACTTTGAAGGGGACAAAATAGATATTCATGAATAAATAAATAATTTTTGAAAAAACACAAAATTCGCGATACTTTTTGAACACCCCTCGTATATGTGTATCAGATATTATTCTTCGAAATAAAACATTTATTTATTATTTTGGAACCATTCAGATATATTTTTTTTAAATCTTTTAGAAAGGCAGTTTTAAAAAGGGACAGAAAATTTTCAATAGCGTATTCGTCGAATCGACGAAGGTTACGTGTCTAGGGTTAAGAACAAATATATTAATCTAGCTGCGGAGTTTAGTATTTACGGACACAAAATTTTCCTTTAATTAAATTCACGCATGCACATAGTTCAAAGTTACAATTACTTAAGCTACAATGACGTAACTTTGCATGAAGATGTCTGAAATATGATAGAATAAGAGGAGTTACCCAACTGTTAAAACAAAAGCCATGATTTGGTCAATGAAGTATGTTAGATGTATGTAAGTAACTATGTAGCACTGTTGTACAATTGTATGTGAAGTCAATGAGCCACTAAACTTTGAGTGCATTGCAATAACAACAAAAGAAAACTCGGGGAGTGACAAGTGAACTGATAATTTTATTGTGTCGTTAATACGCTTATGTTTATGAAAGTTTTAATAGCTTTTTCTTTGAGTTAAATGCTCAATAAAAGTTTTATGCTTAAATGTACGCCACTGCGTATGAACAATATCTTATAACTTTAAACGAGTTATTCTTGTGTATTTGTATGTTTGTATATCCACTACTATCTCAGGAACGACTACGCCGATTTGGATGAAATTTGGTATATGGATAGTATCCTTTGTTATAAGATTTTCTACTTTGGTGTTGCCACTTGGGGTGGTTCATAGGGTTGCCACCTATATCAATTTTTTTTAAATATTAAGCAATATATGTGTATATGGGTATCAAATGAAAGGTATTTTAGGCCGTATACCAACCAGAATATTTTTAAGTAGGATTGCCACCTAGGGTTGCCTTAAGTGACTTTTTGTGGTTAGTGTTCGATATTTTGGAAATCTATTTTGGAAATGTATGCTCTTGGTAAGTAAGATTATGCGACAAATTCGAAAAATACCACCCAGGTACTTTTATTTATGCCACGCGAAAGCCTGTGTGTGTGTGTTTGTGTATGCATGAATAATTGGAATCTTCCAATACCAACCCTGCAAAAAATGGTGCTATTTATCTCTAAAGAGAGTGATCCGTGATTAATCAATTTAGCCTACAGTTGGCTATAATTCAATATACGATTCGTATTTATATAAATATTTATTTCTGTAGCATACTCCTAGGGATTCAAGCCAATTTTAGTTTTTGTAGCATACTCATAGGAGTTAAAAATACCCGTTTGGGTAGAAAGTAGACTAGTCTTTTAGAACCCGTTGTTGTTGTTGTGGTAACGATAAAACCCTTCATAGGAGCTTCTCAAGCAAATGTGGACAGTTTAGCCCATACAAAGTGATCGGAACTAGCATTAGTCGCATCCGCCTTTGCGACTCACCTCAATACTGAAAAGTAAACTACTTTGTATGGATTTGACATACTATTTTTAAATGGCGATGGCCTAGAAAGTAATTAGTATTGTTTACTTCTGCATGACTTTAAACTAACTACAAGTCGACTTCTTTAAGGCAGATGAAAGCTAACTATATTGAGGAAATATTTAGTTCTTGATTTGACTTTAATCCGATTATTTTGCAATACCTTTTAGCCAGCCTTTTAAAATTGGTTTTGATTTACTCTTTTAAGACGGCGTTTAGTTGGCTACTATGACAGAGGTTAAAGCCGACTATTTGGTCGAACCTCTTTTCACAGCTTTTGGCATATTGCTGCTTGAATCAACTTAAAAAAGTATTAACACGCTTTATATTTACTTTTCTAGAATTATTTGTTACAAATATGAAGTATTATTGAAACATGTGAGAGTATTAATATTAACAAACGAAGATAATCCAATTCAGATATTTTGTAACAATAAAAACACTGATATATTGAAGTGGCTAGCTTATGTAGTATTTCAAAACAAATTTTAAGTTTTATTTTGATGAAGGGCATGGAAATGCTGTTTTTTTAATCACTTTCATTGATGTGAGATGTTTCAGGATCGTCTGTGGATGCTGAACTAATCGACTCTGTTAGAGAAATAAATTTTATTTTATTTGCAAAAATTTTCAAGATTTTATATATACCTTATATATCGTTTCTCTCTATGGCGCGATATACAACAGGTATATCATCATAAACCTCTTAAGAGATTTTTGCGCCAAGCTTCTCTTCCAATTTGTGGTGTGCCGATTTGAATTTGCCCTACAAATTGGTGGGACCTACAGTTTTTTGCCGACTCCGAACGGCATCTACAAAGGAGACGAATTTTTTCTGAGAAGCCTGTCATGGCAGAAATACACTCGGAGAGTTTGCCAAACCACTGCCGAGGGGCGACCCCGTTTTTGAAAAACTTTTTTTCAAATCACTTTTGATATTACCTATACCAGGGCTCGAACCATGGACCTTTGGTGTGGTAGGCCGGCAACACTACCTTCACACCACGGCGGTCGCCGTTTACCTTTATATTATATATAAACTTTTATTATTTAAAATTTTAAATACAAAGAGTTAGATTTTAATAAACGTTTTGATCTTCAAAGAAATTTTTTTAATGAAGAATATTTGAAAGTTAAAGGAATTTGAAGTTCTAAAAGCGAACAAGCAAAAGCAAGTCAAATAAAAGCAGATTGTTTTCTGCATGAATTTATGACTAGGTAAAAGCCAGCCTATAAAAATTAAAATATTTTGCTCTCAACTGGTTGATTTCTGCATGAAAGTTATAAAAATTCAAATAAGGTCCAAGAAATTATTTCGAACTATTTGATTTCTGCATGACCTTGAGGGTAGCTATTAAACAAGCCATATAGATTGACTTAAAGTTATAGTTGCTGTTAGACTGGCTAAAGATTAATACTTTTATTCTTTTTTTCACTAGCACTATCTCTTTTGGTCACGAAGTAATGGAAAACATCTAACTACAGCCAGTCCTTAGGCCTGGTTTAAAATAAAAACTCACTGACATCATTTCTTTGTTTAGGGACATTTTTGCTGCTTTTTTCTAGACACAAACAATAGGTAGTCTAAGGGATATTTTTATCACGTTTTGTTTTGCAATTAGCACACCCGGCCCGTTTCTCTGCATCTCAGAACTAATAATAGACTAAATTCGATGTTCATCATTATATCCTATAAGAGATAAGATATGGAACTTAATTACATTGCTTATTGCAGCAGTCATTGTCACCTTTGGTTTGAAACCCATGAAACCCGAAATAGGTCTGAATCTTAAGGTAAACCTTTAGTAATAGAACGGTAAAAGTTTCATTTAATTTCATTTAGCGGTATTAGAGTGATGCACTTCCCAACATACATAAAGACAGAAACCATTTTAAAAACTCTGGATTTGGATTTTGTTGGCTTGATAATACTTCCTACCGTATTTTGAAATATATCTGCAATGTACAGATATCGACCAATTACAGTTTTGTTTTATCAATCGATTTTTTCCTACTGAACTAGCTCAGCGGGAAGTTACTCAAAAATCTATCGCAACATTAAGAAAAAATAACTATAAAAAAATTATTATTGTTTTTATTTTTTTGATAATCGCTTTTAATTAATTATTGAAAGTTTTTTAATTGAAGTGAAACATTATTATGCTTCGCCTTGAGCTTATTTCATGAATAATTGAAAATGTACAGACCGTAAAATCAACAAAAATTGTTGGTACAAAAAATCAATATTAACAAAAAAAAAAATATTAATATAACTATTATATTGTTGATAAACATATGCGACAAGTATCAAAGTTCAAACACACTTAAAAAGGAATGGGAAGATTCCAAATTTTAAATGAGCCTTTCATAAATCTGGATTCGCAGAAATTCGCAGTCTTTACTTCATGCAACCTTAAAGCAGCTTAAAGGTTGTAACTACGATAGGGAAGTTGTTAAATATCACTTACAATTTCCATAACTCCAAAGTGATAATACGGTATCCGTTAACTGCTAAACTAGATGTCACTGTCCGTGGCTACTTCAAAGTACAAATGAGTTTTATATTGCTGTAAAAGAAAAACAACCAAAAATTCAAATCAGTGTTACCAACTCTATAATTTCACTCCCAATAGTCCCAAAAGTCTAATAGATTTCTCTGAAAAGCAGTAAAACGAATTTTTTTTTTTTTTTTGAAAGAAGTTTTATTTTGGTGGGCGCTAAACATTAAAAAAAAAATTTTATTTCAACAAATGCATGTATTACTCTTTAAACTCTAGCATTTGATAGAGGAAGTGTTACTAAACGAGTGGAAACGAAGCAAGTCAACACGTAACATAATTTCGTATGATCTGCTTCTTTGGTCTCGAACATTCTGTAAAATCTGTGGTTGAAAGTATTTATATACTTATAGACAACCACAGAATGCTGGCTCCGCGTCTGACGAAATATGTTAACTACTGAAAATAAGTTTTTGGGGCTGTTGTAGGTTAAAAAGTACTAAATTGAACCGTAAAACCACTGCGTTGGCAATACTGGTTCAAATACAAACAAGTTGCAGATGGAACCATGAAGTGGCAGCGAAAACTTTACTTCTTGAATTTTTGGTAGTCCTAACTTGTCCTTGATTTTAAATTGACATAATAGTGACATTTAGTACTTTGTAATAAATATAACAACAAAGCTAAATATTTTTCGTTCCCGACACTACCGTCAAGTATGAGCTACTTTGCAGTTGCCGCCATTGAATTAATTAAATAATTTGGACCAAATAGTCATAAGCTCTGCATCCAATTTAATTTGTTAATACGTGATAATTACTTTTAAGTAAAAAAGGACTATAGAAACGGGTTTCGACATGCAGCGTGTGGTTTTTTTTTTGAATGTTGTCAGACACTAATATGAAATGTCGCTATGCATGGTGCGTGGAAAACACTGATGTATTATCCTTACGTTTAACAGTAAATTTTAATTCGATAAATTTTTTTTAAAGTTTGCTGAAAGTCGCAGTTACTACTTTACTATATCATTGCTACGTAACCATAACTTCCGTGCAACGTTGATGGATATATTATATATACAAATTATTCACCAATTTGAATCCAAGCACCTAATAGATATGTTCCTGTTGCGTGCCCGTGACTAGGTGCGCAACACTTTGAAGCCACAACAATAATCGGGGATGTGTGCGTTATGGTAACACTGGCGCGAGCTTAAGGTATATTTTTCCGATCTCAAAAAATACCATACAGTCCCAAAAAAGTCTTCATCTTAAAAACTGACAACTTAGAGTTCCTCACTAAGTATTTGTAAGATGTACATACCTTGAGGAAAAGTGGCTTAGAACTGTTGTCCAGTTTTTTGTGGCTAAAAATTCTGTTTGCACTGGGTTTAATGATTGCGCTAGAAGTAAGTTAATAAATAAAATATAACGAATTTAGTAATTGTTTTGTGTAAACTTTTATATAGAATTAGACTCAGCAATACAATTTTTTATTTCTAATTATATTGATACCATTTTAAAGATTTCCAAAAAAATACTGGTAAAGTTCCCGACTTTAATATTTATTTTCATTTACATTTTTTAAGACAGATATCGCTTTTGCTTTGAAACTGTCATACAAACAAAAAATTTTCTGCATAACGCTTTCTCGAGAATGAAATTCCTTTCAAATAACTTCAAGTGTTTACTTAAGAAATTTATTAAACACGGAAAAATTCATATAGAATAAAGATCACGATTCAACGAACAACGATCCTTGCATAGCAAAACCTCAAATACAGACAGTTAGGTAGCTCACCCTGTACCTGCTTATATACCGAGTATCTACAAAGCTGATTTTCCACAGCCCTAAAATGCTGCCATCTACTAAAGGAAGAAATTGACAAAGACTTTAGAAATAAGTCGTAAACTGACAATAACAAGTCGCCCTTATTTCGGTCCGTCGCTCAAAGGGCGACGTTAAACTTAAATAGCCAAAGCTTTCCCACAAAACAACTTTTTTTCCTTCAATAGACGTACGCTACAAGGACAACAAAAATAGCTCTGTTCTGTTGTATTCTGCTTTGGCTTTTATGATTCACTAATGCGGAAAATGTTGAAATGCTCAAGAGTTCGTGCGTGCGTGTGTGTGTGCGCTGGGGTTGTGCATTTACTAAATGAAGATCATTTCACACATGAAATGCTTGCACACAAAATGGACTCACACTACCATTCATAGCCTTCTCAGATATATTCCTTTTTTTTCTGCTACGTACTTTATTTCAAACGCTCTGTGTTGCTATTTTACGTCTTACTTTTTCGGCATTCTCCATTGCATGTAAGTTGTTGTAGTTTGGTTTTACAATAGTGTTGCTATACGCAATGAGATCCAAAGTCAATTCGACCTAAAATGCTTGAACAGCAAGTTTTCCATAAACCTTCAATAGCTACGCATCTCTTCTATGTATATTAAATAGACGCAATCTTTGCTCTTGCAGTTGTAATATATCCCTTTTTAAAATCTTAGCATGCACGCACAGCAACAACACCGGCTATAATACGTTACTGAAAGTATATTGTGTCGACTAAGACCTCTTAAAACTCGAGTCACAAGAAAATTATCCCTAAACCTGTTTAAGGACTCAGCCAACCTTATGAGAAAGAATACAATCGCTTACTTGTTCAATATCCGAATTGCATTTTGTCTTTTCTCTTATGTAACTGATACGACAATAGCGATACCCCAAAGGCACCAATGTTTTGAGCTTGCAGAAGATTTTTTCACTTTGTAAGTAACATCTTTTCCACGTTTACTCAAAGGACACGAGTGTCTGCAGACCATGATCAGACTTAAGGTACCCAGAATAATTAACAGTGCCCTACAGATCGGCAAGTCAAATTCAGAAGTACACACGAATTCGGGTGAAGAGAACTACTTGACAGTAGATGAAGTTTACCCCAGAATATTTTCAGGTTCTCGAGACAGGTGGACATTTAGCTAAGGCCATCGCTTAATCTAAGCAAAGAATAATTTCAGCAGTTTTAAATGCTTCATAAAACCAATTCAAAACCCCTGATGAGAGCACTGTACTCTGCACAAAGTGACCAATGCCTCCATGGTCCTAGAATAGTACTAAATTTTCAGAACATCGCTCAGTCCTACACAACTCCGAGATAATTAAGATCATCAGTAAATACCAATGTTACTTCCGCAATCTAGGATAGCCTTGACTAGGGATATTATATATTCTCTTGAAAACCATGAGTTGTATTATGGTAAACGTCTAGTTATGAGAGTCGTGCCATGTATAGATAATCGTAATGGTCAAAACTATCAGGTCATATGTATAGGTAACTACTCGACAGCCAACGTCTTTAAAGTTCAAACATAGTTTTGTGTCAACCAGAGCTCTTTCGGCTCCCAATTTAAACAAGGGTTTTAAAGCCGCTCATAACTAATGCCTCTTTCGTTGTCTCTAAAGGTGAACACTACTAATTATTTCTACTCTGTTTCTTGTAGTATCGCATGGACCTCCGATCTCGTTGAGTTGGGTTACCTGCGCTCTGAAAGCTGTCCCATACCATAAAAATAGGTTATTCTCGTATATAGTACATTCGGAAACAGTTCAGTCGATGCAGTCGAATACTTTCTGCCTAGGTATTGCCACTAAGGATGACTTTACAAGGGTTACATCTATTTGCAAACTTTTTAGGGTAATTTAGGGACTCTGTCGTGATAATTTCGAGGCTCCTTCGACATTATTTCGAGAGTGTTTTCAAGACTTTTTCGGAATTGTTTTCTTGACTTTTTCAAGACCATTTCGCAACTGTTTTCAGTGCTACGCACACAAGGTATATTAACTTTAGTCGCGTAATAATAGCATGTAACGGCATAAACAAATCGAGATAGATGTTGAATTATATCAAAATGTTCAGGCGGAAAAAAGAGATTGAGTAAGCTATGTCCGTTCGTCCGTCCGTCTGTTAACACGATAACTTGCGTAAATTTTGAGATATCTAATGAAATTTGGTATGAACATTCCTTGGCTCTCATCTCCGACCGATATTTAAAATTTGCGAAAGCGGATAATAGCCACGCCCACTTTTTATATATAGAATGTTTTCGAAAATAAAAAAAAGTGATTACAACTATAAGGATAAAATTTGGTGACTACATTGAGATTGAGGCAAAAAATAAATTTTTCAAGAAATTTTTAAAAATGATTATGGCACCGCCAAGTTTTAATTAAGTAAAATTTTGCAATAATATTAATCACAAATCAAAAACCGTTCAAGATATCGAAACGAAACTTAGCACACATATTTATATTAATACAAGGTATGTTCCAGAAAATATGGGTGAAATCGGTTAAAAACCACACCCACTTTTATACGCAAGATTTTAAAAGGGATCGTAGATATATCTAATAGGCAACAACTTTGCGTACAAAAGCTTTATATCATTTATATTTCACTTTCAAAGTGTCCGTGAACGAAGAAAGTCGAAAAATATAATATTTTGAAAGTGGGCGTGGCCCGCCCCTTTATTGCACACAACTTTTCCTGCCATAACTCCGGCAAAACATATTTAGCGAAACGATATTTTGCAAAAATGTTGAATATATAAAAGAAACTGCTTGTTGTAAAAATGAGCGAAACAGGTCGAAGGCCACGCCCAGTTTTTATACCTAGTAGTGCTTCGCACACAAGGTATATTAACTTTAGTCGCGTAACGGCAGTGCGTAACGGCATAAACGGATTGAGATAGATATTGACAAATGTATATCAAAATGTTCAGGACGAAAAGAGAAATTGATTAAGCCATGTCCGTCCGTCCGTCTGTGAACACGATAACTTGAGTAAATGTTGAGATATCCCAATGAAAATTGGTGTGCGGGATCCTTGGCACTCATCTTCGAGCGCTTCATACAAGGAGTGTTCCAGGAAAAAATGGGCGGGATCGGTTAAGGTCCACGCCCACTTTTAAATGAAAAATTTTGAAGAGGATCATGGATATATTAAATAGGCAATAGCTTTGCGCAAAATAGCTTTACATCATTTATTTATATCATAAAGGGTGTTTTTTTTAGGGGTATAGAACTTCGAATTGAAATAAAACACAAGAAAATCGTTTTAAGGTCCATCAATTTGGCTTTATTGGAAGGATAATTTTTTGCCATTAATGTTTAAATATGATTTCGGGCATGTGGCCGCCGCGGCTGGCTCGAATAAAGCCAATTCTACAGGTCCAATTTTCAACCACTTTTTCGAGCATATGGGGCCGTATGTCGGCAATAACGCCACGAATGTTGGCTTCCAATTCCCCTAACGTTTCTGGTTTGTTGGTGTAGACGAGCGACTTCACATATCCCCAAAGAAAATAATCCAATGGTGTCAAATCACACGACCTTGGTGGCCAATTGACAGGTCCATTCCGCGAAATTATGCGCTCATCGAATGTTTCCTTCAATAAATCGATTGTGACGTGCGCTGTGTGGCATGTAGCGCCGTCTTGTTGGAACCACAACTCATCCACATTCATGCCATCCAATTCGGGAACAAAATAGTCGGTTATCATGGCTCTATACCGGTCTCCATTAACGGTAGCTGCCTCTCCAGCATTATTGCGGAAGAAGTATGGCCCAATGACTCCACCAGCCCATAGAGCACACCAAACAGTCAGTTTTTGTGGATGTAATGGCGTTTCAAGGGTCTCATGTGGATTCTCTTCACTCCAAATGCGGCAATTTTGCTTGTTGACGTAGCCATTCAACCAAAAATGAGCCTCATCACTGAACAAAATTTTGCGATGAAAATCAGCATCGAAATCAATCTCATTTTCGGCTCATACACCAAAATCACGACGCATTGCATGGTCTCGCGGCTTTAATTCTTGCACAAGCTGGATCTTGTAAGGTCGCAAGCCAAGATCTTTGCGCAAAATCTTCCATAAAGTTGATGGACAAAGCTCCAATTGCTGTGCACGGTGGCGAATCGATTCATTCGGGTCCTCTTCAACACTTTGCTCTACAGCGGCAATTGTTTCTTCGGTGCGCACTGTTCGACGTCTCTGCGGATGCGTATTATCACATAGAGTAAACGTAGTGCGAAAACGATCCATGGTTAACCGAATTAATTGCTCTGATGGACGATTATGTCGACCATAAAATGGACGGAGCTCACGGTAAACTTCGCGAACTGAACCATTATTTTCGAAATAAATTTGCACGATTTGCAAGCGTTGTTCTTTTGTCAACCTGTTCATGATGAAATGGCAAACCAAACTGAACATAAATGACATTAGAGTTGCCAGATTTGACCACAAAATGCCAGTTTTATCTCTATTCGAAAAACAAACCTGTAAAAAAAACACCCTGTATATTTCACTTTTAAAGTTTCCGTCAAAAAAGAAAAGCCAAAAATTAAAAATTTTCGAAAATGGGGGTGGCCCCGCCCTTTTTATGGTGGACTATTCCACAAAACTTTTTATGCCATAACTCTGCCAAAAATTGATTTGTCGAAACGAATTTGTTAACAATGTTCTATACATAAAGGTAAGTGTTTGCTGTAAAAATGGGCGAAATCGGTTAATGTTCTGCAAAATTTTTTTTTTAAATTTAAAAAGCGATATTTCTACAACTAAGCAAGTTATATCAATCAGATTTTGCACACATAATAAGCTTTTTAAGAAAAACTCGACCGCGGAAAAATGTTGTAAATTTTGAAGAAGTAGGCGTGGCGCCGCCCACTTTTCAGCACAAAATTTCTGCCATTTTCAAAGCAGCCGCTTATAATTCAATCTTGACATTTCATTGAAAATAGGTCAGCTGCTTCTCAGTAGTATGTATTATACTCCTGCCAAAAATTAGCCAAATCGGGAAACACACAAAAAAAATATTCGGGCACGTAGTTAATAGCCCACTGCAATAGCGAAGTTATATATCTTTTTTGATTTTCATACCTTTCATAAACATTAAATGTATGTAAGTATGAGAAGAAGAAGAGAAAAGTTCACTAAAATGATCAGCACGATGAGCGAAGTCTATTTGAACGCAAATTTTTCAAACATAAAATGTGCATGTATTGGTATCTTATATATAAATAGACAAGATGAATGCAATGTAGAACCGTTTTCTGCTAAACTATAATTCTAAGGTATACAAATTATATATGTATAGATAGGAAATTTTGAGTTGTACTCTTATCCGTAAATAAAAAACATTTTAAAAATCATTTTAATATAAAAACTTTAACATAAAAGACACACCACTACACATTTACTTATTCACACTATAGACACGCTGTGTGTGTGTACTTGCTTTTTGTGTACTATGCTGAATCGTGAGCATGGCCGAGGAGTTGCTTTGTAGGAAAAAATTAAGAGCCGTAGTAGTGTGAGTAGACTTGCCATGCATGTTTTCGTGTTATTCGTGTGGTCGGTTCTCACTGTGAGTGCGAAGAGTTGGTAGTGGACCAATGAAAAATAAGTATTCGCACTATAGATACTCTGTTGTGTCGTGCATTTTTGCTTTAGTTGTTGTTATTGTATTGATTACCGGCTACGATGCCCAGTGTCACCTACTCTCCTGAGAGCACGAAAAGTTGCTTTGTTGGATACATTAAACAAGCAATGTAAAATATGAGCAAATATGTAAAATTCATTGCTGATACCTACAAACAGGGTTTACAAAAATAAAATAAATGATTACTCATAAAGAGTATTAAGCACCGAAGAAAATTAAAGGAAAATAGAGGAAAGGAAAAGAAAGGAAAGAAAAGGAAAGGAAAGGAAAGGAAAGGAAGGAAAGGGAAGGGAATGGAAAGGATGGGAAAGGAAGGAAAATTAAAGGAAAGAAAGGAATGGTAAGGAAATAATAGGAAGGGAAGGAAAAGGGAATTAAAGGAAAGGTAAGAAAACGAAGGGGAAAGCAAGAAAACAAAAGGAAGGGAAGGGAAAGGAAAAGAAGTTTGAGGAAAGTAAAAAATAAAATAAGAGAGTAAAAAAAGAAATCAAGGAAAATAAAAATATGTTAGAGGAAAGGAACGGCTTAGAAAGGAAGAAAAAAAGGCGGATAAAATATACCTACAGCAAAAAAATAAAATAAAGTTTATTGGTTGAATTTCAATCACTGGGCGAACTCTAGTTTTAAAAAAATGTGGTTAGCAGTTGTTGGTAGGGAAGCTACTCATATACAAATAAATTAATGGCGGCCGCCGTGTTGTGGCGGTAGTGTTGCCGGCCCACCACAGCGAAGGTCCAAGGTTCGAGTCCTGGGACTGGTAACATCAAAAGTGGTTTGAGCAATTTTTTCAAAACGGGTCGCCCCTCGGCAGTGGTTTGGCAAACTGTCCGAAGGTCTTTCTGTTATGGAAGGATTCTGAACTAAAATGTATATTCTTTGTAGACTCCGTTTGAAGTCGGCAAAAATCTATACGTCACGTCAATTTGTAGGGAAAAACTCAAAACGGCACACCACTAATTGGATGGGAAGCTCGGCTCGAAAATCTTTTAGGAGGTGTATGATGATATACCTGTTTTATATCGCGCCATACATTAAAATTTTTTTTTTATTAATTTACCCCTCAAAACTCATAACAGAAGTGTTTTTATTGAACACAGTCACCTGCCTTTATAATACGAACTGAAAAGCATTAAAATAGACCTATGGAAATTGGTATGCCATAACAGATCACTCTACGTATATAATGTTCGGTTCCACCAGAACTTAGACTTCCTTACTAGTTCGATATCATTTTGCTATTGGTTTCGGGACCTAGGGTTGTCAATTACTCCTTTATTTATTTTTTTTTGCATATCCGATATAACATTTTTGGATGAAATATGTGTGAATATTTGAAGCTAATCAACTTTCTTTTTAGCTATTACCATGATGCTGGGCTTTTTATTTTTTTGAACTTGATTTCAAAGATTACAGCTCATAATACTGTGGATTAAGCAAAAGCCTAAGGGCAATCCTTCTTACAGTTGTAGAGCAGTTCTTTTAACTGTAACTTACTCCGTAGATCTTGATTAAGTCCGAATTCTAACAGGATCATGTTTCCAAAGGGTAAATGTAGCAATAGTACTGAGCTTAAAGTACAAAAGATATATACGTTTTCAAAAACTGAAAAAAGAAGCAAAATTCATTGGATGGAGTTAAATTTCGCGCAATATGATATATGTGGATCAGATTAAGTAACACAAAGATCCAGCAATTATTACTTACATATTAATTAATTTGATAACATATTACTTTTGCTATCCGGCGGCATACTCTTAGGATAATAAGATTCCATATTTTAATTGGTAATTTAGTAAGAGATTCACTTTAAAATTTATTATTCCACCTAGTGATTTTTGCTATTGGACATTGTAACGAATAAGGATAGCTGATGAGGTAGGGCCGCGCTGATTTTGTCATCATATGTGAGATTGGATGGAGGTGCTTGTACGACTAAAATTATTAAAGGGCTTTTAAAGCAACTGACCCCGGTGGAAAAGGTGATAAATTTTGCCTAGAGCCTGGCTACAATTTCCATCTTGAAATCTTGAGCCTGCGAAGGAAGGCATACGCAGACCCTAGCCAGTTTTAAGACAGGACATTAGTAGTGTTTATGTAAGCCCTATCGAGTTTTTCAGGGTAATACCATTTAAATACTTTTTTGCATCTTGACAGTCTTGCATTAAATGCATATATATAAATAGACAAGATGAATGCAATGTGGAACCGTTTTCTGCTAAACTATAATTTTCAGGTATACAAATTATATATGTATAGATAGAAAATTTTGAGGTGTACTTTTATCCGTAAATAAAAAAAATTTAAAAAATCATTTTAATATTAATAATTTAACATAAAAGTCACACCACTACACATTCACTTATTCACACTATAGAGCCGCTGTTGTGTGAGTAAATATGTCATGCACGACTTTGTATTACTCGTGTGATCAGCTCTCACTGTAATGCGAAGAGTTGGTAGTGGACCAATGAATAACAAGCATTCGCACTACAGCGCAGCTGTTGTGTGAGTAAACGTGTCGTTCATTTTTGCTTTAGTTGTTTTTATTGCATTGATCGCTGGCTACGCTGCCCAGTGTCAGCGGCTCTCCTGAGAGCACGAAAAAATGCTTTGTTGGAGACATAAACAAGCAATTTCAAATATGAGCAAATATGTGAATTTCATTGCTGCTACCTACAAACAGGGTTTACAAAAACAAAATAAGTGATTACTCATAAAGAGTATTAAACACCAAAGCTTCATTTGTATTTGTGGTTGGGTTTGTGTAAATTGAAATAAAGTAAAATAAAATAAAATAAATTAAATAAGATTAAAAAAAAATAAAACAAAGTTTATTTAAATAAAGTGAACGGAAAGACAGTAAAGGTAAGGAAAGGAAAGGAAAGAAAAGAAAGGGAATGTAAAGGAAAGTAAAGAAAAGTGAAGGAAAGGAAAGGAGGGGAGTGGAAGGGAAGGGAAGGAAAAGGAAAGGAAGGGTACGGAAAGGGAAGAATAAAATAAATTCAAAATCTAACTGCAGGGAGTAAAAGAAGAAATCAAGGAAAACGAAAATATGTTAGAGGAAAGGAACGACAGAGAAAGGAAGGGAAAAAGGCAGATGAAAAGTACAGCAAATAATGAAAATAAAATAAAGTTTAGTGGTTGAATTTCAACCACTCGGCGTTCTCTTGTGCATATAAATGTAGTAATCGCCGCAGTGGACTAGTTTATGTGTAATTGGCCTACCGCACCGAATTTCCCATTTCCTACCTATGGGACAGGTAGCATCCAAAATGATTAAAAAAAACTTCAAAAACTAAGTTGCCCGTCGGCATTCCTCAGAGTGTATTTTTGCCATGAAAAAGCTTCTCAGCAAAAATATATCTGCGCTTACAGATGTCATTCGGAACCGGCATTAAACATGTAGGTCTCGATAATTTTAGGGAAAAAGCTAAGCAGTCGCAAGCAATTTACAACTACGCACGACCCTTAAAGGTTTTAGGGTAAGTATAGATTTCAAAAGACTATTTTTGAGTCGGGGAATTTATGATTGTTTGCGCTAAAGTTGAGTTGGGATTTTGGGTACTGGAAACCTCCTCATAATGACATGCTGGTGATAAAAAGCTAGGGCTGTGACTCTGAGTTGCAACACACCGATTACGTAATAAGCAACTTTTTTTGTTTACCTATAAATCGATTTTTAAATAATCGATTCTAAGAAACCCAATCGGCCTTTTTTCCTAAATTGATTTTTCACACGGAGAATGCATATTCTATGTTTTAGAAATAAATATATGTTTAAGAAACTCACTTAATATAATAAATAGTAAAAATAACCAAAACTAAACGAAGAGAACAGTCGGAGTGCCAAGAAACCATCGTGAGCGAAGACAAAACCCACCAGGTGGCGCTGCTTGCGCAATGTTATGGCATATTTACCATGGCAATTAAAGTTTAGCTGAGAAAGGAGGATGAAGAAGTCTAACAGATTCTAAGGTTGATTTATAAGAAAAACGAGTAAGTAAAGCGCTGTGTACTATCGTTACATACAATAAGTACAAACTCTGCAAACTTTGATGGTCTCAACCTGTTCATTTCAAAATACGTAGCCCAAATCCCTTTTATCGGAAATCTGTGTTGTAGGGGGGCTATGCGATATATTGGCCCAATCTTGATGATTTTCCCTACACACCTTATATATGTCATAGGTACTGTAGCTGCTAAATTTTCTGTTCCTCGCTTCTAATATGCAATATTTATAGCCCAAAGCCCGTTCATCGGAACTATCGATTGTATGGGAGCTATGCGTTGTATTGGTCCGATCTCGTTGGTTCCGACAATGTAATATACAGGGTGGCTGATGAATTTTGCTACATTAAGAAACTCAAATAATTTTTTTTTCAGTGTATGGAATTAATTTTTCTTTTATTCATGTTAAAGCTCATTAAATTTTATTAAATATAGCTTAATTAGTTTTAAAAATAATGGAATTTAAATGCCCCCCCTGTTCGTCGATGCATGTGCGGCATCTTACCAAAAAGTTGTTCATTACTGCTTGGAGAGTTGAGACAGGAATAGCCGCAATTGTTTCTCGAATGGATTGCCTTAGTTCATTCAAATTTGTTGGTTTTGCTTTGAAGACTTCCTGTTTGCAATAACCCCACAAGAAAAAGTCAGGTGCAGTAAGGTCAGGCGACCTGGGTGGCCAACGGAATCTGGAGTTTCTGGATATCAGGTTATTGGGAAATTTTCGTCGCAATTCTGTCATAACAGGTTGGGCTATATGAGGAGCTGCACCATCTTGCTGAAACCACACAGAGTTGAAAGAAATTCTCATTCGGCGTAATTCTGGATAGAAAAACTCTCTCAACATGCTCAAGTAACGGTCTCCAGTAACCGTAACGGTGTGACCGTTTTCTTCGAAGAAGTAGGGCCCGACAATGCAGCGTGATGAAACTGCACACCACACTGTGACACGAAGTGGATGCAATTCCGTCTCATGGAGTATCTGTGGGTTGGAAGCACTCCATATTCGACAATTTTGTTTGTTTATGTTGCCGTTTAAATCGAAATGGGCCTCGTCAGACATGAAAAGACAGTTCAACATGTTTCCATCCTCTTCCACCATTTGAGGCATCTTCTGGCAAAATTCCAAGCGAATCGGCAAGTCTGCAGTGTCCAGTTTGTTGGCCATTTGAATTTTATATGGGAATAAGTCCAAATCTTTGGGCATAATTGACTGTAATGACTGTCTGCTTACACCCATTTGAGCAGATAAGCTTCTTGTCGAAACACGTGGATTGTTTTGTATGGCAGCAGCTACAGCAGCGATTGTTTCCTCCGTTCGAACTGAAGGGTTTCGATGGTAAGGTCTTCTGTTGACTGTCCCATGCTCGGCAAAATTGTTTACAAGTCTTATTATGGTCCATCTGCTCGGAGGATTGCCGCCAAACGTGCGCCTATACTCTCTTTGAACCGAAACTACGGACTCCAGTGCGTGATAGCGGCGGACAATCCAAATTCTTGTTTCAGTGTCCCAGTTATCCATTTTTGTTAAATGTAAAAGTCAATCTGCAAAATAAAAAAAAAATTTACCAGATTCATTAAATAGAAAAAAAGTTATTTAGTTTTTTTTTGGTAGTGGCTTTCATTAGCCACCCTGTATTACAAAATGGCGGTCCCATACCAAATTTAATCGAGATATCTCAAAAACTAAGTTTCTCGTTTGAGTTCAAACAGACAGACAGACAGACGGACATGGCTAAGTCGACTCAGCTGATCACACTGATCATTTCGATATCTCTTCCTCTTCTCGTATTTACAAGCATCGGACCAAAATTAAAATACCATTTCATGTTCATCAAAGACATAGCTAGGGCGGTTGTCTCTAAATTTGAGTGTTAAAACAACAACAATAATAATTTTCATTTATTTTAATAGTCCTGAATTATCTAAAACTTACGGGACGTAAAAATATGCTTATAGGAGATGATGTGTTTGTACATAATTTTACCATTTGTACATCCGTCGCAACTAATGCACTTTTTACAAAAAATTTCTTTAAAATGTATTAATACTATAATCGGTGTGTATTAAAAATAAATATTTACCAATGATCGAGTCGATTCAAAAAATAGATAATTAGGAAAATAATCAATAAAAGAAATGTTCGCAAAACGTTTGTGGCATATTGGCCCACACATTGTTCTCGTCTATCATTATGGCTTTTGAAAACGAAAGAGAATTTAAATAAAAAATTGTCTCAAACGTTTCAACTTTAAATTCAAGGCACAAAAGGATGTTCCATGTTTGAAAACTTTTGCGCTTTCTAAACTCAACAGGTTACCTTAAATATTTTATCTTCGCATATATTCAAATATTGAACTTTTCACTTAATTCTAAGACATTTACCGACTCGATTGTAGCAGAAAGTTGAAGCAGGTTATTACCGCCTTTTGAGCGAAATCTCTTATCTCTTAAAGAGCGCTTTTAATCGTATTATACTGAAATTAGAAATACATACTTACTTTGCCTTCCCCCAACGCATTGCTTAATTTCAGGATTCGGCTTTTACCGTATACCTCCATACTAACACGACGATTCACACCTGCCGCAAAAAGTAAACTCAAACAAACCATAAATTTCTATTAAAGTTCTCTAACTGCCACATTAAATTACTTGCGTAGATGGAGTAGCCTAAATGCTGCGTGGAAAAATAAAGCAATTTCAATTGTTATTTATGTTATTTTACAACAAATCACCATCTCTCTTCCCACCCACTTTGGGTACAGATTACACTTGATACTTTTGGTCTCACACTCAAAATCGCTTAATGTCGGTCTTAATGACGAAGTTTTTTTTTTGCCACTTCCCATCAATTTTTGTTCGTTTTGCACCGTTTTTGCTTGTATGTGCTAAAATTCATCTGAAGGTGTGTGTGCTGGATTTCCTTGCGTGCTTATATTTGTTTATCCGCGTCAATTACACACCACGTTTAGACATTTAATCTACATAATCTACATAAGAAGTGTGCCATTGAAGTGGAGGCAAACTTGAAGTCGTTGTTGTGGTGATAATTGCACACCAAAGTGAAGAAGTTCAAATGTTGGTTGCACAAGCAACAAAACATTAGCCTTTTAAAAAGTAACCATTCACCAAGTCGACAAAAACAGCATTTGTAGCAGTCACTAGTCACTTGGCGGCATCAATTTAGGCTTAGCAAATGGAAAAAATAAAATCACAACATTCAAAGCGGCAAGTAAGAAAGGTGCGAGGGGTGGTGTTGAGAGGGCGAGCTAAAACGAAAAAGTAATAAAGAAGTCGTAAATCGCTTTACAACAAATCTTCACACGAACTCACTGCTAAAGGCTCCATCTCACCTGTGGCAAAACGTCAGAACGACGTGCAGCAGCGAAAGTTTGCTATGATTTTTTGTGTGCGTTTGGTAATGTTTTTTGCTTTGGTTGTTTTTTTTTGTGCCTGCTTTTTTGCTTGGCATGTTCTGCTAACGAAACAAAAAGTAATCGAAAGTTCCTAACTTTAAATTGAAGTGAAAACGATGATGATGACGGCCTCACTCGATGTTACGAATGTTGGAATACATAAGGCAAACAGCCGGCGTATGTTGCATGTGGCATGCTACAGATTTGTTCAGATTAGCATAGGGAAAATGAGAGGATAAAAAGAGGCTATGGGAGAAAGAGAGAATGTTATAAGAGCACAGCAGGCGGGAAAGAAATAGAGAATAAGGTAAAGGGATCGAGAAAATAATAGAACAAAGAGCTAGGCAAAGAAAGAATGTGGTGAAAAGGAAAGCGATAACAAGTTATTATACGAGATATAAGTGGAAAGAAGAAGGTGAAAAAATTTTCAAAATAAGTAAAAGCAGTATTAACTAATTCTTTATAATAAATTCTTTATAAAGATACTCAAACTCGAGTAGACAAAGAACTAAAGCTCATTTGGAACTGAACTTGCGAGTTGTGCCAGATACGAAACAGAATTTTTGAAAGTATGATTGAGGCGAATATGAAATTTGAGTTAAATCTGAAGCCATTTAAGAAAACACAAAATGAAACTGAAACCTAATACTGAACCGACTCTGCGGAACAAACTGAACATAAATCTTGTTTCCGAACCGAAACCGGTTATCACCAAAAAGCTACACCGAGTTCGAAAGGAGATCGAATGCAGACTGGAAAAGAAACCGGAACTGTAACTGGTTGCGAAATAGAAATTCAGACGGGAGCTAAACCGGAAATGGAACTGTCAACAGAACTGAAACAGGATAAGAAATAAAATATTGTACCGAGATTGGAACTAGATTCGAAATTATGAACACTTCTGGAACTATAAGCGGAACTAGAACAAGTAGTTATATCGAATATATATAGAAAAGGACCGTAACAAATTTTAAAAATCAAACTAGTAGTTCTAAAATAAAAATTGGAATGCGACTTGCAATGTAATTAAAATGAACTTGGAATTTTCAAAAATTGAAACTGGAATAGAAAGTGGATGTGAAAGCGACACCAGAAATCTGACCAGAACTGAAACTGGAATTTTGTAAGGGACCTAAACCGAGAATGAAATCAATGGTATGAACGATTCCGTAACTATAATTGGATTTGAAACTGGTAGTGAAATCGAAACTAGAACCAAAATCGGTTGTAAAACAAAAACTTAAAAAAAGACCAAACCAGATTTCAAGACTGGAACTATCAACTAAATCGAAACTGAACCCAAAACCGGATGCTAAACCAAAACCCAGAAACGAGGCCGTCACGTAAACTGAATGGGGGCGGTAAGCTCATCAACATCTGATTGGTAAACACGCTTACAATCAATTTTCGCCTACGCCCCTGAACAAATGTGGATAAATTCAGCAGGCAGACACAAAAGTTTCCTTAAAATTTCTGCAACTTCAACATTTATTCACTGAACTTGGCTTATTGTACACGCCTTCAGTGACGCAAATGCCAAAAGCGTAAGTAACGTCCAGCTTTTCCATCGCTTAATGCGCTGAATCCTGCTTCAATAAACGTGTAAGCTCTTTACGTAACATTCACTCAATTCGATTTTCCAATGTTTCCCCACTACAGACCAACTGCAGGCATTCCGTTAGTCTTTTTTTCCGCGCTACCTACTCGTTCGTAAGCTTTCCTAGTAGGCCCTTTACTGCAAAAATATCGCGACAAAAGCTGTCAACATATAGCTTATCCTACAGCCACATTCTTCACTACTCTCGTTGTCTGCGAAGCTTTTCGGTCTAGCACCAGCGCATATTCGAAACTTCAGCAGCCCAGTCCAGCATGAAAGCAAATATCTAAAAGTTTCTTTATTTTCCAAAGCCTCTTATATTCATTCACTCAACAGTTAAAACTTCAAGTATAGCATTTATAACAACAACAATTATACGAATAAATCCAGCAATCATTTGGAAAACGTAAAACTTTTCGCAACTTAGTCTCAATTTTCATTGCAGTTTTGTTGTTTCATTCAATTACAAGCACGTTGCAAGCCAAAGAAAGTTGTAGAGGATTTAGTTGTCATACTTGTGTTTATATGTATGTACATATAGAACTTGGTAGTCATGGGCGTAGGCACACTTTTTCCACCAGTAAATCAAACATCGTCACAAGAGAGTCGTCTAAGATATGTGAATGAATTGTGCATATGAAATGTCCAATCATAACACTTGGTTTGGTCCTCAAATTGCTTCTTGAAGTAATGGTTATTGATGTGCACTTTATCAATAATAGGAGAGTATTTGGTGGGGTCCATTCACTACGGATCACAGGATGGCCGACACTACGGCTTTTGGCTGGACTGCTCTACTCTCAATTAATCATATATAAACAAAACATATCAGCATTGCCAGACATTGCCTTAGGAGAAGAGACTATCTGCTTGTCGCCAGTTGAATACTGCTGACCTCTCAATTGATCATATATAAAGAACACATATCAGCATTGGCAGACATTGCCTGAGGGAAAAAACCCTTGCTCTAGAACCAGACAGCTGGGCCAATGCAACAGAATGACTCGGGTATTGCCAGATTAAGGTTTTTTTCTAGGTAGAACAACTTTCCACCAACATCCATGTACGGATCTGTCTAGGAACTAACAGCAGTCCTTTATTGCTGCTTTTATTCTTAAGCCTACATTCGTACTCATCACAGAGTCGCTATAGTTTAAATAAGGTATGGCACTAGTTCTTATCCCGTTTTGCGGGTTCTGAGAAGAGACTATCTGCTTGTCGCCAGTTGAATACTGCTGACCTCTCAATTGGCATGTCGACATACTTCAAGTTTGAAGATGCACCCTGGAAGTGAAATTTTAGTTTTCGCTGTCGTTAATAAAGTAAGCACCATTATGAAGTTAAATTTCATATTTTGTTTCATTTTGTTGCTCCACTAGAGCATTATGAAACTTCAAGTTCTGCTAATTACAAAGTCCCCAAACGTTCCCTCGAGAATATTCTCTTTGTCGCGTTAAATGCTGTCATATTTTCACATACCCTACTCACCTCCCGAAATTGCTGGCACTGTTAATAACTAAGTTTCTTAACATTTTTCCTCTTTAAATAATTTATTAGATTACCCCTTTGTAGTAGCAAGCCAACCCAGTCCACTTCTGCAATAATAGGTTTCTTACCAAAAACAAAACCTAAATTGTGGGAAAATTTTAAGGCAGCTCACAGCACATCAGAGAAGAACCCAAATCTCCTAAAAGGTATATTTTACTACTTTATATGATAAAAATTTCAATAGACCATGCACACCAAACATATTTCTTTCTTGCCCTTCCATCTCCTTTTTTCATTATTCATTTTCGACTTTTTTTTTTGTCTTAGTATTGCATCTCTATTCCTGTTCCACTTCGTCCTCACATTTTCCTTACTATAATCCTTCCACCACTCTGCCCTTTTGGTTCATTCTCACTCTCTCTCTCTTCTTAAAAATCTACCTATCCCTCTAGCTCTCCTTATGTATGAAGGAGTAAAAAAACTTGTTGAGTTAGACAAGCGCATCAAATGCCAACATCAACCCACTCAAGAACGAATAAGAAAACCAGGCCCAACTAATCAAGATTTCAATTATGATACAGAAATCTCCCAGTCTCTTTCAAAGTAGACCAAAGAACCTACTAGTGATAATTGTTGAGTAAAAATAGTTTAAATGACTATATATATGTTGGATAATACTCGGCTATGGTTTTGAAATTATCAGTTTCAAAAATAATTTGGAATGAGGCATATCTGAACTTTTCAGTATTCTCCAAGAATTTCAAGCTTTGCTGATTGTGATCTAGTTTTTTTGGGACTAGTTTGAAATGACCTGCAAAATGCTATTTGCAAAGTAGTATTTTCATTTCACTGCAAGCTTTATATGTTTGAGATGCCTGCATAAGGGTGTGTTAGATGTATGTTTGGGTGTATATCAATCAGCACTGGCACTTGCGTCTGATGGCATTTAGAGGACCAAAAAGTTATACAACTAAGAATTCGAGTGCACACATGCTCACCCAACTAAGTTTTATGAACAAAATATATTCCTCAAAAGTAACTGTTTGCTCAGGTGTATTCCCAACGCTTGTCGACCGTCGCTACGCTCATATAAACGCGCCTTACTTCAGAACTCCTGCAAAACCAAAATCAAATGAACAACTTGCCTTTTTGTGGGAATTTCGCCCATTAATATTGAAGCGTTTATGCTGCAAAAACTTTCCAAATCCACTTTAAGAACAATCTATGTATGTACTTATGTTTGTGTAGAAATTTTATCGTTGCACTAACACTTCAACATACAGAATACAAATAGTTACGAAATAATAACGGATCTCAAGTGATACAGGTAGAATTCAATACATGTATATCGTCTTTATGAATAACAAGTAAGGAAGTCTAAGTTCGGATGGAACCGAATATTAAATACCCAGCTGGGTAAAAGCGACTAGAGTAATTTAGTAAATTGTTGTGGAGTTATGACCTATAAAGGTTTTAAACTGTTTCTAATACCATGCGGGCAATACCAGGCTAATTCAGTCAAGCTAAATTTCACGCTTATAAATAGAAATGAATATGTGTCTGCGTGTCCTTTATAGGCGTACAAAGTACTCAACTGATCTTTATGAAATATTCACAGTAAATTCTCGGGTTTACTGGTTACAGCATTGGCTTTATATAATTTTGGAAAAGTGGGCGGTGGCACGACCCCATGCTGTATAAAATTGCAATTCATCATAATTCTGAACGTATTTGGTCTAAGTCAATGATATTTGGTTATATGTGTCCTTTAATCAATATTTGCACAATTTTAGAAAAGTGGGCGGTAGATATTTATGATACTTTGACAGTAGGTTCTGGGGGCCTCTGCGTGAGATTCTATATAAAGTTGGAATTCGGCATACCTACGAATTTATTTGATTCCAGATAATGATATTTTATGTAAACGTGTCCTATATATAAAAAAAAAACTTTGGAAAAAGTGAGCGGTACTAAAAATGCATTTATCCAATGTTAATAAGACCATCAGACCATTGTAACTACAAAACCCTAGTACTCTATCTGAGTCAGTGAAGAAGATACGGCATATTTGGTTTTGATACCTCCCTTTTAGAAAACTTTTGTACAAAAGTGGGCGTGGTCGTCCACCCATAGTGCGTATTTTCCGTGGGCGTACACTAAACGTAGTTAGTATACCACGCATCAAGTTTCGTAATTCTATCTTACACGGTTATGAAGTTATTAACAGTCGAATTTGAAAATTGCTTGACCCACAAGTAGGCGATGCCACACCCACTTTCCAAAATTTTGCTAAATCGTGTAAAGAAAATTGGTGCAATTGCCTAATTATATCATTCTACAGGTATTCAGTATTTCTATTTTCGCTTATTTTCTATGGGTGTATGTACTTAAACCATAGTATACCTCCTACCAAATTTCGTTACTCTACCATAAATGGTTCTGTAGCTATTAACAATCGAAATTTGAAAATTTCTTCAATCATATGTGGACGGTGCCACGCCCCTTTTGCAATAGGACGCTCTACTACATAAATCTACCAAATTTAATTATTGTAGCTGCTCATTTTAAACGTTCTTCGATATCGAAAAAAGGGCGTGGTTATTCTTCGATTTCGCCCTTTTTAAATAGCAATCTGTGGCCAAATTTCATTCAAATACCTAGACTTTTACTCAAGTTATCGTGTCCACGACAGACGGACGGACAAGTCTTAATGGATTCCTCTGTTTATTATGAGAACTTTGATATGTGGAACTCTATATCTATCTCCATTATTTTGTACCGTTACAAGCCACCGTTATATGGCTAAAACTATAATAACCTGTGTACTAGTACACGCTGGTTATAAAATCGTATGTGTGTCTGTATGTGAGTAAACTGCTTATAAACGCTAGACAGATTTTAATGAATTATTTTGTGTGGTGTGGCGAATTCGGACCTCTAAATGGGGTTATGGAGATGATAACCGTAAGACGTGTTTTACACAATATGGGTATGAAATGAAAAATGTTGCTAATAGATCGATTCCGGGTTGCTGTTACGATTACGGTATTTTAATTAATATCTGAAATAAACACTAACATGTAGACTGAGGATGGTCCTAGAAAAGATTTTTATAGTATGGTACCAAACCAAATATTTTGTACTTCAATATCTTTATTAGTTTTGGAGATATTATTTTAAATGTGGAATAGCGTAGCCTGGACATAAATCTGAAGAATATGAGAATCAAACAAATGCATGATATTAGAGTTTAGCATAAAATAGTTTTGAGTGTTATAAATATTGAATGCGAGGAATATCGCATAATACTAGATGACCTAATAGAAATAAACATAGAAATAGGAATAAAAAGAGGTTTATTAGTAAGAATATATATAGGAAGAGAAAGTCGTTTAGGAGTAGAAAGAAGAAGAGTAGAAATTGAAGAATAGCAGGAAGAGTGATAGGTAGATAGATATAAATATGAATTGGAATAGTAATGTCATACGAAAGAGGGGGGATGGAGGAAGGGGCTAGAAGGTATGGAGGGAGAAAAAAAAAGAAGCAAATTTTATTTCGTAATTTATTGCATAAAACAGCTTCTTGAAGACATACACAAAATGAATGAGGGCAGCAAGAAAGATTGTTACCCTACCCAGTATATAAAGGATGGGCTACGGGATGAGTACTGCCTAAAGCACCTTTAACTAAAAAATCCCATTGGTGGCATTTTCCAAATATTCAGCCGTTTAAGTTCAAGTTCTGAACAGAGAAATAATGAATTTGGGTTAGAAATTAGGCATTTGGGATTTCAATTGGTAGTATGGAATTTGAAAACCGATTTTACCTAAGTAAAGGAAATGTTGAATTTGGTCGATTGCGAACAACATCAAAGAGCATCTTCTACATACTGGAATGACCTAGATTTAAGCTGAGAAGGGGGAGTAATTTCCGCATACTGCGGCACTTTCTACTAACATCGCAGAAGCCTTGTTTCTCACTTTGATGTTCCGAATATGCAAGCGTGCTCTGCAGAGTGTTTCAACCACACCTCATATCGGCTAGCTGTATTAATGTCAACTCAGTAACAAAACCCTTCGGATTCGACCTGAATTTGAGCAGGAAAGGCTGATGTATGTATGCAACGTCCCCTTTCTCTACCCTGTTAGGCTGCTTACCATGGGTAGAGCTAACATAAGGCAGCCAAAATAGTTAGAAGGAATTTACGTAGCAAACTTCCATCCATTATCGAGATATCGCTTGCTTTAGTTCTCCTGATATTAATTTTTTATTTTTTTTCAAACTGTGCACCCCTTATCTGCATTAACTCTTATGAGTGGGTGAGTGTATTTGATAGAGCGTGTAATCTACCCAACCAATGCACAGAATATTTTAATGCGAATATATTTTAGTTGACTTAGAAGTGTAATTTCCTTAATCGGGGATATGAGTTTACTTCTACAGTGAAAAACTTACCGATATCTGATTTTCCAAGTCTGAAGCAGCATTTGGGCCCCAATATTTCACACCAAAAGTTTTCGCAGTTTGTAACTTGCACAATGCTCTCCTTTATAAGCTATAGTGCTTCGTAATGGAGTACCTCAACACCTTCCAATTTGGTCGGGGACTCATTATTTTTCCTGCAAGATTACTAGCTTTCTCCCCTGGTTTGAAATATTTTGTTGATCGATGAGTTTGTCAATAAAATTGTCTTGTCGATCTTGTTATGGATTAGTAGCTTGAATGGCTTGAGTATATTTGCTGAAGGCATACAAAGCCTTTCCGTTACGATGATTCGTGGAAATGAGGGATATGAAGGAGCAAGACTACTTTAACAATGTGGTTGTTTCCTAAAACCGTTCAGTGGGCTCACCAAATAATACACGAAGTAGATAATGGGTCACTAAGAGAACGAGCAATATAAGAGTGAAGGTATGCCTGTCGTCAGAGTCGAATAAACTACACAGAAAAAATTAGGAGGGATCCAACAAACTGTTCCCATGGCAATCTGTTTATTACCAGAAGGTGCTACCAGCAAACATTCTGAAAGTTTTTACTTTTAGGCAATTGCCCTGGACAAAGAAAAACAGCCATACATTAAAAAGGATATCAGCCAAACTCACTAACCTAGAAAGTGAGTAACTAAGAGCTCAATGCTAACACCTAAATAAGCGAAATCTCTCAGATATACAAACGTCTCTATTTGTCCATTGGGTTAGCGGACTAATGTATATAGCATGGAGTAAAAAAAAAGCCTTCCCTTACAATCACAAGCGGAAAGATATTAATTAAGGTTGCAGTGCATAATGACCTAATATTTCTTGCCCTATATATATTGTATTTTGCTTCGAAGATGAGTATTGGAACTTGAGAATTTAAACTTCCCATAATATAGTTTCACATATATACTTAACTACCATGCTTTTATTGATTTGTATTTAATGGAAAATTATCTGCGCCGCCAATCAACATACTGTAAAGCTGATTTATTTTATATGGAAAGCAATCAATTGAAAGAAAGCGTTACCAAATCTTCTCACTTACGATCATCTTATTACAACAAAACATTATATATTGTTCAGTTTATTATGCCTTGCAATTTGTGCAAACTCTGCATATGTTTGAACTGTATATATCTTTACACTAAAGTTAAATGCAATTGTGAGCGCGTTATTGGCTAAGAATAGCTTAACTAACTTTGTATGCAAACCACAAGCAGCTGGAAATCGAAAGCATGCACAATATTTAGGCTTCAGCAAATACCAATACAAATGGCATTATCAAATTATCAATACACGTACACGCGTTCTATTCACCTAAACAACCACCAGCATTACTACGGACGTAATTGTGATGCTCATACTGAGAGCACTAAAATGTCCTTAATTTACACAGATAATGCCTATATATGCACAATGCATAGGCTCACTTCCTCTTATGTCAGTTGCACTCCACCACCGCTCCTCCTAAAACTCATTTATACTAACTCACTCAATGATTCACATTCTCTAATATGTCCTTGCCTTAGGTGCTCTTTACTTGGTTGGTTACTTTGATGGAAATTGGTTGGTTTGTTTATTGTGTCTATGCTGCGCTATTTCAGCTATTATTGTTGGATCAATACCTATTATATTGTATGCTGCATTATCCAATATATTTGACATAGTACGATACATCTAGGGTTGTATATTTGAAGTAGCTTGGTTAAGTCGAAAATACTTTTGCTCCTTTCGCATAGGGGTAGTCGTTGTACTTTCTTTATAAAAAATTTATGTAAAATAAGTTAAAACTCTGAATAGCCACTAAACACTTGTTCAGTGCTGAGCGGTGGCAAGGCCACTTGGAATTAAGTGCCTTAAGCGCTTGCCAGGAGACTTTATCAGCACATGTCTGTTCACCATGCGGTCGTCTGGTCTGTCCTCGCTATATAACCCTCCCGCAAAACGGGTTGTGCGTTGGGTTTGGGACCCACCACATAAAACCAAGCTCCAATTAAAACTGAACATGCCTCGTATAAAAGAAACCCTTTTGGTTTAGGTGGTTCTGCCGGTCTGTTCGATGCTCTCATGAAGGCAAAGTTTAATATATACAAGGAATGCTATGGACGCGGCAAGCAAATACCACCATTACACTTTGCGTCATCTACTAAAGTGATCATGCAGATAAGCGCAGGGTCATCATCGGACTTATGGTGGGAGAGAGACTTCGTCGCCAAGTACCGTTGTTCCCACCAATGGATGACGGTCTTTCCGCTATCCGCATAGAAGCTAGATGCTTCAACAAACCTTTTATCTGCGCACATACGCCAACGAAAGAAAGGGACGATGTGGGAAATTATGCATTCTACGTGCAATTGGAACGCACATATGATCGCTGTCCCCATCACGATATCAAGGTCGTACTTGGTACTTCAACGACAGGGTCTTAAAATGCAAGATGCAACAAGGACTTAGGGTAAAGCTCACAAAACTATTTATTATAAAAACAAATACAAAAAATAACTCAAAAATTATACAATTAAAACATCTTTAGAACATTGGTCAATAAAGCAAAAATAGGACTTTAAATTAAAGAGATAGTTATGGGTAGAGAAAATATAATACTGCCAGCTTAAAACGACCTGCTTTATGAGTAGCTTTCTACTTAGAGGGAAGTGAGTTCCACGGACGCAGTGTACTGACAAAGAACATTCCATTGCAGTCGTATAGAGTTTAAGCATGATAAGTTGTCTGACTGACTAACTAACCAATATATAGCCCGCTTTAGGCAAGCTACAACAAATTGAGCTCCATACTCAATGATTCATAGAACTGATGAAGCTGCAACAGCATTACAGTTGAAGGGAATATTAAAGCGAATAAGTAGGGATGCTCTACCACTTTGCCGCTACACATACGTATACATACATACATATATACCATGCAGTGAAACAAAAAAACTGATCAGAAAACATACTAGTTTACAATTAGAAATTTCTTAGTCAACTTAAACTAGTTCGAAAAAGGTTTTTGAAGTCCGGCATACACTAATTTGGTAAAATCTCAGTAGAAGATATTTTTAAAATTTTATGGATACAGCAGCAGAGCTCTAACCTATGCCCTCTTCCATTTTTGATTCTTTTGTCTTTTGTACCCCAGTCTGAGACTACGATCTACGCGTTACAAATGCCAGTTTCTTCTATGGAAAAAAGACATACTGACAAGATGCGTTTGCACATGCCATCGTATTGAATATTATCCGTTAGCAGCTTGCCGGGGCTTAGATATCGGTTGGCGCCTGAAGCTACCGGCTTTGATTTATTGATTTCGGTTTCGGCATATGCTCCACACAGCATACGAAATAAGCCAATATTTGCACTAAGTGCTGGCAAATACAAAAACATATAAGCCGATATGACACATAGATACAGCTAAGGGGTAGAGCAGCACGTCGTATACGTAACCAAAGTATATGCGAGGTTTCAAGTGCTGCACTGTGGTCAGCTGAGATATTTTACGTAAAAATTGGAAAGAATGTTAAGATTTTAGTATCTCATTAAATTCGTTTTTGGATTGAATCATTAAGGTTTTATATTGTAAGATTGTTTCATGTTAACAGGTTTTTAGATGCTTAGAAAAGATCCAAAGGTAAGCAAAAAATTTGACAACTTTCCATTAAGCTCTCATAATCATTAGAAAAAATAGAGAGCGATAGACATTGAATTAAGCTTCAATCGTGTCAGAAAACCGCACTGAAGCCTGCTAAGGGATGTCTGGTTCTTACACAGAAACATCATCTATATAAGAAACCCTCTCTTCTCAGACAATACTGCTGGAACAAATTTCGATTCAATATCGAAACATCAATATTTTTATTTCTTTTAAACTTTCTTATTTTTGTCGCTTCAAACAAAAACATAAACAGCAGCGTTTTTGTAAAAATTCTCAGATAGGTATATTTGTTGTAAGCTTACTACGACTAAAAGCAAAATTAATATAAGTAAAACATCAGCACATAACTGCGAGGACAGCTTTTCATCAAGTTCATAAAACGAATTGAAGTCAATGGTTGGACAACATTTTTGCTGTAAGAAATGGCTTGCTCGCCCACCGTGCATTGCAACGCAGATGGTGCAATGCGCATTTCTGTATGGTAACCCCATTGGCATGCATACATACTTACATACAGCTGTGTTCAATATAATAGCTGTGAAACTAAAATGGATATCGCTCGACGAAATAAGTAGAATCTGTGATTTTAATAATTTTCATTTAAAATATAGCGCATCTCATAATAGAAACCACATAAAAATAAATTTCAAAGTTTCACACAGTACAGGAAAGTTAATTAAACTTTAAAAAATCGCCATAAAAATCTTCAAATTTTTGGCACAATTCTTAGAAAATTTTTGTGTACGCAGTTTTGTATTGTACAAGTTAGAACTAGCTAACTAGTTTATGAATTTTCAGAACATTTCCGTCAATGGTGAACATCCTTGACCAAAAAAAATTCTAAAAATTCAGGGAAAATTTTGCGAAACTACTGTATTGCTAAATTTTCTAAAAACTCTTCCCAAAAATATTGAAATTTTGATGTAAATTTTTGAAAGTTTTATCAACTTTCCTGAAGTTTGTCTCAACTTTGAAATTTATTTTTATGTAGTTTCTAAAGGGTGTTTTTTTTAGGGGTATAGAACTTTGAATTGAAATAAAACACAAGAAAATCGTTTCAAGGTCCATCAATTTGGCTTTATTGGAAGGATAATTTTATGCCATTAATGCCTAAATATGATTTCGGGCATATGGCCGCCGCGGCTGGCTCGAATAAAGCCAATTCTACAGGTCCAATTTTCAACCACTTTTTCGAGCATATGGGGCCGTATGTCGGCAATAACGCCACGAATGTTGGCTTCCAATTCCCCTAACGTTTCTGGTTTGTTAGTGTAGACGAGCGACTTCACATATCCCGAAAGAAAATAATCCAATGGTGTCAAATCACACGACCTTGGTGGCCAATTGACAGGTCCATTCCGCGAAATTATGCGCTCATCGAATGTTTCCTTCAATAAATCGATTGTGACGTGCGCTGTGTGGCATGTAGCGCCGTCTTGTTGGAACCACAACTCATCCACATTCATGTCATCCAATTCGGGAACAAAATAGTCGGTTATCATGGCTCTATACCGGTCTCCATTAACGGTAGCTGCCTCTCCAGCATTATTGCGGAAGAAGTATGGCCCAATGACTCCACCAGCCCATAGAGCACACCAAACAGTCAGTTTTTGTGGATGTAATGGCGTTTCAAGGGTCTCATGTGGATTCTCTTCACTCCAAATGCGGCAATTTTGCTTGTTGACGTAGCCATTCAACCAAAAATGAGCCTCATCACTGAACAAAATTTTGCGATGAAAATCAGCATCGAAATCAATCTCATTTTCGGCCCATACACCAAAATCACGACGCATTGCATGGTCTCGCGGCTTTAATTCTTGCACAAGCTGGATCTTATAAGGTCGCAAGCCAAGATCTTTGCGCAAAATCTTCCATAAAGTTGATGGACAAAGCTCCAATTGCTGTGCACGGTGGCGAATCGATTCATTCGGGTCCTCTTCAACACTTTGCTCTACAGCGGCAATTGTTTCTTCGGTGCGCACTGTTCGACGTCTCTGCGGATGCGTATTATCACATAGAGTAAACGTAGTGCGAAAACGATCCATGGTTAACCGAATTAATTGCTCTGATGGACGATTATGTCGACCATAAAATGGACGGAGCTCACGGTAAACTTCGCGAACTGAACCATTATTTTCGAAATAAATTTGCACGATTTGCAAGCGTTGTTCTTTTGTCAACCTGTTCATGATGAAATGGCAAACCAAACTGAACATAAATGACATTAGAGTTGCCAGATTTGACCACAAAATGCCAGTTTTATCTCTATTCGAAAAACAAACCTGTAAAAAAACACCCTGTATTAATGAATTTTACATGAAAATTGTTAAACCTTTAGCTTCATTTTATTTCGTCGAGCGATATGCATTTTCATTTCAATAATATTATATTGAGCACAAATGTAGTATTATGTGTATGTGTGCATATTTCTGTGTACTTTGAAAGCATGTGGCACTTGTAAACAATGCAACCAACGTCTAGGCAGCTGCAATATGCACTTCACTGAGTAAAGAGTTTTCATATGTACTTGGACCGCGGTGATTGAGTGCACAACTTTTCAAGGGTATCGGGTTACAAAGAAAGTTTTCGCTATTCAACGTACGTTGAACGTGCGGCGTACGAGATGAAAAGTGCCAAGTATACAAGAACAGGCAACCACAATGAAGCTTTAAACTATGAATATTAAAAGCTGCCAAATTGAATTTATTTGTGAACAAAAAACCGATAGGTAGGTATCCCTATAAATACCCTGCAGTCAAACCAACTGGCTGTGAACTATTTTAAAAGTAGGCCAAACTAGCGCCTATGTATTACCTATGCAATACAAATGGACACGAGAACCTTTAGCGTGGAACGATTACGTAACTTCCACAGAATGTATAACTCTGATGAAGGAGTACCTTTATCTGAGAAATTCGCTGTCGCTGCGAGGTAGTTTCTGCCTCTAATGTTTACGGTGAAATTACTTAGATATTAAGTAGCATTAAGAGTATTAAATACATTGTAGTCTAGTAAGCCAACTTTAAAGTTTTCAGAACTAGAAAGTTAATTATATGCAACTTTGAAGCTGAGGCTGACATATAAATCATTGGCACAAATAACCGCGCCCTAAGTTGTGCGTCGTTAGATGCTTAAAAACGCAGCCTATCGCAAAGAGGCAAGAGTTTCTTTGTTAATAATATTATTAATGCGATAATATTATAGTTCCACACCTAGGTTTAAATTATAATTGACAAGGAACAAAATAACTTGCAAGACAAAGCAAGCAACAAGTTAAAAAGAGAAGTTTTCGTACTAAGCTCCATTGAAAGTCGCAGTTCCCTAACAGCTACGTCATTGCTACGTAACTATAAATGACTAATGGCACAACACTTTAAAGTTACAACAATGGTCGCAGCTCCGTTCCAGTGACTACTTGTGCTAGTTGGGTATTGTTCGTAAATTTAAATTTTTGTTAATACAGTATTTTCTCTGTTTTCGGACTAACCTAAAATGAGTTAGAAATTTCCAGTTGTAAACTATTTATTCTTTACATTGTATAAATAGTAGTGGGTATATGTAAATTTGACTAGAATACGAATATTAATAAAATAACCACTTTCACGAAATCTGTTAAAAATTAAAACTTTTTAAAGACTTTCAAATTTCTAAGAAGCATGTGCATGATTGGCATGAGGCATGAATTCAATGAAGACTTATTACTTTTTGTGTATAAGATCCGTAAACGCTCATTTCTACAGCAGTAAAGATTGGATGTATCACAAGTGGGAGGCTTTTTTTCACTGAAGTTCATATAACCCAGTAACGTATTAGAATGTGTGATGTTCTAAATACTGTGCTGATGTCATACATTTTAAAGTATATATCATTTAATTTCTTCGATAAGTTTTTTCGTGTTTGCCATGTACTCTTTTTTGCCAACTCGCCCTAGCGTGCCATTATTATTGTGACAATGTTGTAGCTTCTTGACTGTTTTATCCTCCTTGTTTAATTTTTGACCTAATTCCACCTTTTTATTGCCAGTCCATGTTTTTTAGCATACACCTATTTCACTTGTGGAGTCTCATACGCTCATTCTCGAACCCTTCGCAAGTATTCGAGCAGATCTAATAATACGAGCTTTATGCACACGTCAAAAACGTATTGGATAACGATAACTTCAGTTGCATGTTTCAGTCAGTTCATCAGTTCCTAATTATATTTGAATTGCTGGTAAATCAATGTCGTTCTCTTATCAAATGTTTTATCTTAAAATTTGCTCAATGGTTTCCCTTTTTCTGTCCTCTTTTAACTAAGTGAATCAATTCTGATAACTCTGTCGTAATAATTACATTGAATTATGGCTGATAGTTTTTTATTAAAAGAGTACTTTATGAGCAGTAATCTAATGGACAATCGACTAAATGAAAAAATTGAGAGTAAGAAATCTTGTCATCTATTCAATCCAGCAATTATTTGTGTATAGCTATGACTGTACTAAAGACATAAGAGTTGTCCGAATTTTGGACTTTCATTCACGAAAGCAAATGTAAAAAATTAAATATAGAAAACTTGTGCTAGGGGAAAATTTACTGATATATATTTATTACTAAGAGATTATTACTTTTTTCTATCAGTAGTTATTTACTTTCTTAAGCACACATACAATTGTATTCATCAAATTGGTAGTGAAATCAAATTGAATATCGTTCGACGAAATTAAAAGAAGATTTGTTTTTGATAATTTTCATGTAAAACATATCGAATTCCATAACACAAACCACACAAAAAGAAATTTTAAAGTTTACACAAAGCTTCGGAGAGTTAAATAAAGTTTTAAAAATTGACATCAAAGTTTGAATATTTTTGGGAAAAATTGAAAAAATATGTTTGAGGAAGCAGTTTTCTAGCTCATTCAATTTTAGCACAATAATATGGAAGTTAGAATTACCCAAAAATATCCGCTGCATTTTTAGAACTTTTTTTGTCAAGGCCGTTGGGTACTTTTTTCCAAACAAAATAAATTTTTCTTCATCCGTTCTATGGAAGAAATCACTTAACAATCTTGACGAAAAAAATTCAGGGAACTTTTTGAGCGATTTCTAACTTGAACGATGTTGCACTAAAATTGATTGGTCTACAATACGGCGTAGTCTAAAATTTGCTAGGATTTCTGCCAAAAAATTTTAAGATTAAAAAATGGGCATCAAATTTTTTAAAGTTTAATTAACTTTCGTGAACTTTGTGTAAACTTTGAATTTTTTATGGTTTCTGTTATGGAATTGGCTATATTTTAAATGAAAACTATTAAAATGGCATCGAACGATATCTATATTAATTTTACTAGTAGCTCTATTTGCTTTGCCTTATTTTATTGTGTTTCCATAAAATGAATTATTTATGACATATTTAGGCAGGTAACAGGAAAACAAGCAAAATCATACTACTTCAATGAATATAAGCTGCTAATTACTTAAGAAAGCTTCTTATTATAAATGAAGGGGCTAAAAGCAAAAGGATCTAAGAGCAATTTTTAAAATTTTTGTTTTATCAATATTTGTATAGTTAAATATAGCATAAAGAAGTCCAAGTTATTCTGGACATTTTAGTGACATCTATTGGCTGTCACTACCCAGAATTAACATACAATTAACAAAAAGTAATATACTTTAAACTTGAATATCTCTAATCAATGTTGTACAGACTTAGATACTTTTGCTACTAACGCCTTCAAATGTCTTTGCTGTAGCATTAGTTAACATATGCGCTAGTGATGTTTCGCGAGTAAGTCTGCAGAGACCGAAATCTATGCATGATTTTTCAGTTGGCTTTGTACTGGAACCAGAATTGGGATCCGGAATCTAAATCAGTCGGACGATTCGTAATTGGAATCGAGCTCTTTTTCATCTACAGCTACGGTTAAGTTATATGAATTTATACCCAGCTAGCATCAAAGTAATGGTAATGGAGACGGGGAACCTTTTTACGGGTTACAAAATGTATGACGTTGTTGAATAAGTAATTTATTTGAGCGATTCGCGACATAGTTGCTACAACTGATGGTTGTTTTGAGATTATTATCTCTTTAAGGTAATGGAGCTTGTAAGTGATATTTAACAGTGATAATAATTTCTCCGTTAACTGCAGAGCTAAATGTAATTTTCTACTACTCTGGTGCTCATGAAAATGTTTCTTTATTTGTTTACTAACTCACCAACAAATAATCAGCCCAAAAGAAAAGTAGAAGAAAATCTGCAAAGTGCGATAATGTTAAAGAAATCGCTCCGGCTGCAGTCGGGCAGGTGCCAAAGAGCCAGGTCACAGCGTATTTAATTAGTTTATACCAAGAAAGTCGGCTTCGGTAACATTTCCCTATACCTGCGGTACATATACAAATTTAAATCAATTTTTAAAAAGATTGGATGTTAAGCTGCACAAACTTTTATATTAATGTCGATATATCCAACACTCCAAGTTTTGTACAGAAATCAATATGCTCCGCATTCAGTGATTTTAATGGGCTTCAGTAGGCCAGTTTTAAACTAATATTCCCGTTGCGAACTGCTCCTGCAGGCTTCTTATGTACTTGCATCATTGTAGTGCTCATCGTCAAAGTATGAAGTATGATTCATGACCACACAAGGAAATATTTTACCTTCCGAGTTACTTTCTTCATTCAAATGCTCCATTACTCTGACAAAAACCAATAAAAACGACCACTTAAAACCGATAAAAGCAGTAACAGATTTAAAGAGATTTAGAAACGGTAATAAATAAAGGATGGAAAGGGATTACGAAAAATAATTATAGAATCACAATAATCGATAAAAATGGATTTAAAGCTAATAAAACAAATTGACATAAATAAGGGTCGACGAGTTTATAAAAAATGTTTAAAAATTTCAAATTATAAATTTCACAAGTTCAACAGAAAATAGATGCATATAAAGGATGGAAACTTATACACAAAGTCACGTTTTAATGGGAGTATACAAAATAAAAAATAACCTATGAAAACATATTTGTAGATAACAAAAGTTTATCAAAATCTGAAGATGAGAAACGACAATAGATAAGAACAGATTAAAATACGTCAAAAATGGATCCGATTGCGAAAACGGCGTGAATACCAAGTAATCGGAAGGTTTGATGTGTAAACACGTGTATCCTGCACATTAATTCAATTAAATTAGACCTCGCCCAGTGGATGAATTTCAAGCACAAAGCTTTATTTTATTTTAGGCATTAGCCACTCCTTTCTTAGCATTCCTCCCCTTCTCTTCTGTGCTGTTCCCTTACTTTAATATTTTATTTGCTTTTCTCTTCTTTCAACAGTCTCTATTTTTATTTATTTTATTTCATTGTTCCTTTTGCTTGCTTCCTTTCCTTTCCCTTTTACTCATTTCCTTGCCTTTCCTTTATTTTTTTTTATATTATTTTATTTTATTTTATATTATTTTATAGTATTTTATTTTTTTATTCTATTTTTTTTTACTTTATTTTATTTTATATTATTTTATTTTTTTTTTGTTCTATTTTTTTTACTTTATTTAATTTTATTTAATTTAAATTTATTTTATTTGATTCTTATTTATTTTATTTTATTTTATTTGATTTAAATTTATTTTGTTTTATTTTATTATTATTTAGTTTACTTAATTATTACTTCAGTCCTTCCGTCCATCAGTCGTCCTCTCTGTTTGAACGCAAACTAGTTGCTCAGTTTAGAGTTATCTAGCTGAAATTTGATATGGGGCCTCCATTTTGTAATATATTAATCATTTTTGACTGTTAAAACCGTGACGCGTATTCATAAAATGTATAAAGCCTTCGTCACAGCCGAATATAACGTTTTCCTTACTTCTATTATTTTATATTAGCTAATTTTTTTGCATTTCATTCCATAAGTATAACCGCAAAGATTATTTAAACAAAGCAAATACACTACCGTCTTGGGTATTCTACAGCGTCACAAACAAATCAACAAAGCAGTCAAGCAATATTCGATACACACGTTAAGCGGAATTTCACTAACAACTGAGACGTGCATAGAGCCAACGTCGAAAACATGGCACAGGCAGAATAACAAGCAGCAGCAGAGGCACACTTACAGACAGCGACGCATCCCCTGCAGGTTAGGGGTTTATAATATGCCCGGGGTAGGCATACCGTATACGTAAGAGGCGACTAATATGCACAAAGGCAATGACGTGCAACTCGATGGTTGATCTACGGATATGATGCCTCTCATCAAAAATAAGTTACGATAGATTAGTAAAAATGTATAATTAAACAGAACAACGTGTGCACTGGGAACGATTTTAAAGTCTTAAAGTTGTATGACAATGCTTACCGTAGATCGGAAAAGTATATTGCATTAGTTGAAACAGACGGTACCACTTATGAAAGTTTTATGCAGCAAAGAAGAGTATTTATTGAGTGGGATAATTGTAAGGTTTACAAGAACGTAACTGTTCTAAAGTGCTTCAAACGTTCGGGATACAATCACAAAGCCAGCGAGTGCACAAATAAAGTAGCTTTTGGGTCCCCACGATAGTGAAGATTATACCTCACACAGTTACATGCGTAAACTGTATCAAATTGGTACAAAAGAAAGTTGCTGATGTCGATGTAATCACCATGTTTCAGCAAGGATTGCTCAGCATTCAAAAAGCATGCTCGGTTTAAAAATATAGTACGCATATAGCAACAAGAAAGGGATGAACAGGAATATAAGTACTTAAATATTAGTAGTATTTTCGCGAATGAAGGTGAACTAGAATATCTTGTAGAAGTGCGAAAACCACATTTGATCTTATGTTCAGAGAGCTGCTCCACAGATGGCATAACAAATCCAGAGTTACGGATACCAACATACAAACTCCTACAATGCGATTCTCATAGTAGACATACTCGTGGAGTTATAGTACATCTTATAACTATACAGTTAATAAAAACATCCGGTGCATAGTCATAAAAATTAAAACATATTTTCCGATTTATTTCATTGAAAAGTTTTTTCGCCGCGATATCTCATCTGCCATATAAATCTTAACATTTCAGCTGCAACAAGAGGAAAGGAGTAAGAACCAAATTCCATGTAATGGTACACCGAATACAGCAAAGCGAACGGAACAAAAATTAAATTGAATTTAAAGCAAAGATTGAAAAATCTTAAATCAGAAGGTGTGCGAAGAGACCATCGATGGTAATGGCAAATTGGGACGCTATGCTGTGGAGTAGGCAAACAAAGTGGCTGTGGCAGTAGCAACTGAAGAAATAAGAACTTTATTTATGTTGAAGATGAAAAGGACGAAATTAAATTGGACATTTATCAAGAGATTTATTGATTCCTGACTACGAGCCCATTCTCCCACCACAAACTGGACTACATGCCAAACCCAAAAAGCGCCAGCAGCTCAAGAGTAAAATTGTCCGCTTGCCATTCAATGCCGGTAATTGGATGTTGTCAGGCAAGAATGGCGGGGTTGCAATGTTGAATGCTCGAAAGATGGCGACGGCGCACTGCACAATTCCCACGGCACATTAATGCTGCAAGCTGCTTGTAAGTAAGCTCCACGCACACATATATATCCATACTAATTTATTGGCAGCATATAAATGTATGTATGTGTGCTTGTGTGTGTTAGTGATAAGCTGTGGGTGGCAATTTAACGGAAGCACACACAGGGGGTCGATGCGCATTATTGCGCCAATAATGCGGCCAATTAAAATAATTCAAAGGTTTTCGTGTGCGTACCTTAAAACAAATTTATTTGACTTTTTACCAGTTCTCATTGGAACTCTTTACTTATGTATTGTATGTAGGTGCGGTGATGTTCTGATGAATTGAAGTTTTTGTGTAATTCGGAGCCAGTGAAATTAATGCAAGTTCTTCAAAGCTTTCAGTGCAATGTTTTATTCTGTTTCTGCTCTTTTTTGCTGGGAAAACATTAACCAAATGGAAGTTGTTAACCCTTTTACGTCTAGGGGAAACATTTTACCCAAGAATAAACTGGTGGATTTCGGTACAGTATTTTATGGCAATTCTTTTTTTATGAGTGAGCATCAATAAAGAACGGGTATTCCCCGCTAATGTTTTAAGCGCACTGTCATCACTACGATTATGGCCAGTCAAAAACGTGAATAAAGTCAACGAATTTTCGAAGAGTGTGCTCCGTAGAATTTCTCGCAATTTAATCGTTTTTTGTACTTGAAATTGTATTTAATCTCTATTGTTTTGTTAATTGGTAAGTATAGAACTAAGATCTAGTCACATTTATGTTATTATTCGTGTAAAAGCATCTAAAAATGTAAAATTTTTGTTAGGGAAACATTTTTCCCTGTAGACCACAAGTGGAGTATTTGAATTACATTTTACTGATTATAAATTGCTGTTTATTTATTCGTTCGCACTAATTACAGCTGAAATGTCTGCAAAAAAGGTCAGAGAATTTCACCTTAAAGAAAATGAGGTTATGGAAATGCTAATGGCTGATAATAGCGATGGAGAAGATGAGTTGGTATTAGATGAAGAAGGCCAAGCATTTATTGATCAGGATGTTGACGACGGTGTTGATATAGTTGAAATTGCAAATGCGATAACGAAGAGCAGCAGGGAGGTAGCTCAAAAGAAACTATAATGACGACTTCTGAATACCGCGTTCCCATTTTCCGATGGAGAAAGAACTTATATGTGCCCAGTACCTTTGAAGAAAGCGATTATGAGTTCGGTCGCATAAATGTATTCCCTGATATACATCAAAATGTAACTCCGTTTGATATTTTTATGGAAATTACACAGTTAGATTCGTTAGTTGACAAAATACTGGTTCCATAAAGTATCAGATATGCCGAGCAAGGAGGAAGGGTATTCACTACTGATGGTTCCGAAATGAAGACTTTTTTAGGTATGAACTTCGTCATGAGCTACCACGTGTTACCGACGTTTAGAAGTTATTGGTCCACTGACGAAGACATGGGGGTTCCTTTTATAGCTAATGTTATGCCAAGAACAAGGTTTGAACAAATACCCCAAAACTTGCATTTCAGTAACAATGATATTCAGTTGCAGTTTAGTGATAGAGCGTATAAAGCTAGACCTATAATCGAACATTTTAATGATTGCTTTCAAAAGGCCATTAATAATTCAAAGCAACAATCAATAGATGAGCATATGATTAAGTTCAAAGGCCATAACGTGATGAAGCAATACTAAAAACCAAACCCATAAGATGGGGATTTAAAATGTGGTGTAGGACTGAGGCGACCACATGCTATCTCTTCGAATTCGATCTATATACGGGCAGGAAAACGAATACCGAAGTAAGGTTGGGAGAATCCGTTGTTTTGAAGTTATCACAGCAGCTAAATGGTCTTGGTTGTGAAGTATACAATTTTTTCAATTCTCCTGACTTGCAATATAAATTAAAACAAAAAAACATAAGAGCCTGTGGCACTGTGAGAGTAAACAGGAAAAACATACCAACAACTTTGCCATTGGACAAAAATATGATGAGAGGGGAAATCTATTCTGAAAGCTTTCAGGGAATATCGTTTATCAAATGGATAGACACAAAATCCGTACATATGTTTTTAAATTTTATTTCACCGGTCGAAACAAGTGTGGTAAAGAGGAGGAAGGCCGGATCGGCAGAAAGGATTAGTGTTCCCTGCCCAGAGATGGTTATGCAGTACAATAAATATATGGGCGGCGTTGATTTGATGGACCAGAGAAAGGTCTGTTATGAGGTCGACCGCAAAGCAAAAATAAAATATTATTTGCGTTTATTTTTCGATATTATGGACATAGCTCTAAACAACTCATATACAATTTACGAAAAGCTTCATTCAGGAAACCGCTGTGAAGGGCCGCTCTTGACCAGCTTACAATTTCGGCAAAACATTGCTCGGGGCCTTATAAATCTATTTACTTGTAGACAGCGCTCAAGACGAACGACAGTAACCAAAGAAAAAACCAGGCTGGGTGTAAAACGGAATTTACCGCAACACAATCTGCAAAAAGCAGAAAATATGAAGAGATGTGCAAATTGCGATAAAAAAAGAATTGAAAACCGAACACATAATATATGTGTAATGTGCAACGTACACCTCTGTTTTACGACGAAAAGAAACTGCTTTGTCGAATATCACACATGACTTATGTATCAACTAAAATTTTTGTATTTTTATGAATTTTTTTTCAACTATTGAATAAATCACCACAAAAGAAAATAAAGTTGCTTTATTAACTTTGTATTAGCATTCACGCCGATAGGGAAATATATTTCCCATTGAATTCCAAAAAAACTAAGTGCTGTATTTTAACTTTTTATTATTTATTATTAGTTTTGCCTCCATATTAACTAAATAAATCAAAATTTACTTTTGTTTTCCTTATGGTCCTGTAAGGGTTAAAACTATCAAATTAGTGTTCGGTACGCAGAAAAGGGTGGATTGCTAAAGAAGAAAATTTTTTCTTAATTTTAAAAATGTTACTCGCAATATTTTTTTGGTGACCTACGATTTACAAGCGTACTACAAAGAAAAACCTTCTTTCAACACCTGGCTTTCCTATGGGTTTTGTGGACACACGACAAATTCTAAAAAATTTAGATATTTTTTTCTATTATGGACATCCCATTTGAACAAACTTTAGCGCGAAACCTAAAAACGGCTATTCAAATTCAAACATTATTTTAATTTTTTTTATTATAGAAAACGAATTCTAATGGGTAGAACTAACCAGACAGCCTAAAAAATAATTTGAATTTAAAAAACTAAGCTGAATTCGTAGCGAAGTTTACCCAAAGCGTATGAAGATACCATGAAACCGGAAGATTCAGGAAAAATCTCTCAATGAAGCGGCACCCTTAGGGCATTTGAGTCACGTAAATAGTGGCTCGGCAAGGGTACTGGTAATCCTTAAAATTTCCCATAATCACTCCTTTCCCTAACTTTTCGGTTGCCCAGATACCACTCACTGTAACGGTACCACCGTCTGCTTGTAGAAATCTGCTTTGTAGAAATATCTATCACCCACCAGCCAATTTGTCTACAAGTAGGTAACAGCATGAGTACCTGGAACATGGCCAGGGATTCCTTAATTCTGAAAGCCAAGTGCTCTGGAGCCGACAGAAAGCGCTCTCCACTCTACAGTAAAACAACAAGAGTTGAATGAACTTTCTCGGAAAGCATGTCTGGATATCAAGCGGTCGTTCAACAACGATTACTTTACAATCTGCTGCAATATAGAACTGCCTAGCATTGAGAGAGCAGTCCACAAGATGGTGTGCAATAAAACTGTTTAAGGTTAAGAAACACAAGAAAATATAACTGCTCTAAATTAAAACTGCAATCCATAATGGGCAGTATCTCTACAACTCTCTAATATGGTAAATATCTAAACCTTATTCAGGGGATAACGCTAGAAAGACCTTGTGGTTGTAGTGCTTCAGAGTAACCAAACCCAAAATCTACAGCTTTTCGCCAAGTTTGTACGGAAGTGGAACATAGTGGGCATTACTACCGTAGTTAGTAAATATTGATCTGTACAACAGACTGAGTTATGGAGGTATCACTGTCTCCTTACTTGTTTTAATTGCATAATTTCACCTAGGAAAGGAATCGGTGAGAGGTTGATTTGGTACAGTGCACCAGAGACTGCCCAGTTTTCCAAATGGCGCTTCATTAAGACAGCAAGGTCTAGCTACTTGATCATTGTAGCGCCACCCAGCCACAACGCAACGCAAAAAATTATGAAGTAGATGGCATGCCATATAGTGCCACCACGTCTGGGAAATTCAGTGTTTACTCTATCAGCCAGGAGGCTATTACGGTATTAATAATGGTGCCGGTCGAGCCTGTTCAAGTATTGCCTGATCTTGGTAAAGACTGAATAAAATTATTTGAAAATAAGCTTAAACCTAGTTTTGGGGTCAAACATATATCCAAATTTGAGGTTCTACATGTAGCGTGCTTTTAAATACATGGGATATAGGTAAGTTAGCAAAGCAAGCATTGTATTGCTATCACCTTTTGCAGGGTGGTAAAATACTTCTGTTCGTAGATAGATTTCATACAATCTAGGGAAGTCATTGGTTACACTAATTCTCATTTATCCCTGGTGATTGGTTTTCTACGTTGCCATGTAGAATAAGAGTACACAAGCGCATCAAATTTCATTTTTCAATCGCCCTGCTTGTTAAGGGACTAGTATATGTCCGTGGTAGGTATGCCTGTCGTAATAGGCGATTGAAAACCCAAAGGTAATAACGTGGATTTTAATGGTTGATCTAGGGATACGAGGCTTCTCACGTCTCATAACCAACCTACTTCTTCTCTAAGGAAGGAGGAGCTGAGGTGACCTGAACGGATCAAATGGTCAAACCAAATCGATCGAGCGAAAGTGGAGCATGTACCTCAAGGGAGTACCGGAGCGTACCGGGTTCATAACCCCCAAAGGACTGCCACTTTCAGAAACACTCCACAAACCCTCGCAGGTGAAGGTTTAGTATACACGAGTGACCTCACAAGGAGCAAATACTTTTGAAGAACTAGGCGGACTTACTTCGGCGCTAGCGTGTACTTATAATATGTTGATTTCTCTCCCCTTGCTGATTCGCCATAATTCGTACTTTTTAAGCCCACCACATGTTTCGAGCACTTTTAAAACAGTAAAATGGCATTAATACTAATGTGATGTTTTACGATAATTATCTGCTGATTGCACGAATGATAAAAACTCTTAACGACTATTATAACAGCCGACTAAAGAGCTCAACTTCGTGCTGGCAAAGTAAGACATAGCAGTGCTATAATACAAATGTTGCGTATACGCCACGTCGCACACACCAAATTGGTAAGCGCATTAGATACCAGCGTTAAAACAAGAAGTAAACGTCATTAAAGACTCTGCGTAGTCATGAGAAGATATTAAACGAAATACATAAATTATACTTGCAATTCAGCAAGCCTGAAAGTGAAAACGAAACACACGAACTACCAACAAACAGACAGAGAGGATGACAGGGAGACAGACAGCAGCAATCGACCGTAAAAGTAAAAGCTGCAAAACAAAACAATGCTAAAGCAACGTTTTACTAAAGCGCAACGCCAAAGGCTAAAACCGCTTGTACGTGCGAAGGGGATGATGTAGCTCGCATGTTGGAGTCACTTGCAACCCTTGTAATTACGATGCCATCTAGCTAAACAAAAACAATTATTAAGCGTTTAATCACCTGGTGAAATGTAATTACGCCCTTACAAACATACATATCGAGGAGAAAAACAAAGAAAGAACATTTAAAAATAACAATGAAATAACAGCTTATAACAACAACAACTACAAAAACAAAATTCCACAATAACTCACGAATGGAATTTAAATTGGTATGGTTTGTCGGTTTATGTGAGCGTCTACGCATTTTATCGGGCGTCATGAGGCAAAAGTATTTCCATGCTCCAAATATTCCAAACAAAATTTCGAACGGCGAAAAAACCTTACAATAAGGGGCTACATAAATTACTAAATAACTCATTTGTTTCACTTAAACAAAAGCCAAATATTAATTTATGTACGACAGTTAAAAGATCAATTCGGTCGTTGGAATTCATTTCGAATTTGTAATAACATAATCAGAAGAATTTCAGCGATTATTAATCAGCTTAGCAAATAAGGCTTGAAAAATACTGTAATAGTTGACAAAACAGCCTCTAGGTGTTGTTTGTAAATGCAGAAATGCTCATTGGATATACACGCGTTTGCTGGCAATGTTCCGTTGCTCCCTTACTAGCACCATATGATACGAGACTGATTGAAACAGTATCAATTTGTTCGGATTTCGAGTTGCACGTAACTAAACTTTGCGGTAAAATTATATGGTGGAAGAGGACAGGTTCAACTTATTTCGGAAATGGTGAATGGAACTGCGTCATTTGTTAAAAGATTTTTGAAGCTATGTTTTTAGGCTGCTGTGCGAAGTTTAGACTCAAAAATGGCCTTATGACCTAGTTGCTGCCACTGAGAATGCTTTTTTAGGATGGGTCTCAAACGAAAGCTAATTTGCGTGGTATTTCAGTGTAAACATTTTTAGCTAGTGTTACCGCCTAGTCCTGGTATATTTTTTTTTTTTTAATATGTGTTATCATTTCCAAGATAGGTTGATCCTTTATATGAACTTTTTGTTATGGGCCTTATATTAGATATCAATCTCTCTTACTTGATTGTTAGCATTGACGCTCTTTTAACAAGGGTGCCACCTATCGAATAATTTGTAAATGAAATAAGGAAGGTTTTTTGGGTTGCCATATAGTGCCATTATATGCCTTTATTAATCTGATATCATCTCGGAAACGACTTAACACATTGCATGAAAATTTTTTTTGTAGGTTATCTGCTACAACCTCTCTTACTTGAGAATTGTCACTTGGGATGTTCAGTGAAGTTATCAAAAGAAAGGTTTAAAATGGACTATTACAACAAAACTGTATTTAAATAATGTTACTGTTGAGTTTTACTTTATGTTAAATCAACTTTGTAATTTTTTGTGGAACTAAGCACTCGGTATATTTTGTAAAACTTAGCAATCGTTTGTTCTAGAGAGTTCAAATAATAAAATTATTCGAGTGCCACTATAAAATCAGTCTTAAGTTACTTAATTGTGTTGTCACATAATAAATTCACACATAGTATATCCGAGATTTTAATACAGCGAATAACAGGCCAAGAGACAGGTTGGCTACGTCATGGATAAAGCCACTGCATCCAATTCGACACTTATTCTGCACAGGACTGCCAATATGAACTGCCCCAACAACAACAACCCTAGAGATCAATGTGAAGTACAGCACGCTTTTGGGATTTTGTTAGCTAGAATGGCAACCAACAAAAAAGCAAAGAATTATCGGATTAAGCAAGTGTAACTAATGTCTTAACAACAGACAACTCCTAACTGCTTCATAAGTTCGTCTCCGTCTGTGTAATAGACCGCATCGACAAGCTCCGACTCGTGCGTACTGAGTTGGCCAAAAACATAGAAAGTACATTTAAAAGTCAGCCAAACGCTATAATCTTCGTAGCCGAGTTAAAACTTTTACTATAGGTGAAAGAGTATATCGTCGGAATTTTGTTTTGAGCGACAAAGCCAGTAAGTTTAATGCCAAGCTAGCACCCGTTTTTGTTAAAGCCACTGTTCCTGCCACCAAAGGAAATTCACTGTATCAATTGTAAGATATATGCTCAGCTGGTATCATAGCAAAGACACAAAGGAAAGCAAGGGTCAAATACATCTGTCTCGCAGATAACTTGCTACAAAAAAAAATTCAAAAAGCGGTAGTCATATATATATTTTTTCATTTCTACATATCTATCCCCTTTTAAAATCACCCCACCTTTTTTAAGTTACTATATAAAGGGCGGAATTTGTGCAGATCGTTGTCTTCTCCTGGATCAAGTCGATAGTAAAAGGTATACTCTCGACCAAGAGGGTACGCGGTCGAAAAGCTTTTGTAGGTCGGAAAAATATGAAGTTGAACAGTTTTGTGTTTCTCGCGGGAAAATCCAAAGCCCTATAAATTCGCTTAATTTATTCCGCGCGATATATAACTAAAAGTGGAGTGCAGTGTTGCTGGTTCCTGAAACTATTAAAATCGAAGCCGAGGATTTCCGGAATAAAGATTTGCGGTATAGGAGTGGTTTCCTGACATGTGGCTGCCATCAACATACATTTTTTCTTTCACCCATTTGGGCACGATTTTCATTTCTTAGTTTTTTGAGAGTTTGTTTATAGACTTAGTACTTCTCTGATAAATACTCTTGTATATCATCCAGTTCCATACATATAAACCTGTATGCATACTTAAAATTGATTTTATGTTAAAATATATAGTAGCGTTGCTCGCAGACAAAAGAGTTTTTTATTTCAATTCGGCAATAAAAACTTCTTTAAAAACTTAGAGAGAAAAAAAATTTGATATCAAAAAAGAGAAGGGGTGTATACATAAAAATAATGATTGAAAGAGTAAGAAATCCGAAGTGTTTAAAAGCTTATATCCAAATTCATACGTAAACAAAAAAAAAAAGAATGATAAATACAAAATTCACTCCATTTAAACGATTTAATATATATATATATATATAAGGAAAAAACAAAACCCAAAAATGTAATTAATTTTTTTTAAATAAATAGTTTCGAAAATAAATATTTAAACAAATAATCAAAATCATAGGAGCGTAAATATACGAACAAACAAATATATATACCTAACATAATTATTAGAAAGAGATAGAGAGTGTGGTATTTGAAATGTGGATTAAACGATTGAGTTACTTTACATTACTTTTTCTTCTTTTTATTTTGTTGTACTACATACATATTGTGTTTCTTTTGCGATCATTACCTCTCTCAGTAATGTTTGTGGAATGTAAGAGCGGATAGAGAGGAATTAAAAAAAAATAAAAACCAGTATTTTTGTAACACGATATGGTAATGAAAAAAATAAATAAGTTTTATTTACATAATATCCATTATGATTTTTATGTCCAAAGGCATTAATATCGTTTTATAATTATTTCTGTTCGCTCAAAACTTAATTATTTTGTTTTCGGAAAATGTTCGCCTCCTCAAATATCACGATCTCACTCTAAATTTCGTAAGGCTAATTAACATTTCAATGTTCCGTTTCCATATTGTTCCCCGTTGTTCGGACATAAATACAGTAGGAAAATAAGTACTTTTTTGTTATTCTTCATTATATTTAGTAAGAAGTTAAATAATCACTTTCTAAATAGTTAATTAAACTTTTATCTTTAAAGAAAATGAATTGTTAATATATTGTCAAGAATGGTCTGAAATTCGCTTGTTGTTGTTGTTGTAAGTAGTTGATGGTAGAACCGCTAAAGGCAAAGTGTTGTGTCGCTTTTCTAAATATTTTAATCCTTGGTCATGATAAGTGAGGTGGTAAGAAAAGTCATTAACCCTTACGTGTGCGTAAATTTGTTTTTTTGCTAGGGTTTGGTGGGTTTGGTCTGTCTTTTGTTCAATGAATCCACATAAGTGGCTGAAGCTCCGGGATAGAACGCACACGGGCAGACACCGACCAACTTCTTCCCACCATCAGGTAAACATGGTACAACTCTTAAACAATTGTCAGCCCATAGTTAGTATGCTAGTAAGGTTCCACAACGTCTTGGAAAATATATATTTTTCATAGTCACATATGGGTATTTTTATTCCTTCAGGCTCAGAACGACACAGCGAAGCCAATTCGTTCTCAATTTTTTTTTGTGCCACCAAAAGTCCTGCTCTGCTTTTGCACAACCAGCGGGTTTCAATAGTATACTGCGGTCTAACCAAACGATTTTACAATAGGTTTGGATTCGTGGAATTGCTTAATTTAAAGATTAGCACAAATTCTGAAGATAATAATGGTGCCTAAGATGGCAGATAAGTCTGAAATGTTCATAAGAGACTAAGCTTTAGTCATCTTAAAGGGACATAATTTTTCAAGAGCTTTCGTTATTCTCAAATAAGTGCTTCAAGTGTATAGCACTATGGCAACGTTATTATCTAAATATCTGCATATGTACAAATGGAAACAATACTTAAAAAGCCTAAAGTTTGAACTCTATGACTAGTCCGCCACCTCGCTTTTCTCATTCGTAAATTATAGTACCTTATGTCAGTCAACAATACAACATTGACTGCTGGCCAAAATGAATGATGGGGGAGTCTGAAATAACGAAACTGCCTTAAATGGTTGGTCAAGTGGAAAATTAAATAAATTAATTGCAGGTGCACAGCGGGAAGATCAAGTATACTTGTTAGCACTGGCATAAATAGGCGCACAAACACAAACACAACACGACAACTACAACAACGATGAGATGACTAGCTGCTGCCAGAAGGTGAAACACACTGAAGGTGAAAAATCCAAAGCAAAAGTTAAATGCGTTTGACTTCGGTTACTCTTAGTGAGGATGTATTGAATTACGTACATACATACATATATGTACATTTGTATTTGTACGCACAGGTGTAAGCACGTGTATATCTAAATGTACTTAAGTGACACTGCAATTGTTTCGGTTCAGCTACTTGGTTATTTTGGCAATTTCATTGGCCTACGTTCACTCAATTTTGGACCCAAATCAAAGGCTGCTCTTAATAGCTGCGTAATGTGAAGCAAGTGGATACAACTGGTTTAGAGCGGAGGATAGCATATGTGCTATTTTGACTGCCTACTCAACTAACGCAAAAAGAAGCTGAAGGGTGTTGAGGCAAGTAACTAAAATGTGCTTTGAACTAAAATGTGGCACAATTTCTTGATAACCGCAAAGCTGCGACGACGTACATAACCGAGAACGTGCCACTGACGTTTTACTTACTTAGCAATGTTGTAGCAGCGTGGTAAATGCGACTTTCAGGGGAAATTAAGGCACAAACATCACTGTTTAACTTGTTGCTTGCTTTATCTTGCAACTTATTTGGGTATTGAAAATTTTGTTTTATTATGTATTTATATGGATTATATTACGTTTTAAATTATAAACAAGTAAGAAAAGAGCTGTCTTCGACTGTGCCGAAGACTTTATACTTTTCATGAAATGCATCACAGCTTTAAGTGTCCGATCTTTACTCAAAATTTGTACAAACTCTGCAAAACTGTTAACTTAAAGATACATAGCCCAAACCCCATTTATCGGAAAAATCGATTGTATGGGAGCTATATGTTATGTTGGTTCGATATAAGTGATCTTCACTACACAGATTATATATATAATATGTACCAAACCTAAAAAATTTTGCGTTTCTAGCTTTTTAGTTGCAACAGTTATAGGCTAAAATCCGTCTATCGGAACAATCGATTGTATGGGAGCTATGCGTTGTATTATTCCGATCATGCTGGTTCTGACAAATGATTAATGCTTTACAAAATTGCTACCATATTTTATGGAGATATCTCTAAAACTGAGGGACTAGTTTGCGTTCAAACAGACAGACGGACATGGCTAATCAACCCAGCTCATCCCCCTGATCATTTCGGTGTACTTATTAGTGGGTATATCTCTTCTTTTTATCATACTTAAAAACATCGGACCAAATTTATAATTCCATTTTATGTTCATGAAAGGTATAAAAAAACAATATTATGCCTTAAAATGCTTGTTATTTTGCGATAGCCTGAATAAGAAAATTAAACGGATAAAAATTTACTGTCAAACATAATGATAATACATTTCTATTTTCCACCTTTCAAATTTTCATTTTTTATTAAAATATTTCTTTACGGGATTTTTGAGGACCCTAAGACATCAAAGAAACTATAACAGCTACTTTACAGTGGATGCAACTTTAGAGTTTAATTTAAGTCATTTTTCACTCTAAATTTTTTAAAATTCTCTTTCCAATTTACCACGAAGGTCTCAACACCGGTAACGCTACTTCAAATCTAAATAATTTCAAAGTAATTTTAAGTGGTCGAAACTACCTCTCAGCTTTCCCGAATTTCTCAAATAAAGTTCCATATTAATCAAAGTCATACATTTTGTGGCTGTTTTGTAATCGTTACTATTATTTTGTGGTGCTAGTTGGGTAGTAGGTCTAGTACACGTGCAGATATTGTAGGGTAGAGGGTAGATAACTACTAGCATGGAGCATGCACGCGCAGAAATTTAGCTAAATGAGTTGCTAACCAAGCCTATTTATAAACAAATCAGTCTCATGTATCCGCGTGAAATGCCCTATTTACTTTACTTTGTGCATGTCTGCGAGAAGCACTTAATACATCAATAACTTGTTCCTATTATCATATAAGGAATTCTTCTTTCTTTAAATGGTCATCTAACCGCCCGGGCGATTTTGACGTCCAACATAGCTCGCCAGTCGTTTCTTCGCGGCGCCAATTGGAAACACCGCGGGATCGCAAATCGGTCTCCACTTGGTCCTTCCATCGGAGTGGTGGTCTCCCTCTTCCTCTGCTTCCACCGGCGGTTGCCGATAAGTATAGCTTCTGGGCTGGAGCATCTTCGCTCATTCGTACAACGTGGCCTGGCCAGCGAAGCCGCTGTGTTTTAATTCGCTGAACTATGTCGGCGTCTGCGTAAAGTTCATACAGCTCATCATTAAATCTTCTTCGGTACTCGCCGTCGCCAACGCGTAGACGTCCACAAATCTTTCGAAGAACCCTTTTTTCGAATACTCCCAGAGCCGCTTCATCAGATGTTGTTAGTGTTCACGCTTCTGCACCATGTATCAGGACGGGTGCGATGAATGACTTGTAGAGTGTTATTTTCGTACGTCGAGAGAGGACTTTACTTTTCAATTGCCTACTCAGTCCGAAGTAGCATTTGTTTGCAAGAGTGATTCTTCGTCGGATTTCTAGGCTAACATTATTGTTGGTATTAATGCTGGTTCCCAGGTAAACGAAGTCCTCATATAAGGAATGGATACAGAAAAGTAAACGGAAGAAGACATATAAAATCAAAAAGTTTAGAGGAAATAATGAAAATGACATAAAGTTAGGGTATTGTGAGAGCAAATAAACAGTTTAAGGAAAGAAAACTAAAACGTATGTTAAAACGAAAAGGAAAGTGGGAGGAAAGATAAAAGTGAAGAAAGGTACAGAGCAAAGGAAAGAAAATTAATAAGAAAGCTCAAAATTTGCTGAAGTTAAATGTGTTTATAGACGAACATCATTTTAGGATTCCGTGAAATCTAATTTAAGTAGTTCTAACTATAACTTTTTCCATTCATTTCAAAAAGACGAGCATTTGGAACCTCTATGGGAGATTGAGCACAGCACATAGGAAGTCTTAACATCCAACTTCACACACTCCTCTGGCTGGGTGGGCAGCTGAACTTTTAGTTATAGATATGCATTTTTGCTAATTAATATATTAAAAGTTAATGAAAATTATTTTTGAAAACTTCGACTTAATCATACACAAATAATTATAAGTGTAAACAGATGCTTAGAGTCTAAAGCAACAAATGCAGTATAGACTCTATATAACTACATATATAAATATTTGGTAATGTGACATTAGGTCACTATAACTATTAAATATACGACAGAGAAAGTAGAGAAACTAAATTCAGAGCTCGTGTGTTGTGTCCTAGTACCGTTTACATACATGTATATATGTATGAAACAGAAGACAAAGAGTGTTTCCGTTTTACCACTGCTCTTTACAGTTAGTCACTGTTGATTTTGGAAATTTTCTCTGTGCTCCTTGCTGCTTTATATTATTAAGTAAAGCATAAGAGTATGTATGCAGTGAGGTATGTGACAGCATGAGAAATGAAAAACTGGAGCATCAGCTCCTTTAGCTAAAATTGAAAAATGAAAAGCTTTTATACCAACTACTGCCAGAAGGGTTGCCATCCGTTTTAAACACATTCGCATACATAAATATACTTTAAAACGCATTGCGCTTACATGAATTTACTTAAATTTGTATGAAAGTTTATAGACGTCTGTATGCTTGTATGTTTCATGTGTGAATATGTACGTTTATATCATTTTACACTCAGCTGAGCTTAGCACATAGAGCATATAATCTTACATCAGAGGCAAGGTGGCGCAACTTCGTTCTGGATATTGTAACAGATTAAACTCTTACCTATCCAGACTGAACCCAGGCTAACACAACAACAACAACAGCAGCATATTATCATTATTTGCCTAACGATATGTCGTAACGGCACAGCGAATCGAGCTAGATACAGTCTTATATTTGTCAAAGTTTTCAGAAGAAAAAAAAAGAAAAATCGTCCATCGACCATATTTGAGAAATTTTAACTCACTTTATTTTCAGATCGTAACAGATTGCTATTTTAAATTAGAAAATTCGATTGATGGCCACGCCCATTTTTGATATCAATAACTTAGAAAAATTAAAAAATTTAGATGAGTCATTTACAAAATTTTGTATTTAAAAGCAGCTATAATTATACAATTTAGTTTATCCATTTAGTTGATAACTCTATTGCTGATTTAAATATATATAGCACAAGTTTTCATAATTAGAAAAATTTAGTTTGACAACCACACCTATTTTTGTATTTAGTTTTTCTAGCTGTGAGTTAGGAACACTGAAAATACCACATCTCCTTCACTGATGCAGATAGAATTCTAGAAAGGTGCTGAAATGGGAGTGTTGTCGCCCACAAGATGTTTGCAAATTCCACTGCTAATAACTTCGGAAGCCCGGCGCCACTTTCCAGTCAAAGCTCTAGTAATAAAGCTCTGAAACACAGATGAAGTCTATCAAATTAGATTAAACTAGTTTTAAGTATTGAGTAAGAATTGTATACAGACATGTCAACTGCGCGGCCGAAGCTCAGAGCGGAGTATATAACATTCAGTTCCACTCCAAAACAGTTTCCCTTACTTGTTGTATATGACTTCAGAAACAGAAACAGGCGCATAAACTCAAAAATATATGACAACAGGCACCAATAACAAAAATTCCATTTAGTAAATTAACTAAGCTTACTTCGAAAAACTTAAGTTGGGGATGCTGTGCTGCCACCGATGTCACACAAATACAACAAACGAAATTCTAAATATGTGAAAGTGCTCCACAATTTTGGTAAAAGCTGCAGAAGTATGAATTGCTTGAAAGCTTTGTCTTGCATTACGTGTAGATGTGGTAATTCTAAGAAGCACGAAATAGCTCAAAAATGTAATAAATGTAAGGAAAAAAACATTAAATTAACAGCTGTGTGAAAGTGGTCGAGGTAAATTATCAAATTGTTGTGGAATTATGACTCATTATATTTAGCTAAATGAATGTGTGTACTTTATAGGTGTCGAAAGTACTCAACCGATCTTTCATACAATTTTTACTGTAGATTTTCGGGTTCACGGGTTACAACATAGGCTATATATAAATATGGAAAACTAAAGCACCATCAAATATCTATGGGACAAAACCGATTATTTCATTATTTCTTGGCATATTTGTGGCTGTTTATAACAGGTCCACACAGTGTTGGCATTGAGTATATTATTTAATTAAAATATCAGTACCTGGGTGACCGCCCTTGCTCGGTATTTTTCGAATTTGTCGCATAATCTTACTTAGCAAGAGCATAAATTTCCAAAATAGATTTCCAAAATATCGAACACTAACCACAAAAAGTCACTTAAGGCAACCCTAGGTGGAAATCCTACTTAAAAATATTCTGGTTGGTATACGGATTCAAATACCTTCCGTTTGATACCCATATTGCCATATATTGCTTAATATTTAAAAAAAAAAATCGGAAACGTGGCAACCCTCTAAGCTTCATTTAGTGGCAACATCCAAGTAGAAAATCTTAGAAGGAAGCATATACTATCCATCTACCAAATTTCATCGAAATCGGCTTAGCCGTTTCCGAGATAGTGGTCGATATCTGAGGGAATAAATAAAATTCGGCCAGCTGGCAACCCTACTCGAAAATACCTTGGTTATTATACGGCTTAACATACCTTTCATTTGATACCCATATTCCCATATACTGCTTAATATTAATATTATCGTTTAAAGTAATAAGATAGGAAATAATATTCCAAGCCTGCTCAACTTGTCCGAATAGAGAGTCTTTGTTCTTGCAATTTTCGTCTGGATTTTTAGGATTCATCATTTTCTACAGATTCTCTGTTCGGTTAAATAGCACTGGCCACAACAATATTTCAACATTATTAGCCATATTTGAAGGAAATCAATATACGTGTGTGCAGAATGTCTTCCTGATAGCTACACCTTAATGGCATTCTTCCCACCCAAGATATAGAATTAGGATTTTATGCATATATTTGTACATGAGACGATCCAATACCAGTTCAATCGTATGAATTGAAACCACTCCATGAGCGGAAAAACGTCAATAACCCCTACACTGCCTCAAGCGTGTTTCGCCGAATAAAAAGTCTAATAAAAGTGCGTAAGGGTTGTTCTTTAGGACCTAAGATTTCAGAAAAGTTTTATTTGACAGAAAATAAGATTCCCCATCTCCCAATGCTAGTCTCTCTGCTAGCTTTAATGCCGCAAAAAACTCCGCACTTATTCGACGTCTAACTGACGAGCTAACTCAACAGGTAAGTTCCTGTAATACCAAGAATGACCTAGTTCATATGTTATGGGACTTATGGAAAAGGGTGTCATGAAACGGTTGAGGAGTCGTTCAGAAGGTAGTTGTGAGAGATGTCCCACAGCTGCCGCGTGTGCACTGGCTTGTTCCCGGAGCTTCAGTCTGGGGCGGGGTAAATGAGCAATTGCAGAACCAAGAAACCTTCTCCCTAATCTATAGTCCTAACAAGAAATATTTATAATTGCACACTACACAAAAACACCTACCAACCTAACCTTTGATCAACGTACTTACTTTACCGAACTTTCCACGCTATCAACTGGCAGCGCACGTATACGTTTCGGGCTGCTCTGTACCCACCCTACCTTGGCCTTTAAGCTGATACAAAGGCCCCATTAGACCACCCCCACGACTTTCGATTAGACCAAACTAATTACTTTACAGATTCATTACAAAATATTTATTCAACAAAATTCAAGGCTTCATTATGTATATATGTATATAGGTTTTCATTCAAATTAACAATTTTGATCTGGCCCGTAGGTACTTACAAAGTATCTTGAATTAAACATAGAGTGACTACTATTAAGCTACTAACATATTTTACTGGTGGGTCTTTAAAACTTATTCCCCGACCTACCTCAACAGCTGATGTTTCTACGGTCATTGACCTATATTTCATCAATTAACTATATTCATGTGCCAATTTACACACTTACGTACATATGCATTTACATGCAATACCATAAAAACTAGAAAAACGAAGAGCGCGAGAACAAAGTCTTAGAGAATATTCGCAACTCTTGGTTATGAATGAAAAATGTATATTTTTTTTTTTTTTCTTTTTGGAGTTGAAGAGTGCAAAAACAATAAGGTTGAAATACCAGAAACCAAATAGAGTCTTCCATATGTACGTATGAACACATATGTATGGATACCAAAAATTGGTATCTCAAATGATAGGATCAAAAGAGCAAAAAAAATGTAATTTCACCAATACACTTACATTTGTACATACATTTGTATAGGTGCATATGGATAACTCAAAACAATTATGGTAAATATTAAGAAAGCATATTAGTATATAAAACAATGTCACTTACATGTCCCACGTAGCGTTGAGGCCTCCTCGCTGTGTAGTTGTAGCTGGAAATAAGTTAAATTATGTCGCTCTGAACTTACAGGTCACGGTGATCCTGTATAATTAACATTTTAACAATTAAAAATCGTAAGTTATCTACATAGTCAGTTTACTGTTGGGCTATGTGGATGTCCGCCACTGTAATTACTTCTTTCAGTAAGCGCGAGTTGGTGACAAAAAGAAAAAAAACAATAAGAACGGCCCAAGCGAGAGTCAAAGCGTAATGAAACCGCAAATGCTTTGCTCTCTTCGGCCCTAGCAATTATGAATGCATGTAAATATGTATGTACGCATGGGTATACTTGATAATAAAAAAAAGTGCCTATCCAAATATTTAAGAGAAAGCAAAGAAAAAGAAAGAAAAATATCAACTATGGTTGAGGGAGACTAGGTATTATCTCAGTACTCTGAGTTAACAAAATATCACTCTCATGTAAATGACATATGTATAGCGAAACTTAAAAGTCTAATTAGAATTTAATTGTTTTTTTCTTTGTAATTAACCCAATTAAGTTTAATTTAAGAATTTAATTACGCATATGTTGCAAGAAGGGTGATTCGTTTAGAATTGAAATTATTTTTATATAAACTTAAAATTTAAAAAAGGTTTAAAGTTTAAAGTTTAATGAAGTTTAATAAATTTATATATGATATGATAAAAAATATGATAAAAATATGTATATGGGTTCTGATGCTTAGGTACGAACATGCCTACAGGTCTATGTATATCACTACATGTGAATTAGGTATGTATCCATTTAAAACTATGTATTATTCTCCTTTTTTTTTTTATACTGTGGCATTTTTTTTGCTTTTAGAAAAAATTCTATTTTACGAAATTAGAAATTTAAGCATTATTTAGCGTATCTTTTCTTTTTATATATTTCACTACTTAAATTTCATATAGATTTAACAAATTCGTGGTTTTCGGTCAACTGAAAACCTAAACTTATAATTTCGCCGATGACGATGGTGTTACACTGATGCGGCCATCTATCCCGGTTTGCTGCAGCTCTCCTGCGCCCATGAGGCGTACTTCTTACTCGGGTTGATTGTTGAAATTGGTGTTGATTAATTTATTTGGTCAGCAGAGATTATTATAACCCGCGAGGTTTATAGCAAAAGGTTTCAATAACAGCACTACTTTTACTTTGAGTTTAATTTTTAATTTTAAAGAGGTACGACTTTATGTGATTACTAGCACGGTTAAAAGTATATGTAAGTAGTTGGATTACCACGTGCACCGATCTCTGCTGACCTTCCTCGTTCAAAGCTCGTCCAGAAAAGAAAGAAAAATCCTCCCCGGAAGCTTAGCTAGGGCACATTTTTTTCTTCCTCTCTTCACGGCTTGACAATCAGCTGTTTCGTTGGTATTTCAAATTGAAGTGTTCGGATAGTATGGTGAGTTGATTTTGGGACAAATTCTTACAAGTAAGAAAATAGAGAAGAATATATACCCTACAGCAAGTATTGGCTATTAGTAAAAAAAAATATTTGTTTTAACTCAAATATGTACGCCAGTACACACCCCCCCACCTAGAGTGTTGGTGCGTTCGTTTTGTCTTCCTGAATGTCTTTGCGATGATACGTTCCTCTTTTACAACTCGAGACGTCTTCGAGTTCATACATGCAATTTCCTTTTAGTGCCACCACCTTCGCCTTAACAAACTTTGGTGCAAATTTTGCACAGAATTTCTTTGTTGCATCACTTTGCACAAAATTCCGCCTATATACAATATCACCGACATTAAAGCTTTTTGCCGAGCTACGCAGGTTGTAACGCTTAGCCGAGTTTTCGAACGCTTGTCTAATACTTTCCATTACTGATGCTCGTATTAGTTTTAGCTTGTCTTTTCTGTCAATACAATTCTCATCTAGCACTTCCAGTGTGCGCAACAGAGGATATTCTTCACCGTGGGATAGCATTTGCTGGCCAAACAGGGCACAATAAGGAGAACACCCAATTGATTGGTGGTATGCACTTCTTAGGGCTTCCCCTATGTCGGCCAGATGCTTATCCCAATGTGTCTGATCATTTTTCAGATAAGCTCGGATACCTTGTACTATCGACCGATTCACACGCTCGCTAGCATTAGCCTGAGGGCTGTACAAAGCAGTATAAATATGTTTTATTCCCCGCTCTTCAAGCAGGCTATTGAATTGAGAAGATTTGAACTGTTTTCCATTATCACTAAGAATTATTTCGGGAGTTCCGAAAATACTGAAGACCTGTTCTTTCATAAAATTACAAACAGCGGACGTATTAAAATTTCTTACAGTTTTAAATAAAGGGAATTTCGTGAGATGGTCAAGGACAATTAAGATGCCTATATTGCCTTGCCTGGATCGGGGATACGGACCAAGTAAATCGATATACAATTTTTGAAACGGACGTTGGACGGTGTATTGCGTGGACATTGGAGGTCGTAGCGTAACATTAGGCGCTTTGCTTTGGCGACAAATATCGCAACTATTTATGTATTCCTTAACGTTAGCGACCATATTCGGCCAATAAAAATTCAACCGAAGGCGCTCTAATGTCTTTGCTATACCTCCGTGACATTTGTTGGGCGGAGCATGGGCATCTTGAATGACTTTATCAACTAAAGTTTTTGGGATCCATAACTTCCAGTTAAAGGCTTCCCGTGATGGGTTTCCATCGGGGTGTTCGGTACGTTTGTATAAACGATCATCTACTATTTTAAGATCAGGTAAACGGCTTTCATTATAGCGGACATGACGTATTAACTTTTTATAGTCATCGGACAAAAACTCGGACGAACTAAGATCAATCAACGGACGGACTTCTATTTCACCAATATCTTCAAAATTCTGTCGTGACAAGCTATCGGGTACTACGTTTTGTGAACCTTTTCTATGTTCGATTTTTAATCGGTATCTCTGAAGTTTAAGAGACCATCGAGCTAATCGACTAGACAAATCAGTCTGGCGCATCAGCCATTGCAAGCTGGCATGGTCTGTGACGATGGTGAAATCTTGCCCCTCTACGTAAGCTCTAAACTTCTTTAGACTAAGCATTGCCGCAAGGCACTCTAGTTCCGTAACACTATAGTTACTTTGGGCTTTGTTGAGCTTTTGCGAGAAGTAGGCGATTGGGACTTCAACACCATCGTCGTTCTTCTGCGACAAAACAGCACCAACACCAAGCTTACAAGCATCGCACTGAATAATGAATGGCTGCTCATAATTTGGGCTGGTCAAAACAGGGGCACTGCATAATTTTTCCTTAAGGGTATCGAACGCTTTTTGTGCTTCGTCGTTCCAATCAAAGTTTTTGCTTTTCTTTAAGAGGTTAGTCAGCGGAGTGGTAACAGTAGCAAAATTGTCCACAAAACGTCTGTACCACCCAGCCATACCCAGAAAACGCCTCAGCTGCTTTACGTTAGTGGGAGCAGGGTAGTTTGTAACAGCAGCAATTTTATCGGGATCAGTTCTAAGAGTTCCATCACCAACAATGTAACCGAGATATCGCACCTCCTTTATGCAAAACTTGCTTTTATCAACATTAATTGTTAAACCTGCTTTCCTTAGGCAATGGGCGACTTCGGCCAAAACGGACATGTGCGTGTCGAAATCTTCCGACACAATCAAAAGGTCGTCTAAGTAGACAAACACTTGATTCTTTAACTGGGGTGGGATTACGCGATCCATCAAGCGACAGAGTGCTTGTGGGGCGTTACATAGACCGAAAGGCATTACGCGGTATCGGTAAAGCGGACGATTAGGGACAGTAAAACAGGTGTAATCTCTGGAGTTTTCTGCTAAGGGAATTTGCCAAAAGGCACGTCGCAGATCAAGGGAACTAATGAATTTAGCCTTTGGTATTCTACTCAAGATACCATCTATATGGGGAAGGGGGTAAGCGTCCTTAACGGTAACGCTATTTACTTTTCTAGAATCTAAACACAGACGGACCTTATTAGGCTTTTTCACTAAGACAATCGGACTGGACCATGGACTGTTTGGAGACTCCTCAATTACACCTAACTTGAGCATCTCATCGATTTCTGCATGGACAAGCTTTTCCACTGCAGGAGATATCGGAAAATATCTTTGCTTAATCGGACGGACATTTGGTTGGAGTTCAATAACATACTCCATTGGAGTTTTTCCCAAGCCTTCTTTCTCAAAGCTGGGAAATCGGTTCTTGATCAGTTCAAGACGGCGTTGTTGATCAAAACTTAAGGAAAGAGTGTTTTCATCTTCGGTGTTTGGATGGGATATCTCGGAGACTATGTGGGGTGCTACTCGGAACTTAACCCAAAAGTCAATTCCTAAAATAACTTTTTGCGAAAGACTCGGTATCACAAAAAATTTTATTAGTTCAGTTTTCTCTTCAAATTGGACATCTAAATCTACTGTTCCAAACACTACTTGCAATTTTCCAGCGGTGCAAACTGATGTTGTATGTTTACGCAGCTCAGTGGTATTACAAATTTCCTCTGCTAAATCGGAACCTAAGCACGAAACTTGGGCTCCACTATCGAGCAAGGCTAGATGTTCTACGCCAAGGATACAGACTTTAGCATAGGGTCTCAAATCAAAGTTTTTTTGTTCTATAGAACAGACTATGTTGTTAAGTTGTCTACGATTTTGTTTAACTTTCTTCCAAAACTCTACTGCGCGTGATGACGATCGACTAAGACGAGAACTTGGCTTCGGATAATTCTTAAATATTTCGCTTTTAATATAATTATAATTTTGCATACGAACATCATACCATATTATTTGGTGAACAAAAGGTGTATTTTTAAGGTGATTGTTATCCTCACTGCTATTATTAGGGGGGCTTGGCCGCTTAAGTAACTTTATGGAATTTTCGCCTTTAAACTGTTCTAGAACTACGGTTGGACACTTTATGTTTTGCTCTTTGGGTCGTGGCGAGGAGTCTGTTTCGAGCCCTCGCTCGGTTTCACGTTTCCCGGGTTACATTTCTTACATGTTGGTCTATAAACATTACTGGCACCACAGCCGTAGCAGAACACGCTTCTTTCATCAAGGCAGTCAAAATATCGGTGCCCCTCACCTTTTCAGTTCCAACAAATAAGTTTTGCTTTATCCAAACTTGTTAAAATTCCATCAACCTCGTATTCAAAGCTTTCGGGTGCATCTTCTTCAGGGATTAGCTCGTTAACAAAGCGTCGAGGAGGTGGTCGTTGATTGGTAACAGATGCAGTAGTGCTAGACTTAGTAATTTCGTTGAGAAGACTTTCGCCTTTTAGACAAAGTCTACGCAACTCCGCTAGTGAATTTATTGGCAAATATAGCAATTGCTGACGCACGCGTGGTCTCAGGTTATGCTGCAATATCTCCACCAGCTCAGGTTCAGGCAATGGTGTTTGTAACGATATAGCGATTTTCAAAACTGCGTTACGATAATCGTCGAACGTTTCATTTGGCCCTTGCTTCCTACTGCGGATCGATTATTTTATCTCAAAATCACTTTTGTGTTGCTGAAAATTGGTTCGCAGTGCCTGACAAAGCGAAGGCCAAGTGACCCGTTCAACTGACCGACGGTATCGCCAATACCAGTCCTTCGCCTCGTTCACAAAAAGAATTTGGACGTGCTCACACAGCAAATTATAATTGCTCCCTAGCGTATCGACCACCTGCCATTCAATTCTATAAATGAAACTGTCAACTGAGAGACGCGAGGAACCATCGAACTTTATGTCCCAATTAGATATTAGTTGTGCTATTCTTCCTGAATTAGGGACGCTGGTGAAATCGCTAAATCGCATTTGGTCAACATTTCGGTGGAAATTGTTGGCGTTGGAATCAATACCTAAAAGCGGTATATTTCTATGCCACGAAGGGGTATATATATTAGGCTGCACGTTACCAACAGGGTTTTGGTGGGAGGGGCTACTACTTGCAACAGGACCCTGGGGCCGAGCATTTATATTAAGTCTCTCTACTAGGTTGGAAACGATATTATCGAGTCTTTCCTCTAATATATGAGAAACACGGGTCTCTAAATCATTAAATAAGGTTGCGTGCCTGGCGGCTATCACTGCCGACACGATGTTTCGAACCCGGTTGTCTTCCTCGGTGTTATTGTTGGTCGTTCCTTGCTGTGGCTCTTCTATCGGGCCTGCAGCGCCCTGCTCTTGTTGATCCGTTTGCGGTTGCTGAGGACCGAGTAGTGGATTCTGCATCCCATTCGAGAGGTTTCTTGAGGGGAATGCCCTGGTCGACATACTAGTTGTACGACCTCTAGAACTCATTCCTGGTTTCTGATGGAAGTCTCTGCTGCTGCATTTGGCATTACACTGAGGACAGGAGGCGCTGTTCTTCAGCCAGTTCAATATGCATGTTTTATGAAAACGGTGAGAACAAGCGGTAATCAACAGATCATCTTGTTCTTGAAAGCCTATCCTACAAACTGAGCATCCCTCACCTTGTAAAGGCAAGTGCAAGTTACTGTGTTGCAGAGACATTCTTCAACCAGAAAAAAGATAAAAAAAATACTTCAAATGAATTATTCAAATAACCGGCTGCCGCCTCAAATCGAAAGCGGTATATTGCTATACGAGTATATTAATAACGTATAAAAATATAGGGCTTAGAAGCAACTTAAGTAAAACTAACGTACATAACCACAATAGTTAGCTGAAGAAAATTTAACTAAAAGCAGCAAAAAAAACTAGCTTAATTGCGTTACGAATTCCACAGATGTGACTATGCATCTACAATACAAGCGAAACCCAAAAAAAAATCAACAAAACTGAAAAATGTCATTTAAACTGTTGGTCTGATTCTCCAGTCATGAGGGTGTCAAAATTGGTGATAGGTGATTTCGGCTAAAGGTTAGTACGTGTCAGCGGGTATTGATAAATAGGGTTAAAACAACCTCAAATAAGTCATATTACTTTAATTTGTAAAACTTGAAAAGAATTAAAATGGATATGGTGTTATGATTTATAAACTTCATATGCATATACAAATCGTTGTATATTGTTGGTAAGCCAGCAAGCATTTAGCTCTACTGCGACTAATTCCGAACAATAAAATAAAATATAAATGCACACAAGTAAATGCCGAAAATAATTAAAAGGTTAAATTCTTATGGTCGTTTACATTTTCGCCACTTGCGGTCAAATCCCAAGGTATTTAACCTAAAAGGATTGAAATTCCAGCGAATAGACAAAAAAGAAAGCTCCACAATAAATTGCAATAAAATAGTAAAAGAAAACTTTTCGTGAAGAAACTGGTCAAGTTTGTAAGCATTTAGCTACTAAGCTCGAATTCCTAATATTTCTTCTAGCAAAGATTCTTGCATCATTAAAATAAAAAAAAACGAATGGACAAAAAAAATATTCCAAGAGGGAACAAGAAGTAGAGGCCAAAGATTATCATTAGACATCTTCTCTCGAGCCCCACGTTGGGCGCCATTTTCTGTTATGGGACTTATGGAAAAGGGTGTCATGAAACGGTTGAGGAGTCGTTCAGAAGGTCCTTGTGAGAGATGTCCCACAGCTGCCGCGTGTGCACTGGCTTGTTCCCGGAGCTTCAGTCTGGGGCGGGGTAAATTAGCAATTGCAGAACCAAGAAACCTTCTCCCTAATCTATAGTCCTAACAAGAAATATTTATAATTGCACACTACACAAAAACACCTACCAACTTAACCTTTGATCAACGTACTTACTTTACCGAACTTTCCACGCTATCAACTGGCAGCGCACGTATACGTTTCGGGCTGCTCTGTACCCACCCTACCTTGGCCTTTAAGCTGATACAAAGGCCCCATTAGACCACCCCCACGACTTTCGATTAGACCAAACTAATTACTTTACAGATTCATTACAAAATATTTATTCAACAAAATGCAAGGCTTCATTATGTATATATGTATATAGGTTTTCATTCAAATTAACAATTTTGATCTGGCCCGTAGGTACTTACAAAGTATCTTGAATTAAACATAGAGTGACTACTATTAAGCTACTAACATATTTTACTGGTGGGTCTTTAAAACTTATTCCCCGACCTACCTCAACAGCTGATGTTTCTACGGTCATTGACCTATATTTCATCAATTAACTATATTCATGTGCCAATTTACACACTTACGTACATATGCATTTACATGCAATACCATAAAAACTAGAAAAACGAAGAGCGCGAGAACAAAGTCTTAGAGAATATTCGCAACTCTTGGTTATGGATGAAAAATGTATATTTTTTTTTTTGGAGTTGAAGAGTGCAAAAACAATAAGGTTGAAATACCAGAAACCAAATAGAGTCATCCATATGTACGTATGAACACATATGTATGGATACCAAAAATTGGTATCTCAAATGATAGGATCAAAAGAGCAAAAAAAATGTAATTTCACCAATACACTTACATTTGTACATACATTTGTATAGGTGCATATGGATAACTCAAAACAATTATGGTAAATATTAAGAAAGCATATTAGTATATAAAACAATGTCACTTACATGTCCCACGTAGCGTTGAGGCCTCCTCGCTGTGTAGTTGTAGCTGGAAATAAGTTAAATTATGTCGCTCTGAACTTACAGGTCACGGTGATCCTGTATAATTAACATTTTCACTTTTTTATGCAAGGGAAAAAAAATCGTAAGTTATCTACATAGTCAGTTTACTGTTGGGCTATGTGGATGCCCGCCACTGTAATTACTTCTTTCAGTAAGCGCGAGTTGGTGACAAAAAGGAAAAAAACAATAAGAACGGCCCAAGCGAGAGTCAAAGCGTAATGAAACCGCAAATGCTTTGATCTCTTCGGCCCTAGCAATTATGAATGCATGTAAATATGTATGTACGCATGGGTATACTTGATAATAAAAAAAAGAGGCTATCCAAATATTTAAGAGAAAGCAAAGAAAAAGAAAGAAAAATATCAACTATGGTTGAGGGAGACTAGGTATTATCTCAGTACTCTGAGTTAACAAAATATCACTCTCATGTAAATGACATATGTATAGCGAAACTTAAAAGTCTAATTAGAATTTAATTGTTTTTTTCTTTGTAATTAACCCAATTAAGTTTAATTTAAGAATTTAATTACGCATATGTTGCAAAAAGGGTGATTCGTTTAGAATTGAAATTATTTTTATATAAACTTAAAATTTAAAAAAGGTTTAAAGTTTAAAGTTTAATGAAGTTTAATAAATTTATATATGATATGATAAAAAATATGATAAAAATATGTATATGGGTTCTGATGCTTAGGTACGAACATGCCTACAGGTCTATGTATATCACTACATGTGAATTAGGTATGTATCCATTTAAAACTATGTATTATTCTCCTTTTTTTTTTTATACTGTGGCATTTTTTTTGCTTTTAGAAAAAATTCTATTTTACGAAATTAGAAATTTAAGCATTATTTAGCGTATCTTTTCTTTTTATATATTTCACTACTTAAATTTCATATAGATTTAACAAATTCGTGGTTTTCGGTCAACTGAAAACCTAAACTTATAATTTCGCCGATGACGATGGTGTTACACTGATGCGGCCATCTATCCCGGTTTGCTGCAGCTCTCCTGCGCCCATGAGGCGTACTTCTTACTCGGGTTGATTGTTGAAATTGGTGTTGATTAATTTATTTGGTCAGCAGAGATTATTATAACCCGCGAGGTTTATAGCAAAAGGTTTCAATAACAGCACTACTTTTACTTTGAGTTTAATTTTTAATTTTAAAGAGGTACGACTTTATGTGATTACTAGCACGGTTAAAAGTATATGTAAGTAGTTGGATTACCACGTGCACCGATCTCTGCTGACCTTCCTCGTTCAAAGCTCGTCCAGAAAAGAAAGAAAAATCCTCCCCGGAAGCTTAGCTAGGGCACATTTTTTTCTTCCTCTCTTCACGGCTTGGCAATCAGCTGTTTCGTTGGTATTTCAAAGGGAAGTGTTCGGATAGTATGGTGAGTTGATTTTGGGACAAATTCTTACAAGTAAGAAAATAGAGAAGAATATATACCCTACAGCAAGTATTGGCTATTAGTAAAAAAAAATATTTGTTTTAACTCAAATATGTACGCCAGTACACATATGCACTAATCGTACTTGAGATATGAAACGAATGCTTATTTTCATGGTAATGACTAATTAGCAGGCTATGCTGGTGTTGATAAAAGTCAACCAGTAGGCAAGGCACAAGGCGAATTCACTTACAGGTGATCTCATGAAAACATATAAGCAGTGGCTTCTTCTGTCAAAATAAAAAATTCTATGCAATCTGACTAAAGAAGCCGCCAAAGGAAAAACAAAACTCATGAAGTATGTGTGTGTATACAGAAGCAAATTCGCCGTGATACCTGGTATGGATTCGCCTTGGTAAGGCATCAAGTAAGGCGGAGACCAAGAAACTAAGAAATAGATATTGTCCGAATAGAAAGCCGACCTGTCATATATTGCAGTCTCAACTTTTCTGTTTGCCTGTTTCTTCTTTGAGCGTCTCCTTCCCTACCATGCGCAAATGCCTAAACACGATATTTTCAAGACGCCCAAATTTGCAATTCACCGTAATGCCGTTAGTTCCCAAAGCACGCCTACAACCAGCTAAGTGTGAAGCCTTATGCACTATGCAAGCTGCTGCATTTTAATGTGATGGCGCACTTAAATTTCAATGGACACTTCGTTGCACGCATCTTCTAGTATGCAAACACTTAGATATGTAAGTTAAAACGCAACTTTAATCTCGCGCCAAACACTTTAGTCAAGCAAATTACATTGCAAATGTCATATTTACTTATTCGTTCATGTCCCTGCAGTCAAAAACCATGCTGGTCAGAATATATATAACTTATAAGAAAACCCGGCCAGGCTTACCTACGTCTCAAAACTGATAACAGACTGCAATCTCATACGAACGAGCTATCCCATGATCTTCACCCCTGCGGTTAGTGGCTTCGAATATGTCCGAGCCCAAGCAACTCGATGATTGATCTACGAATATGTTGTCTCTGACCTTTCCTTACCAGCCATCTCCTTCTGTAAGGAAGGGCGTGAGATGACCTAGATGGTTCCACTGGCCATACTTAATCACTTCCCAGACTGTCGGGCATGTAACGCAAGGGAATACTAGAGCGTACCAGGTTCATAAAGTGCAAAGGACTGCCGCTTTCGACAACACTTTCCAAAACTTTCGGTGAGTATTTTTGTCGTTAAAACCAACAACAGCAACACATATCCAATGCGAATCAAGTATTTATATACTATGTAAGGAGGTTTTTAATTATTATCACCCGATAATTAAAACAACAAGTATATTACTAGTATTTGGTCTATTAAGAACTAATTCAGGGCTCATATAAATGCTTATATTGAAAAAATACACCTCACTGACTGGGCTCGCTGTTCATATGAGTTTTGAAGTAGCTTGCAACTAGGGCCTTCCGACTTCAAAGAAAGTGTCCACCAAAAAATATAGAATCTATGAAAGGCTACCTGGCTTTCGTGTTAAAGTGGTAGTGTACCACCCTACTATACCTAAGGCTCCATTATTCAAGTATCAGTACAGGCAACATAAAAAGTGGCTAGAACAGTGTGTTTCAAAATCTGGTCGTTCCTCATTAACGATCGGAAACCCTGCTGAAAGCAGCTTAAGATATGAGCAATAAAATTGATCTCATCGCAGGATAATTTATATCGTCTACTGCGCAAAAGTATTCTAGGATCGTGAGAATCCATTTGGGAATCACAAACACGATTTCGAGAATTTTTTTTGATAATTTTATATATGCATTGACAGTGAGTGGAGAATCTAAGGTTAAACTTAAGTTAGTTACATTTCGTGCAGGGTGCTCACTCGAACATAAAAATACCGCATTTATAAAGTTTAAAAAAAAAAAATATGAATACAACAGTGTAAATGAGTGGAGTGTGTGTGGATACGAGAATTGACTTTAAACATGTGAATGTTGCTGTAGCAGTTGGAAGTCTCATACCATTTGTGACTTTGATACTCAACCACAGTGCTGTGGCTCATGGTCAGCATAATTTACAGAGCACATCATCATACTGTTGTGCAAATCTTTTGACCACTTCAAAGTAAAAGAGTGGCAGCTAAAAAATTTACATATGCCATTTTCATTGTTCGTGCGAGGCGGCTCTGTTGTAAAATAAAAATTTCGCAAAAAGATTAAAAAAAAATAAGAAAAGGAAAAAAACTTAAAAACTTCCTTTCTCCTCAATGACACAGCAAAACATTCATGGCAGCTCATAAGAATTCTGTTACGTTTATGAGCTTATATGAGCGTGAAATTGTAGCTCTGCTATTTTTCATTGTTGGCAAGCAGAAAGTCATAGCTGCTGGGCACTTGATATTGACTTTTATGCGCTCATAAACTGCATTTCATTATTCGATCATAAAAATCAAACGCAAATTGATGGCAGGCACAATTTTTTAGTTATGTTATTACTTGACACAAGTCCTAAAGGGAGATGCTTGCTAGACACTGAAAAAAGTTTGAACCGATGAACTTGAGTCAGTCTGATAAATAAGGGCCTTTTACCTTCTGGCAAAGATTTTTTGGTTTTGTTCAAATTCAAAAATATTAACCCTTGAAAACTTACACTGAAATATTTCTTCGTAAAAGTACAAGGTTTTAACAATAAAATATGCAACCAGACCAATCAGATGTTGCACGAAAAATTTTATATTCGTTGTATATGTCCAAGTAGTCTATTTTTCGGGAAAATTAATTAAATAAAAAAAGGGTTTTAGTTATAACCAAATTGTTAAAATTAAAAAACAAATTACTTCAGTGGGCAGTATAAGAGCCGACATGATCCGCATCAGAGTCAAGTGCGGGAACCACTGACCAACGAGGCACAAACAAATTTTTAGAGTAATAATTAACTTGGAAAAACTTGAAAACTTGGAAAAACAAATAAAGATTTTTTCTTCTTTTATATTCAGAACTTTTAAACTTTTTAATTTAGTTTCAAACAATTTTTAGGTTATAGACCTTTTATGCCGTTAATTTTCAAATTTAAACAGAAGCTGTGCTGTACTTTATATTACTAGAGATCGGCCAATGGTTGAAATTCAACCACAAAACTGTATTTTATTCTAATTACTTTTAATTTATTTTGTTGTTTTCGATTTCATTTTCTTATCTATTTTGGCTTATCGATTCCTTCCCTTGCCTTTCATGTCCTTTCCCTTTATTTCCTTTCTTTTCCATCCCTTTCCTTTACTTTGTTTGTTTGAGTAGCGACAAAAACCCTCCCTGCAGGTTCTGCCGGATACGAATGCGGTACGCTTCTGTACTCCCTTGCAGTACATGCCCAACTGTGGCTGGAAAGATTTGTAACGACCAGTTCAACCTCCTAGGTCATATCATTCCTCCTTCCGTAAGGAAGCAGGAGATGGGTAATGAGGGGTGATAGGTATCATATCCGTAGATCAATCATCGAGTTGCACGTCATTACCTCTTACTACCGGTATGCCTACTTTGGGCATATTCTAAGCCCCTCACCCGCGGGGGTTCCTTTACTTTCCTTTCCATTCCTTCCTTTACTTTACTTTTCTTTCCTTACCTGCCCTTCCCTTCACTTTCTTTAAATACATTTTGTTTTATTTTTCTTATGTATTTTATTTAATTTCAATTCACACAATCCCAACCAAGAATACAAAAACAAAACTATCTCCGGTGTTGAATGCCTTTTATGAATAATCAATTATTTTGTTTTTGTAAACAATGTTTGTAGGTATCATCAATGAAGTTTACATATTTTACATTGTTTGTTTAATGTCTCCAACAAAGCAACTCCTCGTGCTCTCAGGATAGCCGCTGACACTGGGCATCGTAGCCAGTGATCAATACGATAACAACAACTAAAGCAAAAATGCATGACACGTTTACTCACAAAACTACAGTTCTACAGTCAACGAGCTTCTCTTCCAAATTGTGGTGTGCCGATTTAAATTTATTCCTACAAATTGGTTATTAGTAAAGGTATAGAATAATACATTGTATGGATAAGTATTTAATGTACATTTCTGATGTTTTCCTTACTCCAGACACATTTCTCTTTTACAAAAACTTCTGTTAATTTGCAAAGCAACTTCGCTTAGATAGCTAGGAAGCTATCCTAAACTATAGTACACTCCCAACTTCCACATTTGTCTCACATAAATCCAATTTAAATCGAAAACTTTTAGAGTATATGGTTGGATATTTTAAATCAAAAAAGTTTCTAGTATCACGAAAATACCCTTCTTAGGGATTTAGCAACCTTTGAGCTTTTTAGAAATTTAATTTATTTGCCCCATACCAACTTTTATCCAGATATATCTAAAACTGCGTCTGCCGTAATGTTTCCATAATGTTGCTGGGCTACCACACCAAAGGTCCAAGGTTCTAGTATCAGGTGTAGGTCCCGCCAATATGGTGGAAAATATTTAAAGCAGCACACCACAAATTTGAAGAGAAGATCGGCGCAAAATGCCCTTAAGGCTCATGTATTTTCGGTTTTCTGATTTAAATATTTATTTTTTTTGACAAGTTTCATAAGTTAAGCTCTCTCATAATTTGGGTATTATTTATTACAAGAGTGATATAGCTATGAAACGCACCATATTTGAATATATATGCTGCTACCAGGTTTCTGCACACCATAATCACTATTTAAAATGAATGCTAGAAGTGGAAAGGTTTTGAGAATACAACCTACTTAGCGATGATTTATATCTTTCGATTTTACTATCGATATTTTATTACTGTTGATTTTATAGTTTATAGTATAAAATCTTTTTACACTTGCGCTGATAACTGAGTATACCCATTTAATATTGTTCAGCAATACTATTGATGTATGCCCATAGTCCGTATTTTTATATTCCGTTTTTATTCGTCACGTCGATGCTAGATAAACTGGTTTCTGCTAACCTAAGTATATTATTTGACTTAAAAGCAGCAACAAACTAAGCAAACAGAAAAAATTACAAGCGCCTAAATTTTTGGTGGATAACACACAAGAAGAATTTCCGCTTACATCGCCTTGTTAAATTGACCAACTAATTGCATACGAAACGAATTTATATCGAACTTGAATCTCACTCAAGTGTTTTTTCCTGCAGGATATGACCTTAGTTATACACACTCGCATAAAAGGTTACTAAAATATTTATACGGGTTGCTGATTTTCGTTTCCATTTCAATAAATTGAGCAAGTAAGTGGGCGAATGAACGAAGTGAGCTCCTTTGTACGCATTTTAGTGCGCCTGAATGCATGCTGATCAAAACTTTAAATATACACTTATATAATAAAATTGCCCAACAATGTATGAATATGTATCTATGTAAAACTGTGTGTGAAAGAAGATAGCTAGGTGATTCGAAGAATTTTTAGAAAACGATTTTATTATAGAAATAAAATGCATGCCCCAGTAGGAAGAAGGAATAATTTAAAGAGAAGTACTGGAAATACTCTGTTGTAGCCGCTTAAGTTTCAGTCTAGGATAGCGAAAATCTTCTTGACTTTTTAAAGGTTTAAACAATTTATATGAAGAAAAATGCTTGTTGTAAGACTTAACGTTGCAACCTGTACTTTCTTCTGTTTGATTTTTGAAATGTTTTTGAAATATAAGTTTTCAAATTAGGTTTATATCAGTAGTTTTTGTAGATATATATAAGCTCAAGGCAAAGAGTAATAATTTCCACTAAAATAATTATTGTTAATTTTTTCATGGCTTTTTTTTTATAAATAAATTTTTAAAATTATTGATTAAAAAGTTGGTATTAGAATGGAGATGGAAAATTTAGAGACAATAAGCTCGGCCAGGCTATCGAACGTTTTCGTTTTTGCCAAATAAATTCCTATTTTGATTAAAATTGCCAAAACATTGCACAGTCTCCACGATCTGGTGACATTTATCATCATCATGATGGATTTTTTGACTTTATGTGCACTTTTTCCGGCTGTGCTCCTCGCTTTTCTTTTTATTTTGCATTCTGCTTATTTTACATAAGCATGTATATAAATTAGCTCAAGATAAAGAACAATAATTTTTATGAATATCAATATCGAAATTACTTAAAACAAAAAAATATTAATGGTTAAACGTTGACGGTTAAACCACATCAATATTATTTAGCGGAATAAATGTGTGTACATGAACTGTAGGAGATAAAGGCTAGGTGTACTATACACATAACCTACATTTTCAAGGCCTCAGTCATTACCCAACAACCAAAGTAAATGTAAATCGGAGTTTTTAAAATCTTATTTAAATTAACATTAAGTTTACGAAACATTGACTTTTCGTTTACAAAACAGTTGAAAATCAGCGTTTTATAATCGAAACTGCACGGTTATTGAAAGCTTATAAATTTTAAATTATAAACGAGTTTTGGAGAATGCTTCATATAATTGTCTTCCTAAACCTTTATTCTTTTTTTCAAATATGTATATTACAACTGCAGTTTTAGCTAATTCTCTGCAAACTGGGAAACGGTTTGAAAAAAACTATGAGTTCAGCCTTTTCGCGACCATTGGCATGTACCAAATTGTATGAAAAGAATTTGAAACATTTTGAGTAAAAAATAAACTAACAAATATATATTTTTTGTAGAGTCTTTTGTAAGCTTTTGCATTTCACTTTTAAGGGCAAATTATTAACAAAACCATCTGCTTGAATTTTATATAAATTTACTTCAAACCTTCAAATAAATTTATTTTGAAAACGTTTATATATCGGTTATTACAATAAGTTGACTTAAAGTTATTTTTAAAAATATTTACTGAAATGCTTGTTGGGTATCTTCAAAAACAAAAATAGGTATTTATGCTATTTGTTTTAACACTGCTGTGATTCTAGTCGCAAATGAAAGTGAACTAGAACGTTTGCTGTATAGTTTGGCCTTTCACTGCGGGGTAAGTATCCATCTTTGAATGAGTGTACACATGAATTTCTGTGTTTGTGCACCTTGATTTCCATAAAAAATATGTTCAATAACTATTTGAGACGGAATTTCTATGTATGCAATTTTATAACATATTTACCCAAGAAAGACATATTCTTATATAATGTTGCACAATCACATACTAATACAAAACTCTGTGCATGTGAGCATTTGAGTTATACAAATTTATTTAAATGTGTTGGATAATTCAACATTGCTCTTATGAATATTTCATATTTGTCATGATTTAACTCTGTGAGCACCGTGAATTATATAAAAATGCTCGTATATCATGTCAACAGCATAATCGCCACATTTTTTGTGTCTATAGGTTAGTATGTAATCGTATTTATACACAAAATAGAATTTAATGCAATATTTTATTATGATTTTTTTTTTTAACTAAGTACTAGAATAGCTTCGAAAAAAATTAGACTAAAGTTGATGTTTTAGAAAATAAAATATCGTGTTAAAATATAAAATATATTTTTAAAACTCTTTCGAATATCTAAGTAAGGAAGTCTGAGTCCGATTAACAGCGAATATTATAAACCCAATTGTAGGGCACAAAACCTCTAATTTTAGTAAAGGTCTATTTAGGTATTGGCCATGCACCCAATCAAATGCAGTTTATGCAGCAGAAATGGAAAAAGTCGTTCTATACTTCAATATAGAACTCAACCAATGCAACGCATCAGAAACCATTCAAGCCCATGTAATAGTTATTTTGTAATGTGCGTACAAACAAACACACAAAGACAGTCTTGCAGAAATTCAAACAACTGCTGCTTTGTATTATGTTGCTTTAATTAAGACCAGACCTGTTAAATAATGATTACTAATCTTAATGATTACCGGCTTGATTAATAATTTTCTAGACAATCCATTTAATGATTGATTACCATTACTTTCAATTTTTAATGATTATTTTCCAACATGTTTAAAAAATAATCAAACAAAGTCCTGATTTTGCGATTATTAAAAAAATAAAAAATAAAAAAAAAAAGTTGTTTTGACTATTTTTGATTTTTTAAGATTTTTTGGTTAATTTTTACTTTTTCAGTATTGTTGTTGAAGCACATAAATATACACATCAACAATACTGAAAACAATACTGAAAATCAAAAATAATCAAAAAAAATTATGAAAAAAATCAAATATTATCATAATAAATTTATATTTATCTACAGGGTGGCTGATGAAAGCCGCTACCAAAAAAAAATTAAATAACTTTTTTTCTATTTAATGAATCTGGTAAATTTTTTTTTTATTTTGCAGATTGACTTTTACGTTTAACAAAAATGGATAACTGGGACACTGAAACAAGAATTTGGATTGTCCGCCGCTATCACGCACTGGAGTCCGTAGTTTCGGTTCAAAGAGAGTATAGGCGCACGTTTGGCGGCAATCCTCCGAGCAGATGGACCATAATAAGACTTGTAAACAATTTTGCCGAGCATGGGACAGTCAACAGAAGACCTTACTATCGAAACCCTTCAGTTCGAACGGAGGAAACAATCGCTGCTGTAGCTGCTGCCATACAAAACAATCCACGTGTTTCGACAAGAAGCTTATCTGCTCAAATGGGTGTAAGCAGACAGTCATTACAGTCAATTATGCACAAAGATTTGGACTTATTCCCATATAAAATTCAAATGGCCAACAAACTGAACGCTGCAGACTTGCCGATTCGCTTGGAATTTTGCCAGAAGATGCTTCAAATGGTGGAAGAGGATGGAAACATGTTGAACTGTCTTTTCATATCTGACGAGGCCCATTTCGATTTAAACGGCAACATAAACAAACAAAATTGTCGAATATGGAGTGCTTCCAACCCACAGATACTCCATGAGACGGAATTGCATCCACTTCGTGTCACAGTGTGGTGTGCAGTTTCATCACGCTGCATTGTCGGGCCCTACTTCTTCGAAGAAAACGGTCACACCGTTACGGTTACTGGAGACCTTTACTTGAGCATGTTGAGAGAGTTTTTCTAACCAGAATTACGCCGAATGAGAATTTCTTTCAACTCTGTGTGGTTTCAGCAAGATGGTGCAGCTCCTCATATAGCCCAACCTGTTATGACAGAATTGCGACGAAAATTTCCCAATAAGCTGATATCCAGAAACTCCACATTCCGTTGGCCACCCAGGTCGCCTGACCTTACTGCACCTGACTTTTTCTTGTGGGGTTATTGCAAACAGGAAGTCTTCAAAGCAAAACCAACAAATTTGAATGAACTAAGGCAATCCATTCGAGAAACAATTGCGGCTATTCCTGTCTCAACTCTCCAAGCAGTAATGAACAACTTTTTGGTAAGATGCCGCACATGCATCGACGAGCAGGGGGGCATTTAAATTCCATTATTTTTAAAACTAATTAAGCTATATTTAATAAAATTTAATGAGCTTTAACATGAATAAAAGAAAAATGAATTCCATACACTGAAAAAAAAATTATTTGAGTTTCTTAATGTAGCAAAATTCATCAGCCACCCTGTATATAAATTTTTGGTTTTTTTTCTAATACTTTTGATTTTTGTTTTGATTTCTTCAAATCATAAATAAAAATGGCCTTTTCTTTAAACACAATTAAAATAATTATTGTTAATTGATATTAGAGGAAAAATTACAACGTTATGCACAGCGATGGTATGGGAAGACATGTTTCGAAGTGCCCAGCTTCTCATCAGACCCCTTCTCGGACACTGAGATACGAACCCAAGTGTCTGCACCAAAGCCGCTGTTAGAGTACTCTAACAACTAAGCTATGATGCCCTGTAGCGTCACGATGTATTTTTCCTCTAATGTGCCATTTGCTTATTACTTTTATACATTCTTTGGTACATATATTTTATATGTCAACTCAAGGAAAGTGGAATATTTTTAGGCGCGTTCATAGAACAGTTTTAGATACAGAAGGGCATTTTTGCATATCAACACTTCCTTGTTATTTGTTATGCACCCGCACTGTACCTGTAACAATTATAGTTATGGTGATTGTTGTTGGAGCAAAGCTCGAATTTCTATGTTTGTTTGTTAATTGCTATTAGAGGAAAAATTACAACGTTATGCACAGCGATGGTATGGGATGACACGTTTCGAAGTGCCCAGCTTTTCATCAGACCCCTTCTCGGACACTGAGATACGAACCCAAGTGTCTGCACCAAAGCCGCTGTTGGAGTACTCTAACAACTAAGCTATGATGCCCTGTAGCGTCACGATGCATTTTTCCTCTAATTATTGCTAATTAAAAAATTCGTCTAATTAGTTACTTACTAGTTTCTAATCAAATTTAATAGGTCTGATTAAGACTAACCATATTCATGTTTATCTAATATTTAGTATGTACAGCTATTATTGACCAGGTCCACATTCAATCTATGTTTAAAAATATTTTGAGCCAACTTTTATTGCCTCCACTGAACATAGTGAGAATAAATGATTCCTTTGATGAAAAATTTTTGTCTTAACTTTAACTGGCCCATCAACCTATGAATCGTTGGAAAAAAAATTCATTTTATGCGGCGGTGTTTTTAGTGATGAACGTACAAATATTTAGACAGACGAACAAAAATTCTACAAAGCGCTATTGTTCTATTCGCTATTGTTTATAATCTACATACCAGGAATGGGCGTTTTCGAATATTTAAGTGACGAGGGATGAAGACATAACAAATAAAAATTTGTTTTTTATTCAAAAAAATTCGAGTGAGATATTATTGCCTATTCAAAATGCAGTGCCCGACTAGAAATAACTTTTGTTCCGTTTGTGGCTTATACGCACCAAGTGCTTGGCGGATACTGTTGGTCTATTTGTCGCGATACTGACACAAATGCTTACAAACGCAAAAATAAAAGGCCTAAGTTTCTTTAAAAGCATTGAAATTTTTAATGCATTAATTTTTAATGAGCTGAAACCGTTACACAAAAGAACCGATAACCATTTAAAAAAAAAAAAATCCAAGAAAATCTGAGAATTGATAAAAAACTATTTTTTAAAAAATTTGACGTGATACAGACATTTTCACGAGTCTGCCTGCAAAAATTCAGCTCCATTGGATCACGGAAAAAGGGTTAAAAATCGATCCAAAGCCTTTCACACAGGCGGACAGACGGACACTACGACCTTTATAAAGGGTGTTTTTTTTAGGGGTATAGAACTTCGAATTGAAATAAAACAAGCAATTGTTTCTTCGGTGCGCACTGTTCGACGTCTCTGCGGATGCGTATTATCACATAGAGTAAACGTAGTGCGAAAACGATCCATGGTTAACCGAATTAATTGCTCTGATGGACGATTATGTCGACCATAAAATGGACGGAGCTCACGGTAAACTTCGCGAACTGAACCATTATTTTCGAAATAAATTTGCACGATTTGCAAGCGTTGTTCTTTTGTCAACCTGTTCATGATGAAATGGCAAACCAAACTGAACATAAATGACATTAGAGTTGCCAGATTTGACCACAAAATGCCAGTTTTATCTCTATTCGAAAAACAAACCTGTAAAAAAACACCCTGTACTTTATACATAAAAAAAAAAAATTCAGACGTGTACATGAAAATCGCCGATACAAGTGTATTTGTATTTTTTCTCCCCTTTCCGAAAAAGTATATTTGGTTCATAGGACAGAACTAAAGCTCGTTTTTTAACGTAGTGTAAGTTTATTTTCATACATGCCGTTGGTATCACGGGAAGGACAACAAACCTTTCTGAGAACATACAGAGCGAGTTCCGATCCTACAAAGCTATCAGATTGCCTTCCATGGGCTTTCGCACAATTAACCAAGTGGACCCTTTACAAAAGGGGTACTAAGCAGACACAAGATGTAGCAGCAATAGCTCGCCTATTCTAGTCTACCATTAAATTATTCCTTGTCTAGTTCGTCTGCTTCTTCTAGCGGCAGATATTCTATACGCTGAAAACACTCAAGTTGATGCGGATCGAGGCGAGATGCTCGTCTACAGGTAATAATTTGTCTGACAAGCAGTCAATCGCCTTTCTTGAAGAGCGATAATTTCAAACTTAGCATTCACGAGACGATGAAGCAGCCGGACGGCGGTTATTACGCCTAAAATACTCGGACTTTCCAGATGTATACCCTAAGAGCATAGTCCTTTAAACGCTCGCTCTAAGCAAGCAGATTTCTTCAGTTGTGTGAATTTTACTTACCAAGTCAATTTGAACGCGAAATTAATTTGAAGAAGCCAACCCCTTTAGTTTGAAATAATTCTGCAATTAGAAATAAACAAATTTTTGATTACTTTCTTACTTCTTTACAAACGGAAATAATATTTTTTAATATTCAATGAAAACTCCATTATGGTAACAGTTTCCAACGATTTATTCCACTTCTTGCAAAATTTCACTCGCCCACTTAAGGAACCATTCATAAATAAACACTCACTTTTTAAATGGGCGAAATCTTAATCAACGATTCAAAGTTATCTGCGTGTTTTTTACTTTTCCAGCTCTAAGAAATTTCCTCTTAGCAAAGACCATTTGTACAATTGAAGTGTCGGTATTCACTTCTTGCCGTCATTTGCATCTTTTCGTGCGCATTTATGAATCCACTACAACAAACCACAGTTGCAAAATCAACATTTATGTACACAACTATTAGGGTAGAGCTGCAAAATGGGTTTTCGCTGAACAGAGAGGCACAATTTGTACTTTATAAAATAGGGAAATTAAAAAAAAATGCATTCAACATTTTTATATAACAACCGATGGATGGATCAGTTCCAAAGGAGAAAAACAACTTGTTGGTATTCTTTTTTTAACTTAATTAAACAAATATATTGCACTTTCCTTTGTATTACAGTACCAAAAAAAAAATTTGGTTTGCCGTTATTATAAAGAGTAAACTCCTTAAAATGATGTGCGAAATATTTTTTCAAATTTTCGATTTTTATTAAACTAAAGCCAAACAAAGTAAAAAGTTGTTTTTTTCAACTCACCCTAATATCTAGCAACCTGTATGGAATTCAGCTCTATTCATGTACGTATGTATGCCTAAATATTTAGGTAACGCTTCTGCAAAGATACTGGAACAGTTTTCGTACAACATTGACTACCTCATGACTACTCCAAAAGTGATCTGATCGGATGTAGAGAGAAGCAGATTGAACTCATGCCTGTACTAACAGCTCGTAAGTCTAAACTGTATTTGCAATACAACATTCAATAGTTTGTTCATATAAATTGCCAATTGCTTTAATCTAGACTCTATAGTATACATATATAGCCCCGGTTTTTGTTAAAGCAAAACAGTCAATCTACACGATCGATTTATATAATTTTAATTTTAAACTGACATACTCATGTCACACAATTTCTCTAATATTTCTCTCTAAATTAAAAAACATTAATTTTCATAAGAGCAAAGTAATCAATCTACTTTGCCGATTTCACTAAATTGTTAATAATAAAGAAATTTAATTAAAGTGATGAGTTTATCAATAAAGCTTTAATAGCGCACATATTGTGCACTGGTCTGTACTTCTGCTGTGTTAGAGCTTAACTAGTTTTGAACTAGCTTGATTTTCTGCAGGGATTTACTAACATCAAGCAATTGATGGCTTAACGCAATGGGAATAACGCAAAATCAAATTCAAATTCAATGCACAACACAAATTGTCATTGGCGGTGGTGTCGGTGTTGTTGGTGTTGATTAGAATAAAAGTAAACAAAAACGTAAGAAATTGTGGCTGTAGTATAGAAGAACGGAAGTGGATATCTGCTTGAAAATATACCAGCTCATGTTAAATTTAGTGCAGTAATGAGAATGAATGAAAGTGCAATGAAAGCAACAACACCATTTTATCATCTTCCTCTGGTATTTCTTTATCATTTGCTTCATTTTTACTCTTTCACCATCCCAAGCTTCATATATTTGTAATTTATTCAATAAAGGAAAAAGTGTGAAAGCTTATCACACAATTTTTATTCACATTTACTAAGTGAATATAAGCTTTATAGAGGATTTCTTAGATATTTTTCAAGAAGCACTTGGGATTTAAGTGGCAATGCTGAACAGATTTATAAAACCTAATAGCCTGAATTTTTTTAAACATTATAAATATATTTAAATGCAAAAAGTGTTAAAAATTTCCATTTAAGGTAGCTAAATTAATTCTAAAAATAGGTTGGCCTGAAAGAATGTCCTCTATAATTCACTTGCTTACCGAAAAATGAAACAAGAAAAAAAATGTGTAAACTTGAAAGTGAAAAGTAAATCACATTTGAACTTTGTTGGGTGGGGCTACAAAAATGCTTATGCCCACTGCCGAAATGGGGAAAACAATGTTAGCTAAGTAAGTAAGCCATCGATAGTAGCAACGATATTAAGCAGATATTAGATTTCCTACCGATTTTTTCAGCTTGCTAGTTTGGTATCAATATTCGAGAAAAAGTTTCCTAAGAGCGTTAACACACTTTTTCGTATTTCCAACTGTGAGTAACAATATTATTCAGATAGTAGGAATATTTTCCACCTCAGATAATTTGATATCCTCCTCAGATAAAGAAAGCTACAAGCTACAACGAAACTTTTTAAAGATGTTTAAATATTTTTTGAAAACGGAGAATTTTTTACAACCAATGACTTTTTAAGATCCAGTTACTTAACTTTCTTTAAAGCTTTTTCGTTTTGGAAAGCCGTAAATTTTTATCATTAGTTTCTTTTTCAAAACCTTTTATGAAGTGCCTACTCTAATTTATGAAAGCAATGCATTTTTTGGACCCATTGACTTTTAATGGAACTTCAAGAACCAGTTAAATATTCGTAACCCGACTTGGATTTTCAAGCTGTTTTTTAATTGGAATTTTATAAGCATGGCGGCCGCCGTGGTGTGAAGGTAGTGTTGCCGGCCTACCACACCGAAGGTCCATGGTTCGAGCCCTGGTACAGGTAACATCAAAAGTGATTTGAAAAAAGTTTTTCAAAACGGGGTCGCCCCTCGGCAGTGGTTTGGCAAACTCTCCGAGTGTATTTCTGCCATGACAGGCTTCTCAGCAAAAATTCGTCTCCTTTGTAGATGCCGTTCGGAGTCGGCAAAAAACTGTAGGTCCCACCAATTTGTAGGGAAAATTCAAATCGGCACACCACAAATTGGAAGAGAAGCTTGGCGCAAAAATCTCTTAGGAGGTTTATGATGATATACCTGTTGTATATCGCGCCATAGAGAGAGGGTTTTTTAGTGGACTTTTTTCGGTGCCGATATTTCGAAACCAACACTTCTTACTACAGCGATTTATCTATAGCTACAGATTTCGTTTGCTTTTTTGAAACCATTGGCTTGTTCAACCTTTTGCTGTTTTCCTATTCCTATTCTAAGACTGTTTTCTACCCTAAGACTTCTAGTATCAGCGGCTTTTTTCGAACCAATTGAAAACTGCCCGAACTTACTTTAAGAACATGAGTTAGTCATATCGCGATTAAAATGATGAAATCTTAAATTTTCCTCTAGCAAACATTTTAATACAAAATTCCTTAAACTTTAGTCGAACCTGCATTGGGTACAACACATTTGTCCCTCTTTTCCCTACTATTTTCTTACACAATTCTCAAACGAAAAAATTTCATACCAAAAAAGGGACAAAAGAAGTGAATTTTTTCTTAAAATTTAGGTCGTATTTTCTTTTACGCTCAAATGCAAATGAGTTTTAGGAAACAATCCGCTTGGATTATTATTCTATGCCAAGTTTATAAAATAGTATAAAACGAAAAGTGAATTTGTAACTTATTTACGGCTTAACAGGGAGTGGGTGAAGTTATATATACTTCAAAAAGCAAAAGCACTTAATGTGTTAATAAGTAAATGCAATTCCTCATCCCGATGCGTGGGAAAAATAATTTAAATTCAAATGAAAATATTTTCTAAGTACTTTATAAATAAGGTGAAAAAGAGGGAAAAGGAAACTGAAACAAATAAAATTAAGAAAAATTCATAAAACCATCTTAAGCTCTCACTTTTTACGATGTGGTCGTAGACAAATCATTTGCCCGAAAGCAACAAAATTTGAATAAAACACAAAATTGGATTTCGAGTGCATTTGCCTGTCTCGCCGCTCACGGGACATAGTAATTATTTCTTACAAATAACTTTCTATCAAAAGATCACCATCTTGGCAATCATTATCGCCTGTCTTGGGTGTATTCCCTCAAGCGTGCAGGAGCAATAAAAATTGACGAACCGTGAAAGAGCCAAAAGTGCCGGCAATGACATCCACGTGCCACCTGACATGCTTTTAAGACTCTTCCACTGATTTGGTTTACATATACATATATGTATATATAAATGTATGTATATGTCTTAAGCTTCTTGACAGGTATTTATGTTTGGTGGCGTAAATTGCTGTGTTGTGAGTAACTGCGATATTTTAATTAAATTTTTCGATTTTGTCGCTTGACCTGTGTTACGGCGTTCTTCAGTATTTTCCAAAGGTGGGAGGGAACCTAACAATTCTGGCAATAATAAATAAAAACTGTACTTCATTAAAGATAAAGGTAATGGCTTCATCGAATAATTATTTAATCTTTTGCTTTTAAGTCCTAATTCTATTGAAGTCACCGTTTCTAATTTCGTCGATTATGAAGGCACTGTTATTTAAGCGACCGTTTCAAAATTGTTAATGGTTAATGTTAATTAAAGTTCCTGCACTATGACTATAGCTTGTACATCCGTGAAATTTCCTATGATACAAGTTCTGCTAAGTCCGTCCATCCATTCATGGAATAGGATGTGCCGCACCAAAGCGAATTATACTCATATTGAGAGTCCTTCACCCGATATTGACAGTCCGGTACGCTCCAGTACAATCACCTTGCGGGATCGACGCCACTGAAGTGGAAGATGTGAACTTTAGTCGCCTCTTACGACGGGCATACCTACCTCGGGCATATTGTAACCCACAAATCCGCAGAGGCAGCCTATTGTTACGTGTACTTCAGAACACCGACCTTGTCTTAACCCGATTTCGCTGGGCTCGACGCACAAAGAAAAACCGAATGGCTTAGCCAGCATGTGGTAGTAGGATAAATTATTTTAAATCAAAAATATATAAGACTTAGCACTATTTAAAAAGAATGTTTAACAAAAATCATGCCTACTTTTATGAAATACAGTTTCAAATTTACTTTTTTTTCTGGGTGATTTGGAATATTTAGTTTTAATTAGAATATTCTGATTAAAATATCTTGAAATAAAATTAAAAAAAAATCTATAAAACCCATCCAAAAAAAATATCAGTTGTGGGACTCTAGTGTTGGGTAATTCCAAATTACATATAAATATTTTACAATCTTAAGTCGTAGAAAATAATTTTGAAGTTTTGCTTTATGAATCCTGATACTTCATTTTGTTAAAAAGTAATAATTTTATATCTGAATATGTGCAGGCGTCACAGATACTCATTAACAACCCTACATATCCCACGTAATATGACATTTAGTACCAATCGTCCCCTTTATTTCACAGCTTGCAGTTTCTTTCCAGTCATATCGCGTACCGATGTATGTTCAGCACTTTGGTAAAATAAAAATTAGATTGAATCATACAGCCCCTTGACATCTGTCAGTCCAGGAAGATCTAGTAACATACACAGCATTCATGCAACCATCGCTCCCCTAAACAACATAAATTCAATCCAATTTAACTTTATAAAACTCAGTTGATTCCACTTTCTTCCACGCTGAACTTGGCACTTGAGCATACTCACGTCTATGTTAGTACGTACTGGCGTTTGTATGTATGTATGTAGGAAAGCGTCAAGTTGTAACAAACCAAGCAAAACAAAAGTTGAATGATTTAACTTACTTTATATTTTCCCTCACTCACCCACACACAAATGCAGTATTGCACGTTACAGCCACGTTTCCGCAATATGAAATTGTTGCACGCACTTGCAACACAACGTTTTCTGTGTTTGTAGATAAATGCTACTAAGTAATGCAACTACAAAAACAAAACAAAAACATTACTAAAGATTACCAGCTTGGTTAGGTGAGTTAACAACGAGCTGCCATATTGGTGGATTTCATTTAGAGTATGATGTGATGCAATTCCATGTGATGTGATATCACGTGGGTAAGTGCTAGAGGAGTTTTAGGTTGTTTTTGTTGTTCGCTTGCTGTTGTTAGTGCTGTCGCTATTTATCGCTTCCTTCATTGCCGTAAACCAGCACAAATGGCAGTCATCAACTAAGCCAAGCTACTTGCTCTGCTACTCTCATTACATTACCTGCACAGCATATCTATGACATATGGGGCGCACATGCGACACATGTGTAAGTGCCTGTGTGTTGCAGTGATGCAGCAATTGTTAGTCAAGTAGTAAAAGTAGGTATGTATGTGCGTATGATGCTGCAAAAGTTATGGCACCAACATTTTTTTGCTGATGAAAACAACACTTAAGCGATAGTGTATATTACATCCACCTTTTATGTTTATATATAAATATTGTATAAATTTCTTACGGGCTTCAAAACGCTAGAATGGCGTTACCGATTTCTGATTCCTCTTTTGGATTGATTCGTGTAATATTAGCGCCATTTTTAGCAACAACAACATTAGAGTTGGCCTGAAAATTTAGTTTAGTTAATATATTTATTTTAATTAAGAAAAAAAAAGAACTATAAAATATGTATAAATATAAGTCACTGAAAATCAACTTTTTTAATAGGGTTGCCAACTATTTCAAATGGAAAAGCAAAAGTTTAAACTAAAGCAAGCAAGCTAATAGGAAGTAATAAAAACTAAAACAAATTCGTCTGACTTCGAAATCATGATTAACAAAGTTCAAACTATTTATTAGAGGGCTCTGTTCCTGTTTATCTTAAAGCGACAAATATCGCATAACTTATTATTGTAGTAAGAAGTATTTGGCTCCGTCCTTCGCTCCGTGAAGCTGCTCTCAGACATCACATCCACTTCTTATGTTGACTAACAGCAGAGTGCTACAGTGATTTTGTACTTTTAAAGCGACCTAGTAGAGGTTGTTCACTTGGTCGTATAATACACGAAACCATGTTGAAACAATTTTTAACACTCCCAAAATCTTTTTTTTAAGTCCAAAAACCGTTTTTTCGTGTTAAAAAATTCATTAAAAACAAATTTCAATCGATTTAAAAATTTTCAACGGTTTTGGATAGCTGAATGTTGACACTTTCGAAATATATATAGTGTTTTGTTCACTTGAAAAGAGTAAGACGTGTTTTTCACGCGAGAAGTAGAATTTTTTGGAAATTTTCCCTTTTTCCGATTTTGACGTCACTAATTGGAAATGAATGATAATTATTGGATATATATCATTGACGGACCATCACTACCTAAAGATTCCAATTCCTTTTTTTTTTTGGAATGGACTGCAGCACTTCAGTAAAAACCTTATATGGGCACACGAGCTAAGATAGATTTAAATCGACTGTAAAGCAGATTAGTTGGGTTGTAGGTGCAAGACTTCGCACATCTTTCAAGGACAATAATCGATGGGTACACCCGTGGCCGCTTCTGTTGGTTGGGTGGGAATTATTATTAATATTATTATCATCTACATATATATATATAAATGAATCGAGGTTTGTTCGTCACGCTAAAACTTGAAAAGGACTGAACCAAACGGAATATTTCTTTTGGGGGTTTGTTTGTAATAAATACGTGAAAGGTTAGGAAACAAAAAAGGACGAAAGTATTAAGGAGGCGTGCACCTCCCATACAAACTTGATGTTACAAGCGTAATATCTCCAAAAGGATTTTTGGTAGGGACCTGAAAATTGGTATAGAGATATACGATATCAATACCATTCTCACGGAAAAAAATTGAAATTTACCAGAAAAGGGGGCGTGGCAAGCCAAATACAAACTTAATTTCTCAGGTTGAATATCTCTAGAAAGGTTCAATTTAATAGTGACAAGCATTAGGAAATTCCCGTTCAAGGGAGGGGAATGCCTACTTTATTGAATTAATTTGACTTCAACCGATTTGTTTGCCGTTCAAGTTCATTTGCAAGCAGTTTCCAGTGAAACTTACATTTTCTATGACAATAAACAAGTCACAAAAGCACACGCTGAAATTATGCGGTATAAATCTGGAAATGTCATGCCTTTCACAAGGCCAGCTCTAAATGTCGTGTGCCAGTGTTGGAAAACCGTCCTCACTATTCATTTAAGCTCCGGTACATAAAAGTAAAAATCTTGTATATCGTGCAACCTTTAATGGGTTTTTTTTGTGAATTGAATAAAACTGATAGAATTCAATGAAATTAGTACATAGTTAATTTTATTCCATTTTCAAAAATCATGTCAGCTTAAAAGTATAGCATTTTGAATTCAATTGAATTCAGAATGTATTACCACCCGATTCTGTGTTCTTGGAAAATTGACAATATTAATAAATAGTCAAGAAAAAAAAATGTGTATCATGTATAGTAAGTGTGTTAATATTGATATTTGTACTGTGTTACATTATTTGTTTTTATATTTTTTATACTTTGTTTGAAATAATCAAGAATGAATTTGAAAGATTGTCATTGTAAAGTTTAGAATAAAATATTCGTTGAAGTAATAAGACGTTTTTACTTTCGGCATCCTACACATGTTTTTAAACTTTGCTTCAAAAAAAGCAAAAACAACACTTGATGCTAATATTTTTTTCTTAACTATTTATCAATAATGACAACACAGAATAAAGATTCAGTTATGCTTACGTAGCATAGACTTGACTTCACTTTTACTTGACTTGGCCACTTAGCATCGATTATACTCCACTTAGCGCATACAGGATGGAAACACAATCAGCTCTTTTCTTACTGTCAACTTGTTGTGAAAAATTTATATCAGCAAAGTGGTAAAATTTATGTCGTTGGGTTTTACGTTTATACATTATTACACTTACTATAATTATTACACTTACATACTTAGCGCCAAACATATATGTATAGATATATACATATTTGAATATATATAGAAAGCATATGTTATTATATAAACGTTATAACTTTTATTCCATGAATGTAGAAAATAAAATAAAATAAAATATGTAATTCATTGTAGCTAAATCATTTGTGAATTGTGATAAATAAAAAAATAGGTAGAGGCACTTGTAGGAGGTGTAGGCAGAGTCACATTGGGAGGGGAGGAGAATAATACATCACTCCTCTGGCTCCAGCTGTATGTCCATTACCGCTGTTGTTATAACTTTTATGGCTTTCGTTTGTTTCCTCTCGCTCATCTCACCTATGGTTGCAACAATCATGTCGCCAAACGAACGCAACCTGCGCTTTTCGGTTAACCGCTCTCTCTGCACTTCCTTAAACATTTGGCAAACTTCATGGAAGTCATTGTCTGCTGCCTCTTGGTGCCTCCTTCTTTTTGTTGTCATGGGCGTGGATGACACAGGATCGGCCGATAAATTTCGGAGGTGCAATTGCTCCGTATCCCCTGATGGAAGGAAAATCGGTGATGACGGAGGAGGCGATGAGCTAGCTGGGGATCGAGAAAACTCTTTTAAAATATTTGATGAACATCGCGTACTGAAAATAAGTATTCGTCAGATATGTATTATAACAAAAATATTTGGTAATTGTTTCCTTAAGGACACAACTGCTAAAATATGCCTAAAAACGCGTCAAGAGTTATTTGCAATTAAAGTTGAAATTTTTTTGTCATTTTCATGTGGTTGTTGCAGACACAGATATATGTAGGTGTTACGAAAAGGGCAAAAGAGTGCGCAGGAAATACTGGGTATCGCGTAGCTGGTGTTGGACCGCTACGCAGAATGGTGTTCTGAACATAAATACCATGTACCACGTCCCCTATTTGGGATCAGACCTAGGTCACCTTTTGATTTTTGTCAATAACTTTTCACTGAAAAAAAAATCCGCTTGCGGATCATTGATACCGAGCCAAAGACGCATCTTTTGATACCTCTCCCGATATTTTTGGACGTGTTTTAGCAGTTGTATCCTAAGGGAACAATTACCAACTATTTTATATGAAAGAACTTACGGCATTGGAGCCACGTATGGCTTAATAAACTCCATGTTTGCCATCAGGTACCAGGGTCTGTGCGATACGGCAGAGCTTCCCGATGGGGAATCAAGAGCGCGCATCTCTCTCGAAAAGCGCTCTCGGAGCGAAGTCCTACGCTTGCTGCACTGAGCTTCTAAATTAATGTACAAACATTACTACAGAGGCACTTCACTAATTTTGGTATCTTTACATATAATAAAATTGTAACAGGTCGATGTCTGTACATTGAAGATATTCAAGAAAAACTGATAGGAGAGCAGAACCCAAATCACCAATTTTTAGAATTTTTCTCTGTCTGTCTGTCTGTCCGTCTGTATGATTGTGCGCGTATCACGCAAAAACTACTGAATAGAATTGCATGAAATATTCACCATTCTATCACTTAACGTCTAACTTAAAATTTAGGACAACTTTCATTTGGATATCTCATCCAGTTCCCGAGTTATTGACCAAAATGTGGGAAAAATGTGACCAAAAATGTGGTGTTTTTACCATAACGCCCGCGTCACACAAAAACGACTGCATAGAAATGAATGAAACTTTCAATAATCATTCTCTAGACGTCTCTCCTAAAATTTAAGATATCGTTCACCTCGATATTTTACCCGGGTCCCAATTTATTGACCTAAATGTGGACCCAGAGTGACTGTATGATTTGTGCTTTTAAGGCGGAACAAAGTTCGGCGGGTCAGCTAGTTATAAATATTTACCTGTCGAGCCAAGCTCTTGTGCTATAGATGTCCAGGCAGCCAATTTCCGATCAGACATCTTGCAGCTTGGGCAAGCCTTGTTATAAAGGATTTCCCTGTCCCGCACCAAATCTTTTAGACGCTCGTCATTAACCATTCTGAAAAAAATAATGCTGTTGGTTAATAATCCATATTACGCTTCAATTTCAAGAATATTACTCACTTTTTAGTTATGATATCAAAAATTCGTCCGGTACATATATTATTTGTTTTCAAATAAATGTCAACATGTAAAAATAAATGTCACAACGGAATAAGAAAGCAAAAATGGCATCCCAAAATGTAAATGTCACTTGGAACTTACGTAGAAAATCAAAATTCAACAGATTTCTAAGTCAAGTTAAGTACACTTAGTTGTTGGGTAATCGGTTACATGCAAAACTCATTTAACAGAATGCTATGTGACAGTTCTCAAGTGAAGTCAAGTCTATGCTACGTAAGCATAACTGAAGCTTAAGGGGCTTAATCTAAAAACACCTGAAATTTTGACCAATCGATTTTTGATAAAAAAAAAAATTTAGAATTTTTGAAATAAAGTCAATAAAAAATTTTTTTTTAGGGCAGAACGCGGTTTGCCTGGTCAGCTAGTTATTACTATTATTATTAATACACCCCTAGGTAGAGTAAAATATTTGGGCTATGACACCTTCGTCATTGAAAACTCGGTAAAAAATTTCACAAGTTTCTACCCCACCCACAAATTGTTTACCACCAGTGTGACCAGGTGATAAAAAAAAGAGGTTAAATCGGCAAACAAAATGTTAGAAAAAGCTAAAATTAAAAAAAAAGAAGCTAAAAGTCAGAAATTTTTTATTATTATTTTAGTTTAAACTATTTGTATATAAAGCTGTAGACATAACTTAAAGGAATTATTCTTGTTTCAACACATATCAGGCCCATTTTCCTTGCCTAGAAATTTTTTGAAAGAAATACATTTTATAGACAAATCACTACTAAACTAATTAATTTTATAATATTTTCTTCGTCTGGTGATTCACAAGAGCTTGAGCCTGCGCACAAAGTTTGGGTATTTATCATAGTGATGAGATCATCGGTAATTTTAAAATCAACGCAACATTTGGATAAGCGTTTTAACGACCAACTAATTTCAAGCAGCAAGTTAAGCATTTTAATTTTTAATCTGTTCCTTAACTTAGTTTTTAAAATGTTCATGGCACTAAAAATTCTTTCAACCTCCGCATTACTGAAAGGTAATAACAAAATGTTGAATACGAATTCGACTAGTTCTAAAAAAAGGCGTTTGTTTAATGAATTTTTATGTTCTCGGACTCTCGCCTAAAATTCTATGGTAGAGTTCACACTTGTCCACTGTGCGGTTATTAGCTTTAGCCACTGCAGCTCAATCAATGCTACTTGACTTGGAGAATACCTAGACTTTTCTTCTTGAGAGTGAGCAAATACATCCGGCTTTGTAACCTTCAAAGGATTACCAACTGAAAAAAAAGGTATCTTTTCTAAGAGTTCATATTATCAGGTAGGCGATGTCGCAATGGGGTATCAACTCCATTCAAAATAGTTGACGAATTTTTACGGATAATTTTCTGTATTTCGTCATCAATACTACCTTCATTCAACTTTAATTTTATATATTCCTCGAAGTTGTATGGAAAATATGGTGTTGGGATCAGAAAAGGCTTGGAGTAAAAAAGGCTAGAAAAAAGAAATAAAGCTAAAACCAAAATTATGAGGCTAAAGACAAAAAAGGCTAAATCTAGCCTCGAAAGGCTAATCTGGTCACACTGTTTACCATGCCAACGGTATTTTTTAGAACAATGAGAACTAATTCGATTAAAATGCAATACGTAATGTATGTTGGTTTCATTAACCCTTTGTATTCCTTATTGCATAAATGGGTAATAAGTGATTGATATGCTTAGTGTAGTACCGCATTTTTTGCAGTATTACATTTAGTTCGATTACTCTAGGTCTGCTCTTCTTGTAATGCGAATTCATTTCCACATCATCTATACATTGACTATCAGACATAACTAAATCGATATATTTTGCCTAGCAAATTTCAGTATCTAATCAAATATAAAGTCTTGCGTTCCCACTTCCCAAACAGTTAAGTGAACTGTAAACTACATACTTAAAGTAGAAACTTATGGCCAATAATGCATATGACATATCTATTAACATAACAATATATTATTATAAATACAAACATATGCTTAAATGTATGAACGTATGTACAAAGGTCCTTGGTGAAATGATAGTGTAATGGAAAGAGCATCCAGTGGTACCGCAAAAGCATGCCACAAACTGTTGTTAGCATAGCGTAAAGTCAAAGGAACAGCTTGAACTAAGACAACATGAGTCACATAAATAAAGAAAACTTTCGCAAGAAAAATATGAAATACTAGTAGGTAAGTGAAAGCTCGGGTCGAAGCGAAGAATTTATAGCTAGATTTTCCCATTTCCTATTTCTAGTTATATTACAAATCTTTTTTCTTCTGCTGACTCTTGTTACTGCTCTTATTTCTACCTTAATTACTTTTTCCTTTTTGCTTTATTTTTCCTCTAAATCTTCTTAATTGCTTTTGTCTTTATTTTCCTCTAAATTATCACCTTCATTTTCAGCCGCCTCTCAACTCCAACTCCATATTCACCTTCCTTTTCATATTCAACTTCATTCTCTTTATATCCCTCATAATCTTCCCCTTTACTTTCGTCTTTCTCTATGTTCTTATCTTAAATTCATCCTCATCATTCATTGCCACCTTCATCGTCATCACCGTCGTCATGTTCATCTTCAAATTCATCTTTATCTTTAATTTCATCTGTATCTTTAACTTAATGTTCATCTTCCTTTTCATCTTCACTGTCATCTTCATCTTCATCTTCATATCCATTTTAATATTTACCTTCATCTTTATCTTCATTTTCATCTTTATCTTCTTCCTCAGAGAATTTGATTGTAGGAAAGTTGGTGGCGACACGTCTACTTTCAGAAATCACAGATCCGTATGGCCTCCTATGTCTAGCTCATTTTTGTTTAGACATAACCTTGCCTTTCGCGAAAAGATGTATAACCCTTTATGAGCCAAGCAAAACTAGGTATAGAAAGAAAAATCATAACAACAGAAACAAGCTGTAAGCCCTACAAAGCGCATAATATGACGCACAAGAGTAAACCGCAACAACAGCACACTGAACGATACACTCATATTTATGCTTGATTTGTTTGGGAATTTTTATGCAAATGTGGCAAATTTAAATAAGCCAAGTGCGTCGCATACCACATACTTACGCATATTTGTGCTATGCGCAAATTGTATTGCAAGGGCGCGTCGAGTTGCCGCTGCTTATATTATACGTATTATATTATGTCATGTTATAAAAATGGGGATATGTTTGTGTGTGTGTGTATTGTATTTCGCGGTTTCAATTTTGTTTGCTATACCCAGCAGTGCTAGCTCACATGAAAATACATATAACCCCGTTCAGCGTCCCATTGGCTGAAAATAGCATGAAACAATCGATGAATTCAATGGATATGAATTATATATTGAAAACTATGATGCCGTGAACACAAGTTTCAATTAGAAATAGAATAAATCAAGTATACTATGATTTTTTTTGACGAGAAACGCGCTTTACATAATTCAAACTATATTTTGTGACGGGTAATATGTCAGTGGGCAGTGTAGTAAACAGTAAGTAATATATTAAATCATGTGATATCACAAGCTATGTCACACATATCACGCTGGATCAAATCTTTTAACCATGTCATATAATGATATCACATCAACGCATAAATATCACTTTCTTTAACACATATAGTGGATTATTAAACTGGGATATATATCACGTGATTTTGCAAAAATCATATCATACACCACCCCTTGTGATATCTGTATTTTCTAAGAAAATAAGAGGAAAAATGTTCACGTGACAAATTATTTAGAATTGGGTTGAATATGACATCCTGCATCACGCGATTTTGCGAAAGTTGCGTATCATACTTTACGTACATCACTTAATCTTGTTGCCATCATATGGGAATATCTTATCATAATATCTTCTTATGAAATCACATGTGCTTAGATATATGTAACCATGCATATACAAATTCAATCACATGTTATCTCTTAACATAGAGAAAATCTCATATCGATGAAATTACGTGACATAATTGTTCGTATCATATATGACATATAAATAGGTCAATGGAACCAAAATAATAGTATCCCAAATGATAATAACATACATGATGAAGGCCTCTGAATTTATCTTATCACAAACACTGTTTATTTCCTTCTTTATAATGTTCTTTCGAAATAAAAAATATCAGATTGCTGAAATCATATCACATGATCGGTCGTATTATATGCATGTGACAAGTGAGGAAGGCTGGATCTCCAAACAACACTCGAACCATTTAAGGCAACACTTTCGGGGATTAAACTAAACTGTCAAGAAAACAATTATACATATGATAACTAAATTGATAAGAGCTCTGATATTGAGTCACATCTTTCTACTTGTTTTCATAAAATTGCTAGCTATCGAAACCCACTAGGTGGTATATACAATGATCTGACGTTTACGAAGCATTACTTTTCTGAGTTTTTTCTGAAACTTTTTCTTGTTGCCTACATATTATTTCTTGCCAAATTTATTTGCTCATTTTTCGTGTAGCAAGGTTGCAACACATGGACTGCTCGAAGCTTGTAATCTGCCGTAAATTTTGCAACGTGCCACATACAGCAGCCAACAGTGGAAGCAGAAGCAGCAGCAACTGCGCGTATGAAAGTAAATTGAGTGGGATCAGCGAGAAAGTAGAAGATATAAGGAAAAGGGTGTGTGTATTGTTGTTGTTGTAGCTGATGTAACTTTCTTTTTTTCGGGAGCCATACACCCACTCCACACTCCCTATGTGCATACATATATCGTCGATATTTATTGCACTTTTGTAAGCGAGTTCCAGCGCAACTTATACGACCCCAACCACGTGCACGACTCTAGGTTTGTGATTACAGTGCATATACATACATATGTAAGTACATACGAGTATATCCATATTAATTTATCGCAAGCTTTGTTCGTAGCGTGTTTGCGTTTTTATTGTGGTTGTTGGTTGGCATTATTTTGTGGCTGATTAGTCCCACCCGACTGCAACGTTTGCCACTCACAAACGCTCACCTTATTTTGCGCTTATTTGTTGCTTTTATTATTATTATTTTATAAAACATTTTCCAATGTATCGTTGAACACCCATATTGCGCTATGTGTATGAGCTTGCAAGGGAAGCTTAACGTTGCTGGCAAGCGCAATTGGCGTTAAAAAACGGAGCGCTGACAATGGCACTTTAACCCCAAAAGTGTAGTTACGCGTTCATTTTGCCTTCGCACACCTCCCTAGCGCCGTTCTCTTTGTTCTCACTAGTAATGTTTGCTGTTCTCCCTCTCTCTTCCTCCTTCTGTCGACGATGTTCTTTCATTTCATTTCTGCTGACCCAAATTTTACTAAATTGGATAAATTTTTCACATTTTTACTTTTGTCCTCTATCTGACGTATCCTTGTTGCCAGCATGTGTTCCGTTATCTGGTGCATCTACGTTTGCATTACAATGCTGCACAGTGTCTCATATTAAAACAAACAAAAATATAAAAATTTAAATATTCTAAATGTTTGACATTTTGAAGATGAAACTTCCCAGTTAGCATTAGAGAAACTATTTTTTTTTTTATTGTATTTTATTTCTTTTTATTTTATTTCATTTTATTTTATTTTATTTTATGTTATTTTAGTTTATTTTATTTTATTTTATTTTATTTCATTTTAATTTTTTAAATTTTTTAATTTAATTTTATTTTTATTTTTTTAAGTTCATTTTATTTTATTTTTTTTTAATTTAATTTAATTTTATTTTATTTTATTTTATTTTATTTTATTTTATTTTATTTTATTTTACTTTCGGTTTAGATATAAAATTTTCTTATAAAATTGGTTTAAATTTAATTCAATTTAATTTTATTTTATTTTATCTTACTTTGTTTTATTTATATATTTTATTTTATTTTATTATATTTCATTTTATTTTATTTTATTTTATTTTATTTTATTTTATATTATTTTATTTAATTTCATTTTATTTTATTTTATTTTATTTTATTTTATTTTATTTTATTTTATTTTATTTTATTTTATTTTATTTTATTTTATTTTATTTTATTTTATTTTATTTTACTTTCGGTTTAGATATAAAATTTTCTTATAAAATTGGTTTAAATTTAATTTAATTTAATTTTATTTTATTTTATCTTACTTTGTTTTATTTAATTTAATTTAATTTCATTTTATTTTATTATATTTTATTTTATTTTATTATATTTCATTTTATTTTATTTTATTTTATTTTATTTTATTTTATTTTATTTTATTTTATGTTATCCTATTTTATTTTATTTTATTTTATTTTGTTTTATTGAATTTTATTTCTTTTTATCTTATTTCATTTTAAATTTTTAATTTTTTTTAATTTTATTATATTTTTTTAATTTCTATTTTTTTTAATTTTATTTTATTTTTTTTATTTTATTTTATTGTATTCTATTTTTTCTTATCTTATTATTAAGAAGCCATATTCCGCACCTTATATGGCTGTTTACAAAATATCAGCAGCCAATAGCCTGGCCGTATTGCAAATAGAAGGTTATGAGTACGCCTTGGTCATTTCCCAACGCTTTACTTGATCGTAAAATAGGGTTCGTCATCGCCTCTGGGTGGTTGCTAACTTTATTCGTTTAAGTAGGTGAGTTTTTTGATCGTTAGGCTCACTATTTTCTTCACAAACGTTTCTCGTTCATTCGCTCTCAATATTGCAATGCCTCGCGACGCGGCACTCACCATCGTGCGAGCTGATTGCCATTTGCACCCACAAAGCATTTCGATCAGCGTTTCCTTTCTTTTTTGATGAACGTTTCGGTTTGCGAAGATACGGTCACGTATATTGAATACGTCTGTCTGTCACAAGATTCTCTTCCTGATTTCGTAATTTTTCGAGATTTGCTAGATGTCTAGACTTCTAAGTCTGCTGACATTTCAATCTTGTACTTGCTAAGATCATGTTTTGCGTAAATAAATTCATTAAGCAAATTCTATTGTTGAAAGTGGAATTTTTATATTGTGAAGCAGACACTTTTCTTCGTACCCTTGAGTTCAAATCACCAACCGGAAGTGTATGCTACGACTGTGTGTGTTCTGTTTGGTTTCACACAATTTAGATTTCCATCCTTTTTTTGATTTTGTATTGATGTATTGAATACTAAATCTAAATACAACAATGAAAAACATATGATTCATTGAAATTATTGTAAATAAGCAGCCATGAGCAACATATGAGTTATTGGGCAGGGATGTTGCTAGTTTACAATTATGATTTTGTAGCTTTAAGATGAGCTTAAGTTCAAAAAATAATAGATCTTCAAAGACAAACTACAATTATTTGAAATTTAGTCAAGTATCCACAGGGCTGGAAAAATTCCAGTAAGTCTTAAATTTTTTTCCAGCACCAGAACTTAAACTTATGAACTCTCTCTATGTTGGTGTAGTCTTTATGAATCATTCCCAGGGGCGTTTAAGCTATTGTGTGCAGTTAAAGCGCTTGAGTTGTCGCTTTAAAAGTATTGACTTTCAGTTTTTATCATCCCTTACTGCATCGCACTCAACTTCAACTCAGCGTTATATCTCTAAAATTGAATCGGATTTACCAAAAAGCGCAACCACAAAATAATAAAATAACAACAAAATAGAAAACCAAAAATTTGTACGAGTATTGCACTTTTGTGTGGTCCTTTCGCAACATCCTACATTCAAACTTACATTGGTAATACGGCACCGAGGCGCCATACCTTCGCGGTAGTAGCAAAAAAAAAAAGGTTGTACATACGCACATAAACAAAGAAAATGCTCACCTCTCCGTTCTTTGGTCTCGTCAAACTGTTTTACAATTTCCGTATTTCCATTTCATTTTGCTTCTGGCAATTTGTTAGCCCAAAAGAGGCAGCCAATGAGTCAACAACAAGCATGTAAAAGTAGTAGCCAACGAGATGACTTTCACAACTGTCTGCCCTGCGAATATTTCATTTCCTTCTATCCCACTCATATCCTCTATGTCACGTCTCTGTTTTAGTCAACTAACGAGCTACCAAGCTAAATTTTAGCGTTTTCTCGACCTCTGCCCGGTTTTAAATTTTGTAACTTTGAACTTTGTGGGTCACTCACTCTATTCCTCTTTACAATATTCGTATTTGCGCGTTGTTGGCGGCAGAAGTGGAGTAAGCTTACGATAACATCAGTTCGGTTAAATCTGTGACTGTGCTGGGGCCACTGACCAAGTCATGCCGCCTAAAGCTTCTTAATCACGATTTACGTGTCGCGACTGGCGGTAAATATAAATGGAATTTTTAAATAAAATGCAATTTAATTATTCACACAGATTTTATTACAGAAGTTCTGCAAGTTTGTGCTTGACTACTCAGCAAGAATGCGAGATTTTATAGTATTTGTAAGCTAGCCCGATAATATCTCATTTTAATGCACTGCATAAGGTATATCACTTTTTGTTGTTTTTGGTTGAACATTTAAAGAATTGTTAAGGGAGATGTTCACAGTTCTTTGACGAATATGGATCTGGTACTGGCGACTGGCACAAATCCCAAAAAGATAAGGTTGGTGTGACGGCATCAAATCCATTGCGTGGGAATTTGTATCGTCCCCAATCGGATCCACATGTGGTACATATATGGGGAATACTTAGACAGTTGTTTGAGCGAACTCACTGGAGCCGTATGTGCTCTATTTGCTCGCTAACATATTTCTGCCTCATCGTTCCCGCAGAAAGCAGGCACAAAAGCCAAGTAGGACGTGTAAAAGTTCAGTGGTATTTTGTTGCTGAAGGAAGTTGTATTCTTAGCATTTGTGGTCAATCTTGACATTAAGGGCCATATGAGGCATCTATCCACAAGAACTGCTGGCAGAAGGTGCTGGTACCCAAGCATTCTGTATTCATATCAGAGAAACGATTTTCGACTTCGACAAATCCCTTAAAATTTCTAGGACTCTTTTTCTGCTGTATTTAAAGCGGAGAAGCACGCTTACACCGGCTAGCTCAAAGTGGTACTACTGATATTACATGGAAAGCTTACGAATTTAGTTGAACCATTTCGTCCATTTATTGTAGCATGTCTTTCATGTATTCTTATTGAAAACTTTCTGTCGACAGAGAAGACCGAAGTGGTGCAATCCACTTACATTTTTTTATGACCTCAGAATAGTAACATTCCCATTGCAATACCGCTTTAAATCTAACTGCACTGCGGATTTCCTTACTGCTTTCAGCACAGTTCTATCGGCAGCAGGTTGGGCCTAACCTCTAAATAGTGAATTTTTGGAGCGCTATGGAAACCGTATTGCCGTAGCATAAGATCGGTTTTACAACCTCAGTGCACAGCCACGTCTTCTTTTGGGACATAGACGGGTGTAATAACTATTCTGTCTTTGTACCAAGTTCAGTTTACTGTCCGGAATAATGTCGAGCTATATTAAAGTAGATAATCGTTTGGAAATCACTGCATTTAGGAGGTTCCCCTTAAAGATGATATTGCGCCTTCAGAAAATAGGCATTTCAGTCTTAGCAGGATTGCCTTTGATACCACTTTGACGTAATCTGTCCTGCACGAGTTTTTATACGGTCTGAAGTAGCACGATAGAGTTCAATGATGCTTTGCAGGGTCCATAGCGGGTTAGGGTCTTCGCATATACCTTGAGTAGGTATGCCTGCCCAATACACGAAGGTATATCGGGGTCAAACAAATTGCTCCCAATGCAGCCGGGTTGTATCATTAAGTGTTCGTAATACTTCCCTAAAACTTCTGGGAATAATTTTGCTTTACAGAAACAAACATGTTTTGCTGGCTGCCTTTAGAGCTATGTCGTCCTGGTGGCCAATGACTAGGAAAATAAGAACTATTTCCAGTTCAAAAGCATGTCATTCACCAAGAAGGTTCCATAGTTAAGGGGATAAGACATATAATTGGTAGATGATTTGCCATGAATAATGTACTCGATTACAGCGTATGAATAAATGTTGTAATAAGCTGTTTCTATAACAAAAAGAAACTATAGCTGAAATCTTTGAAGTCCCCACTGAGGGATCATTGACGTGCTCCTAAAAATGAGTCCCTAATACTTTTGTCATAATCTTCACTCTTGCAAAAACATGACTAAGTTCAGAATCTGCAGCACCCTCTGGATGTGACGTAATCCAAATTTCCACACGGGCTTACCACTGCATCTTGCACCAAGTGCTCACATTTGCCCCCATATTTTATTCGTTTGTTCATATCCGCTTTATATAGAAAACGGCGCCTATATTGGATGGAATGAATTTATTTGAAATACAGTACTTAAGTGTTCCAACCACCCAGTATTAGTATCAAACGTAAGGTATTTTTCGTTTTATTTCAACAAAAATGTTTCTGGGTAGGACTTATCCTTTTGTGTATCCGTTATTATTTCGATAACGGTCTGATCCAATTCGATGAACTTCTGAATATAATCAGAGACTTGTAACAGAGCCTCGTAACAAAACGTTTCTACTGGTGCTGTTCCGAGTACTATTTAAATATTGAAATATACTTTGTAGTAATTAGAAATAGAAGGATTGGAACAGTTCCCAATGAGTAACAAAAGTGTAACCAAACTTTGGGTATCAAAAGTACCGGCAACTTAAGCAGGTACGTAACACTGGGCACTGAAACCTGTAACGCTAACTAATTCGATATTGACGGTTTCGGTAACAGGTTTTGTTTCCGCTGAATCCGTTTCCAGGAAATTATTACTCGTTCTAATACAAGTGTGTATGGTTTCTTGTAGTTTCGCTAACGCTTTCGGTATCGTATGTTTTATTACCGTTCCGTTACGTTACTTACCTATAGAACGATAAAGAATCGGAAACAAGTCTCTGAATATACATAGGTGATATGCTACTACAAACAAAAGCTTGGTAGCTTAAATGAAATCTTATACCAATAAAAACAAATTTAGCCGTCTCTTTTCATTGCGCTATTTCTCCTCGATATCAAAAAACCTCCATGTTTGACTAAAAACCCGATATGAAAATGTGATGCGACAATTTTCGTATTTGTCGCCATTCAATTACGCACAACAAAAAGTGCTACCAACTGATGCCAAACAGCTGACAGCGAATTGCACAAGAAGCGTGGCAATTCAACTAACAAATTCAGCCAGATTCAGACGCACAAACGTTCAGATAAAGAAAATGAATGTGAGTAAAAATTCAAATTCAAAGTTCGAAGATGCTTTTTGGCACATTTTTGGCGAGTCGAAAACATCAGCCAAATGAAAACAAATTACAACCAACATTTGTTATGAATACTCTGCGTAGTTGTTTTGGCGTAAGAAAAAAGGATGGAGGGATGGCATACACCAAACTAAACAAAAACCTTCATATTTAGTGCAAGAAATTTGCATGGTTTTTTGTTTGGCGGCGCACTCTAAATGTTTACATGTCCCTACTAGACGGACCTAACCACACTCACTAATACATGCAAGCGAAAATTGTAAATTACTAACACACACAAAGCCTTCTGTCAAGTTTTGTTTTTTCTTTGTGTATCTTCTTTTTTGGTATTGTGAGGGAAATGTTAGTGCGTCGTAAAAAAATGTATAAAATATTTAATAAGGAGTTTTGCAAAGAAATTGCAAGTAATACGTCTAGATAAGGCAAGTATATAGTGCTTATTATTGTTATTGAACAAGTAAAGTCCGGGTTTATATTTTTATGCACAAAAATTTTCATATTTTCAGGTGGACGAGCAAAGGAATTTTCAACTTGCGGCAAATGGATTGAAATTATATTTTGTAAATGTTTAGTGGTATAAATATGTATTTATAGATCTAATTGACTGTTGTGAACGTGAAAATTGTGTAATTTTAAATTATATTAAACATTAAAAACCAAATCTAATAATAAGCCCAATTGTATTTACATTGTTAGCTATATATGAAGTTCCATTATTCATAGCCATTAGGCCTGGCGCATGTTTGCCGTACTCATAACCATTAGCGATTGCGTGCGTTTGCATTATACCTGACTGTTAGCGCTAACCCAACTTTTCATTACGGATAATGAGAGTGAAGAGTGGAGACAGATGTGGTTTTACATGCGCAAGAAAGGGATGCCGTATACTGTACGTGTGCACACGGACAGCAAACACATGGTTAGATTTGGCACACTGCTCTTCAGAAACTAATTGAGAAAAATAAGCAAAAATAACGCAAACGCAAGTCAGGCCGAGGGGTTATCTGACCAACCATTTAACTGGTACCTGTCTAGTAGGGGTGTTTCTGATTTTTTGTTGATTTTGATAGTTGTGTGAATACTCACACTGCTTTGTATTTGCGTAAACCATCAAGGAAATGTGTTGGAACTCAGTGGCTACGCTATGATTTAGTAATAAGTGTGTGACCTGTTTGCTCTCCTTATGCTATTCATACTAAAAAGAACAAAAATCAGTTCGTGATGTGACCACTAGGGTATATCTTCAAGGTGTGTACTATCTCCGCTTTCTGAGGCCCACTCGCGATCATCGTAATTCATTCGCACCAAGCCGCCTCAGCTTTGGAAACACCAAGCGAGCTTAAGTATCTACATTTGTGGCAGAGTTTTTTTTCTGGAATATAAAAAAATGCAAACCCATCTTCCTTCTAAACTTCTCTGATTCCGAAGCATACATCAGTCAATAGTGGCACTTGTCTGCTATATTGGTTCTGTGTCGTTTATATATTACGTGAAAAATCCTTTACAGCATCAGGTTAAGGAAATCCTTTAGTATCGTTTGCTCTCGAATGGCTAGCGGAGCAGTTGGTACTGATCCACGTCATTTGGCATATCAGTATAAGCTTTGCAGGAACGTAAAATTCAAAGATGTGATTTTCTTATGAAATGCTTTTTTCGGGAATGTGGTTCTTTTAAAAGACCTCTTACAAACAGTTTGAATAAGCTTAAGTCATTTGCACCACAGGCTAGATAGAATCTTATATGCAGTATTGAATAGAACATTTCCAAAGTAGGTGGTGAGATTAGTCGAATCGAGTTTCATCTGAATTGGACAAGCACACTTAATAATAATAAGTGTTCGTACTGTCATCCTTACTTCATCATAGTCCGGTTGTGGACACATTATAGGAAGTCCAAACGCAAGTCTTTTTCAAAAGGAAAATGAGATCATAAGGACAAAGCGCTTTAAAAACCTGCTAAGATAACTACGGTGCCTCAGTGAAAATTATCCAGTTGTTTCTTCTAATATATAACGAGAACTTCTTCAGACAAAATTCGTTTCTTAATTTCATATCCAGAAATAGACAGTTCTTTACATTAATTTAAAGAATTTTTGAATAATGACTAACTATATTTTTTTATAAAGTTAATAAACGATTTTTAGCTGAACATATTTTCGTCAAATATTAGAAGAATTAACTGTATAATTTTTACTGGGAGCCGTTGCACGTCCTAAACTTGTTTTAAATAATTTCCTACAGGGTATACATAGTTTTTTTTTTAAATATGTTCTGTTTACAGAGTTTATGCATGTTTAAGTGCATGTGTGGTATTGCTCTTTATCAGATTGAAACCAATTGGATGTGGAGTTAGTGTATTTATAAGCAATGGCAATAACCCTGCAAAAAACGGAAATACTCCGCTTCATACTCCATAGAATACTCCTAAAGGAGTATCAGAGTACTCCAATACATATCCTCATTCATATAAAAAAGGTGGTCCAATTTACATGGCAATGTCCGGTGATTGGATCACCTAATCCATCTCGGAGTACTCCGTTTCTTTGCCTTTGAATACTCTATAGACCACCTACGTGAGAGTACTCTCAAAATACTCCCATGGGATTACTCTATAGAGTATTCAACAGCAAAGCGAGAGCGGGAGTAGGTGGTCCTCAAAAGAACACATACTCCCTTCTCGCTTTTGTCTAGAATACTCTATAGAGTAATCTTTTGGCAGCATTTTCAAAGTACTCCAACGTAGGTGCTCTATAGACTATTCAGAAGCAAAGTAAATGGTACTCCGAATAGGATTAGGTGATCCAATCACCGGACATTGCCATGTAAATTGGACCACCTTTTTTATATGAATGAGGATAAGTGTTGGAGTACTCTGATGCTCCAACGTTTTTTACAGGGAAGTAGCCGAATGGTATCCCTTGCTTGAGCACAAACTTGAATGTAACAAAAACGATATTTATTGCTAGACAGAATTAATATTAGCTATTGTATCGAATGAAATTTTTTCTCGTCTAAAAGTTTTATAAAGTTTTTGTTTTACTTTCCATTTACTTGCCATTCATTTCAGAACGTGACATTTCGTGATACTTGCAGATATTCGAAGATAAAAGCTCTTAAGTATACTTCTGTAGTTTGAGTTGGAAATTTTTGATTTGTTGCAGGTTCTACCAACATACATCATAGGTATATATATTCGGATTTATTAATCTAAAGACATGTGTTTATCAGATTAATTCGAAAGCCAACCAATACTCTGTTCACACTAAATTTTGCGTGAATTAAACTAACTGGCTGCGAATGGTAAGATCTTTTCAATATAACTTCCCTCCAAAGGTTATATGGCTATGCAGAACTACATTGAGTAATATGAGCAACTCCGTCAGGATAAGCGAAACACGACTTTGAGCCAATCGAAATCTGAGCAGTTCAGAAACATGGACGGTGTCGAGTAAATATGTTATTGTCCATGTGGTTCAATTATGCATTATTACTCTTTTAAAAAGTTGGACATTTTCAAAGTTATTGTGACTTTGAAAACGGTTTACGATCACGGAACGTATGCCGTAATTCGGCCCCAGATTATCTTGATGTTTAAAACTAATTGATTGATTATCACAACTTTGATATGCCTAAGACTTTACTACAAAGGCCAGCGGTCTGTCGTTATCGTGATCTCATAGATAGTTTTGCCTTAAAATATATATTTAATTTTATTTTATTCGTTTTTACTGCACGACGTGTGCGTTAGATTTTCTTTCTTTTTCTGCAAATGATTCTTTTTGTTTTTAGTGTGTCCACATTTGTAATATTTTTGTACATTTTCTTATTTTCTCTTATGTTTTTTATATGTTAATTGACCTGTAGAGGGCAGCATCAGCCGCACAAGAATGAAAGCAGACACCTGATTGGTTGTTTGCTACATTTTTTGTTTAATGGGCGGCGCTACCATATTTACAATTTTAATAATTTGGGTTTTCTATTTTGAAACAACAGGTGTCACTATCTGCATTCCCTTCAGAGGTAGCCATAACCTAACCGCTGGCACACAGTATAAATAACGATTCCGCTATACATACTTAATTCCACAACAGCCAAAAATCACGTAATAGCTCTGCCGCTGACTGACACGACACAAGAATCTCACTTAGAGTCTTTAAGGCGAACGAGATAAATAAATAAGTTCTGAACCTCCACAATGCATGTTCTCTGGGATGGTTACAGCTGGTCGAACTGACGAAGACTGACAAGGAAGCTGGCCCTTGACCATCTAGTTTTGAGCCGTCGGTGAAAATAACCGTGAAATCTGGTGTAAGTTTTGTACAGCTGGGAGTGGAATCAATTGCCCCAATTACTATTTTCAGCACGCATCATGACATTCCTGGTCATTTCCACGCGAATATATTGTCCCTTGTGGTGGGACCTCTTAAAGCTGTTCAGCCTACTTTCAGTCTACTTTTGGACAGGTAGGTATCGGTTCAGCTAAACAAGGGCTAGACAGACAAGCTAGCAGCGGAGCTACTAGGGTTCACTAATTTCCAACTCTACATGACGACTAGCGTCACGTTCTCCCTGCGGGTTATGAATATGCCCGAGGTAGGCACACCGGTCGTAAGAGGCGACTAATATGCACAAAGGTAATGACGTGCAACTCCATGGTTGATCTACGGATATGATGCCTCCCACCTCTTATTACCCATCTTATCCTTCCTTACGGAAGGGAGGGTGACATGACCTAGAAGGTTTCATTGGTCATAAATCGCTACCACGACAGTTGGGCAGTACCGCAAGGGTGTAACTGAGCGTACCGGGTTCAAATCCGGTCACGGACTGTTAATTCGACAACACTCCCCAAAACCTTCGGGAAGTGTTTTTGTCGTTACCACAACAACAACAACAACTAGCGTCACTTACCTGACGCCAGTTCATGTCCATAGCCGTAGATATGTAAACTGTCTGGAGGATGACGTTCTGAAATTATAAAGTCACTTCAAGGGAAAAGTAACAAGTAACTCTGTTTGGGTGTAAGTGAATCTGATAAGTTTTTGAAAAAAATTTTGATAAAAAGTTTAAGTGTCGCTGTAAGATAATTGTGCACGCTACACGTGTCTAATAAAGCTGCCCTTCTCAAATAGGCAGCTGCTAACCACGTTACCCTAACCTTACATAGAAATAACTTCCGAGCTTTCAAACACCTTCACCACATTTTCCAATAAGGGGCTCTCAAAATTTTTCATACGTGTTCTGGCAAGACCCGCGAATTTACATAAAACATGAGCCCCGGTATCTTTAAAAGTTATGTCTTAGCACTTTCTGGAGTGATCATAATGAGGAATTCTCGTCTTCTTCATGGCTTGCATACCTGTTGCCCAGTGACCTGTGCGCACTACTACAAGTTTGTAAGTGTCTGCTCGGGACCTGCTTCTTCTCTTTTCGCTATAATCTGGCAAAGTGATTCCTAATTATGCAGAAGGAGTGGAACTCTAGGATTTTTTTTTTGCTTTGTTCAAGTAAAACTTTTCAATTTTGCCCTTAGATGGAAGTCGCAATGACGACGAAATATTCAGCGACTCCGAGAATATTCCGACCGTCATACCTGAATCCACTGTGGGGCCGTCGTAGATTTAAGTGCCGCTATCAACTGCAAACACGACCGTCTTCAAATCGTTCCTACTTGGAAGGTTATTGACAACACTATTCGCAAATTTTAGTTTGTTAGGATAATAATATATTTTGTACTAATTGTATCCTCTGGAAGATTGTTAAGGATACTGCTATGCCCTTGCTGAGCATCTTTCAAATAAATGGACTGCCTAAGTATCACTGCAGTTTGTACCGAAGTACATAGTTTCAAGGTTTGTTGGATTCATTCCAGAGGTCGTCATTTCATCAAACAATTGTGCACCCTAAAATGACAGGTGCGTGTAGTGACTCTGTGAGTAGTCGCTCGGCAAGCAATATAGCAACATCAAGGGCGGTCATTGTTTATTTGACCCATTCATAAAATGCTAAGCTACAGTTATGACCATATGACTTTTTAAAATACAGACGTGGCCTAATTTTTTATGATGGCTGGTCTAGATGTTTGGACGCGGATGACTATGGAGTTGAAGAAATATAAGGAGAAAGAGAACATGAACTTACACAAATCTAATCTACCAACAGTTCCATAACTTTTAAGTTGTGCTGTTGTATGAGAGCCACGCGATTTATGCATTGCATTAGAAGTACCTCTTTCCATTTTCTTTTTCCATTGTCTTCAACTTTCAACTTTCACGTTATGCAAAAATTTCATTAGTTCCTTTTCAACTAATTTACTGCCAATATAACCAAGCGAATGCGAATAAAAGTAAAACTGCAAATGCGAATTTAAAATATCCAATTAAATTTTATACAAAAATAAACTGCGCGACATCCGCTGTTGAGCAGAAAAAAACATTTTCCTAAAACTATTTCAACTATTTCCGCTCTTTCAAAAGAACATTTCGTGCGGAATAATCGAAATGTAGAAATATCTGCAAGTGGGTGTAAGTGTGTGTGTACAGCAATAATACTGGCCCCTCGACGTTAAGAATAAATAAACGAAAACAACAAAGCGGAAAATAGAAAGGGGGCAAATGAGGAAAAGAGGAAAAAAAACAGCAAAGCAGTTGAAATAACTGTACATTTATGTAAGGAGGGAGATGGGGGAAAAAGAAACCATTGTATGCGACACAAAATAGGGTGGTGACCGACATCAAAAGCAATGGCTAGCTTGTTTCGCCCACTCGATCGAACTGCGCACACCCCATACCACTAGCACCGCAAATCTCCTGCTACATAATATTTAATACCCATCACAACAGTTGTTATTCCTCTTTAGATCCCATCAGGAGTTGGTATGCCTTAGCGAATAAACAGAATGGACATGAGGTTAAATGAGCGCCATTTTTACGCAGCCTGACACCGAAGCATAGAAGAAGCATAAGCGGTTGAACGCGAAGTTACAGTTTCACATACTTCCAAACTCATAATTGTATACCCAGTAGAGCTGGAACTAAGTTAAGTTGGCTTAGAGTGGCTGCCTATTCGTGAAGCAGAGTTGCACACCAAGGTCAGATCAGATCTGTTAAATTTGATTAGTAATTAATAATCAATTAAGCAGACAGCTTTTTTAATTGGTAATGATTACTTTTATTGTTTTTCAAGAAAAGGCCATTATTAATTGATTACGATTAGGAAAAATTCAAAAATAATCAAAAAAAAAACCAAAAAAAAAATCAAAAATAAATAAAAATAATAAAAAAGTGGTTTAAATTACTTTTCATTCTTGTTTATATTTTAGTTTTTTTTTTTTTGAATATTTTTGATTTTTTGGTATGTGTATTTACTTGCTTTTACAACCATACTGAAAACAATCCCAAATAACCAAAAATAATGAAAATAATCAAAACAACTTAATCGTAAAAAATCATAATCTTTTTTGACTATTTGTTGAGTTAATTGCAAAATAATCATTAAAAATTTAAAGTAATTAGTAATCAACCATTAAATGGATTCTCAAGAAAGTAATTAACCAAACCGGTAATAATTAGAATTAGTAATCATTATTTAATAGGTCTGGGTCAGATGCAATACTGAAATGCACTGTTTCACACTTTCATTTCGAACTCGTTCCTACAACTGCAGCAGAAGTCTTTTGCAGCAAGTGTAAACGTTCGCTAAGTAGTTCTATCAGAATAAGAAAACCAGCTTTTTTCCTATTTACCGTGCCCTTAAGCTCAGTGCAGGGTATATAATGCTAGCTTTCATCTTAACTTTCCTTTTTGCTAAAAATATTTATATCCACATATTTACCCATATGTAAGTACGTTTGTGCCTTTTCCTTTTGAAGTCCAATGGTCAGTTGTGTTTGTAAGTGTCCCGTTTTGGTTGAATTGGCTAAAGCATGTCGTACACATTCAAGAAAGGCGCTCAACCAAAACATTTCCTGATCAATATGTTGCCTTTCCATTTTCCACGGTATGCGCCCATAAACAAGAAACACATTCACAAGACATTTACAAGCTATGAATGTCCAACAAAAGTACACACACAGAGCACAGAATTTCACATATTTACATGACCACATATACAAAAATATGTTGCTCAATTTTTGCATGAATGTATGAATGTACTCGTATGCAAGATTTTTCTTAAACCCTGCAAAAACTATATTACTCAGTTCAAACAAGAGCGGAATACTTCTTAAGAGCACTCCACAACTAATAGTGATTCATATAAAAAATTTTGTCTGTCCAATTTGCAATGCGATGTCTAAGAAGAGGTTCAACTACTCCATCTCGAAATCCTCCATTTCTTTGCCTCTGAATACCCCGTAAACCACCTTCCGGATAGCACTTTCCTAAAACTTCACAAAAATTTATCCATAAAGCACGCACAAGCAAAGCAAGCCATGGAGTATGTAATCCTCAAAAGTACTCCAATTTGAAAAAAAAGGAACACATGATCCAAGGACTTTTGCGGGGGAAAAGCTCATTTTTTAAGTATAAGAGGCAACATCCATTGTTATAATGAAAAGCAGCAACACGCGATTTTTTTGAGTACAGGAAAGTTCTTCAGAAATGTGAATAAATAAGTGTCTGTCCTTTAGCCTAAAACACAGGCTAATGCACATAATTTTCTTAAATGGGCACCTTACCATAATTTTAAGAAAATGAAAAAATGTATTTCTTGGTGCCTTTCAAAATATTCCATTACCAGTAAATTAACAAACAATTATATAAATGCTTTAAATTTTCTAGGAAACAGTATAAGATAGAGTATGGTTGGTAGATTGGTTGCTGTGCCGCTCGGGAGAGGAAATATTTCCGAGCTCAAGTAGCGCTCTGGGCGCCATTTTGAGGCACTTTCTCCTGGAACCATATACTCGTACTTATTTGAAGGCTGCTGTTAGTTATATTGGTTTTTTTGTTTTGCTTATTAAAGTTACGAACACATCATCCGTCCCTTTGTTTTAGCAATTCGCGATGCCGTAAGGTCTGGTATTATGTAACTGCCCAGAGTTGCAAACCTGATGTGCACTAGAGCTGAACACTCGTGAAGGTAGTGCTCAAATGTCTCTTTGCATCCCTCTTCGTCGCAGCTCGCTCATCTGTTGTTGAACGGGATACCCAATCTTTTGGCGTGTTGGCCCATACGCCAGTGCCCCTTCAGTGTGGCTGTAATTTTAAAGATTTCCTATCTTGACCTGCTGAGCAGGTCTACTGTTCTCTGCTTGTTGAAGGTGAGCCAAGTTAGTTTAGAGTTTTTGCAGGCATCGGTGGAAGGCCAATTAAAGACTGCCATTTCTCTGAACCAGCTATGTATTAGCCTTCCGTATCAGCACCAGCTTTAGCCAGTTCATCTGCTTTCTCATAAACCTCGATGTTTCTATAACCTCGAACCAAGACGAGCGTGATGCATAAGAAGTCTGCAGCCGCTTCAAGCATTTTCCTGCAGCTGCTGACGTGATGGGAGATTCAAGCGCCTTTAGCGCTGCTTGGGTGTCAGCGTAAATACATGTATCACGTTTTCTTACACTGTCTTCCATCAAGAAGCCACAGACGCTTGCTATCCCCAGCACTTCCGCTTGGAAGATACCAGCTTCATCCGGAAGACGAACTGAGAACGAGACATTTAGTTGCTCTGAAACCACTCTCGCTCTAACCCCCCAGTCCATTTTGGACCCGTCGGTGCAGAGGGAAAGTGATTCGTCATCGCATACTCTGTCTCTCCACCAGACCTTTCTTGGGGGAAACATCACCTTGAATGTCCTGCCGAAATTTAAAAAAGGTGCTGGATAGCCTATTGTTGATGAAACCATACCAGGTAATCCACGGGGGATACCACTATGCCTCGAGTTCCAGCAGCCAGACTCGCAAAGTCTGACCGGCGCGCATGCTGCGGAATCACGTATGTGAACACCCACTTTGCGTCACAGTCAATGACGTTCCCACGTATGTAAAAATCACGTAGAAACTCTCATTTACTGACACTAAATGAAGATAGAAGAAACCTTTATATAATAAGAACTTTTATTTAAACAAGAAGGACTGGTTGCTTTGATTTTTGTTTTACTTAATGATACCGTTAATGGTGCCCTTACGTGGCTAGGTTATATACTAAAGTTTGATGATGATACGTCAACTCATATAAGAATTATGTCTACCAGAACATCAGAGTAGACTTGGGCTGATACCTCTATTTTAAAACATTTTCAAATTTTCCGCATATCATTTAATCGATATTACACCGAATCGATTGATATTATACCGAAATCATATGCTAACTTTGCTTTTCTACGAATTAAGAATCGAACGAGTTCAATTCATACGATTTGCTCTTCAACCTCTCAATTTTAAAAGTACCTTGCCACCCTACATGCACATTGTATGTTTGAAAAACTTTAGTTCAAATAGACGGACGGACAGACAGACGGGCATGGGTAAATCGACTCAGCTCATCGTCCTTATTATTCAGTTTACCTATTGATGGGCACATCTCTTCTTCTCCTCATACTTACAAATATTTAATGTTCATTAAAGGTATGAGAATCGAAAAAGGTATATAACTTCTCTATTGCAGTTGGGTATTAACAACTTGCACGGATACTTTACTTGTGTGTTATCCGATTTGCTAATTTTTGGCAGTAGTATATTACATACTACTGAGAAGCAGCTGACCAATTTTCATTGAAATATCTTGTTAAAGCGACAAACAATCGCCTTTGAAAGTAGCAGAATTTTTATGCTGAAAAGTAGGCGGCGCCACGCCTACTTCCCAAAAATCCCAAAAAAGTTTGTTTGCGGTTGAGTTTTTCTTAAAAAGCTTATTATGTGCATAAGAGCTTATTGATATAGCTTGCATGATTCTAGAAATATCGCGTTTTGCATTTTACAAACAAATTTTTCAGAACTATGTTAAAAAACTGGGCGTGGGCCTTTACCGATTTCACCCATTTTTACAGCGAACATTTACCTTTATATCGTTTCGATAAATCAATTTTTTCCGGAGTTATGCCCATTTTCAAAAATTTATATTTTTCGACTTTCTTCGTTCACGAATACCTTGAACGTGAAACATAAATGATATAAAGCTTTTGTACGAAAAGTTATTGCCTATTAAATATATCTATGATTTCAAACTCTTTCGTATAAAGGTGGGTGTGGACTTTAACCGATTTCTCCCATTTCTTTCGGGAAGATAGCTTGTATTAATATAAATATGTGTGCTAAATGTCGTTTCCATATCTTGAATGGTGTTTGATTTTTGATTAATATTAACTCTAAACTTGACTTAATTAAATGTGGGTGAGGCCACGCACATTTTCAAGAATTTATTTTCTGCCTTAACATTAATTAATGTACACACAAAATTGTATCCCTTTTAATTGTATTATGTACTGAATAATAACTTTTTTTTGTATTTTCGGAAATATTCTATATTTAAAAAGTGGGCGTGGCTATCATCCGATTTCGCCCATTTCAAATAGCGCTCGGAGACGAGTACCAAGGAACCCGCATACCATATTCATTAAGATATTTCAAAATTTACTCAAGTTATCGTGTTAAGAGACGGACGGACGGACGGACATAGGTTAAACAATTTTTTTTTTCCTCCTGAACATTTTGACATACATAAGTCAATACCTATCTCGATTCGTTTATGCCCTTACGTGCTACCATAAGAAAATATATAAAAAGATATATTGACATAAAGAGTAAGCAGCGGAAAGCAGGGTAAAGGGAGTTGACAGCGATGAAAGAAACCCATAAATTTAAATGAATGATAGTTTTCGTTACTACCTGTGAACTCTATTATTAAAAACTTATTTATATTGCAGGTTCTTGCATTGACTAGTTAGCTAAAAATTTTAGTATGCACTAAGTTGTTAACTGTAATGTGCCCATGTATGTTTTGTTACAATCGAAAAGTTTTTGGCATCTGTGCTAAACAATATTTCATTATTTCAAACCGTTACTGTTTCAATGTGAATTTAGGGCGTGAGAATGCCATGCTGTACTGCGCAAGGCTAATACCCGGAAAGGACAACTGACTATTATTGGTCAGCTGCTGGGCGGAATATTAATGTGCACAAGTGATGTCGAATCAATCGAACTTAATACATACATACAGTATAATAAATGACTCGTCGATACTTTTACAATTTAATTTTATTGAAGTCAACATCAAGATATGTTTTGTAATGAAAATCAATCAAATTGTGTACTCGCCGATTGGGCTGAGGGAACCGTTTTAAATTGGGTAATAGGAGTACGTGGATAACGCGAAATGCCAATATGGTTTGATCAATTGCTCTAATGTGACAATAAAATATCATCAAAGCTTGATAACTAAGGATTACAAGGACTTCAAACCAAAAATTTGAAATCTTTAAATCGAACAGATCTGCTCAGGTTTGTGTACCAAAAATCGGAATCCAAACAAAGCTCAATGAAAACTCATTCAGGCAGCTTTGATACAGTGACCATATGAGCCAGAGTCCTATAAGCCCCACATATTCCAACAAAAGCCACTCCCATCAGTACACTAGACTCTATTAACTTTTATGCTACCAGGCCTACTAATCTCGCCACATCTGTATATATGCATTCATAATAAGCCATTCATGCTTTCCTCCAAGCATATATCTTCTATCACACATATAGGCAAGCCAAGTGATATGAAATAGAGCGGATTTTACTTTAACTCATTTGTAATCCTTCTGCGAATAGCTCCCTTGTCTCAACAACAGCGAACCCGCCTCCATTACCTCGGTTATTACCCAAGTGTGAATTTATCTTGATAATTTGCAACACTTGTCGCGCAACGTTCAGTTTTTGGGCGCCCAATGTTTGCCCCCTTGTACCGTGTCCTGTATTTGGAGAACGCTTTATTTGTTGCCAAATTAACGGCTCAAGCGACTGAGTGACTGGAACGGGTTGGCGTTTCTGTCAGGCTGTTGCAATGGATGAAAGAGTTGATAAAAGATAACTGTAGAACATACGCCACTTCATTATCCTCATCATCATCAACAATAGCAGAAGCAAAAACCAAGAGGCCAATGCGCGCCTGTAAGCTGTGCTGCAGCTAGAAAAAACCCCCAAGAACAATGTTTCAAGTGTGCAACGCAATGCCGAACTAATGGCAACAGTCACTTTAAACATTCTCTAACAACAACAGCAATCAAATAGAGAAGCTAAACAGCATTTTCATTAACTTGAAGTGACGTCTGTAGCATGCAACGCCTGTCTCTTGTCCCCTGCTGAGTAAAAGAAGATGTAAGTACTAAGTCCTAATTGCCACAGTTGGCGCGCGCAACTGTCGCTAAAACTGCCGATGGCGGCGACAAAGATGGAAAAAGGAAAAAACAAAGAAAACAATAACAATTGTAAGAGTACTAAAATTGAGTGCTGTAAAAGATGCCGATGAGCAGGTTCGAGTGTGTACGCCATTTAGCGTAGCGTTTTTTTAGAAGGATCTTCAGCGCGTGGCTAAATGCATGCCTACTACGTAAGCACTTACTTAGGCACCTAAATATTGCCTTTGGCATTAAACGAATTACGCACAGCTTAAGTGCAGCTGACAGACACTATTTCCATAGGCGGAATGTATTAAAAGATTGTAAAACTTTCATGGGCTGAAAGTGGTCTTTGTGATGGTTTTTTAACTGCAAAGCTCTACAAAGTAGAAGATGATTACTCAAATTGGAGAAATAGGAGAGCAAGAAAGACGGCTAAGCTAGCGAGAAACTTCAAAGTACCAGACTCATATGTAGATATGAGTTACAGAGGAAAGTTTGTATAAAAAAAAATAAGAAGAAACGCTTGAGAGAACCGATCTCTAGAGTAGAGCAATCAGAATATTGTATTAAGTGCTCGGTGTTCTCCAAGCAATTAAACAGCGTAATTTGAGTGATTTTTGAAGTAAGAAAGTAATTCTGTCCTGCCTACTTTGAATATAGAATCTATCAGAGAAGATAGCCATGCCAATCACACCATTTACAATGATGAAATTAATGTTTCTTCAAGAATAGAAATATGTGAAACCAACATATTCCACGCCAAAGTGCCACTCTCATATAACCTCTGCGTATCACACTCATAGCGAAAGAGAATTTAAGCTACCGACTTGCATTTATACTAAGTGAAGATAAAAATTCTTCAAGGGTAAGGGACAAACTTCAGCTGTCTTACACAGATATCGATATAGCTCACCTGGTAAAACAAGAGCCCAGCGTTTTTCTTGGTGCTTCTAAAGATTTCAGTCATCAAGAGCAAGCTATTATAATTTCGGGACACATTCGGGATGTTTTCCTGATTGTTTTCGGTATTATTTCGAGACTGTTTTCTTGACTTTTTAGGACGACTTTGGGACCACTTCGGGACTCTTTCAGCATTTTGGAATTGTTTTCGGCAATTTTTTGGCATCAATTTTTTGGCTCAATTTGGGATTGTTTTCGTGATATTTTCGGAATCATTTGAAATTGTTTCAGGATCATTTCTTAATTGTCTTTGCGACGGTTCCAAAACCAATCATAAAATAATCCTGAAACGCTACCGAAATGATCCCGAAAAAGTAAGAAGTAACCTCTATCACGTGTACTATGTTGCACGCGAAATCAGAATCTGTTTATAGAGCTTTTTCGGGTTGGCTAAAAAGTTACAAGTTGGCGGCCGCCGTGGTGTGAAGGTAGTGTTGCCGGCCTAACACACCGAAGGTCCATGGTTCGAGCCCTGGTACAGGTAACATCAAAAGTGATTTGAAAAAAGTTTTTCAAAACGGGGTCGCCCCTCGGCAGTGGTTTGGCAAACTCTCAGAGTGTATTTCTGCCATGACAGGCTTCGCAGCAAAAATTCGTCTCCTTTGTAGATGCCGTTCGGAGTCGGCAAAAAACTGTAGGTCCCACCAATTTGTAGGGAAAATTCAAAAATAGGCACACCACAAATTGGAAGAGAAGCTTGGCGCAAAATCTCTTAGGAGGTTTATGATGATATACCTGTTGTATATCGCGCCATAGAGAGAGAGAGAAAAGTTACAATAACAAAGGGCGCTTTAAAATATGGTTGATTTTAAAAGGCTATTACGATTTTGAGGCTATAGAATTTAAAACGACTTAAAACGACAAACGTAGTATATTCATTCCAACAATCAATCGCCTCGATGTGTAGAAACTTCGTTATAAAATAAACCAATAACTAGTGAAATAGAAAATATCGTAGGATCACTCCAAGCATATAACCTTTCGCTACAAATCGCATGAAATTCCCTGAAGCTTGGCGACCTTAAAGTTTCAACGAGGTCGAAGCAAATTATGTGTGCGTTGTAGGATATGGCAAGTACCAGACGAATTGTCACTTAAAAAACTATAACACTCTATAAAACCTTATTTGGTTCATTTGGATACGGCCAGCGAAATCTCTACTATATACTTTCAACCGTATAATCCTCTCTCGATAAGCGTGCTTAACTTAGGCTTTCTCTATTCGTATAGTGTCAACTGATAGATCAGATATTTGCTTTGCAGTTGGTATTGGGTTTCTCAAATTACTACCGAAGCCGGATCTCTATCCGAAAACTTTCCTCACAAAACATGACAAATAAAGATGAGCCAATCGACTTTAATGCGTTGGACTATGTTCTGAGTTAAGCTCTTTAGATAACTACTAAATTTTCGTTCATACTACCTATTGGTATCTCGCAAAGGCCTATCAATTTTTGGGAGATGTTTTTTTTTACCTAAGATACTCTGATTCCGAGCTATACATTAGTAAAGGTTTAAAGATAAAATGAAGTGCCAGAATATCCTTCTTGTTTTATTTACCACAAGGCCTACCGCGTATTCTCATTTACACACCATAAATTGGAATTTAGATTTTGAGAATTCTAAATTAGTAGGAAAATATTAGTGTGACCAGCATTTGAGTGGCATGTGTAAAGGTAGATAGGTTTCCTGAAACCTGCTCGCATGATACTCCTAGGACTGGATCGATAACGTTTGAAATGTGATTACCAACCATGAGATCAATAGAACTCTGCTCTCACAAAACCTACATATTTATTTGAGAATCCTTCATGCCCTACTTGCTAAGCCCAGAAGGCTATAAAACTATTTTTAAAGTTTTCCATGCGACTTGCGTCTTAAAATATTATTTAAATTTTTCTTCTAAAACATGAAACATTGCTCAGCTGCCTCTAACTGTGGCAACATCTGCCATGGGCGCTTGATGTTGCTTGCATTCCTTTCTTGCGCGCACTTTCAAACAACTTTCCATTCGAACCTTAACTGTTGGCAGGTGTTTCTTTGGTAAGTGAATACATTTATATAAAGGTTTGAGTGTGTGTGTACCTGCACGGTGTGCAGTTTATGAGAAATCAATAAAAAAGTTTTCGCTAACAGCCGAAGGCTTGCTTGCTCTTGGCCCTGTTCGTAACTACACAACTGGCTAAAACCAGCCCCGCGAATATCGTAGCACTTCTGCGAGCCAACTGGCGGCGCTCTTGTACAATTTAGTATCTATGACTGAAATAGAAGGCAAGTGAATGTGATGGTTTTTATTTCGAACTTAAGGACTAGTGATTCGCTAGCCTAGTCAAGCATACTTGTTTGATGGTGTGTTTCAAAATCAGCCACAATTTTTAGCGATAACTAATGCCAATTAAAAGCACGAGGGAAGGCCAACTCTATCCTCCAATCATATTTCACTACTCAGTTTGTACAAGTCATCTTTTAATTTCCACAGGAAGGACCATAAATCTTCCGGAGTACTATTCTCTCGAATATTCCAGGGCCATCTCATCTTCTGTCAACACTGTTTATGAGCCCGAGCTACAACATCAGGGCAGTTATGCATAGAGGGTGAAAGAGAACTGCACTTCTCAATTAAAGCGCAAAGGAAGAATTAAGTCCAAGTCGCCTATTTATTGGAGGGGACGTCCGATATAGATCTTTCCTTGAATTTTTGCCCATTTGCTACTGTCAAGCCTGTAGCAATTGCATTCTAAAACTGCCTGCACCAAAACTTACTACCGATGCTGCTCTTCATACGATGCCAAGCCCTGTGAGCTGCTATAATGGTAACCGAAAGTTCAAAGCTCAGCGGACATAGTTATATCTTTGCTCAAATATGACTGGAAACTGCCATGGGATGTTTTCTTATAAGGGCGGTACAATCTTATTCCCAGTGGGGTGCAAGTAGTCAAAGTTAAAAAGCACAATCAAATAGAATAGCAACCCCGATAAATAGAGAGGTATTCTTGACGTCAGAAACGTTCGCAAATTTGTAAAACAGTTGCTTAGTTCGACGACACAAAAAATCATAATTTCAGCCTAATCCGCAACAATCTTCAAGAATCAACCTAAGTGGTGTCGCTGAAATCGATGTCTGGTTCAAATACACAATATTGCACGGATTGGTGGGTAATGAAAGTAAGCCACTTCAACAAGTGCAACTTTAACAATAAAGCCTTGGCAACTTAGTTGCATAATTTGAAAGTACGACGGGGAAGATGTCGTCACACTGCTAAACAGCAGATGTTGTAGGCTGACCTCTTGACAATATGACACTGCAAATGTATCAGTCCACAGATTTGTGTTACCTATCTCTGAGTTGCAAATGACCAGTGGAAGTGGTGGAATGGACTAAGAGCCGGTGGTCTTGACGTGCACTCGTGCTGGTGCTGGAAGAAAAAGACGAAGTGCTTATGGGCGTGGTAGAGGTAAACGTAATTAAAAAATCGCTTGGGGAGGAGGCGTTTTTGGTCGCGAGTGATAGACGGTATCACACACAGCTAGCTGGGCCGCGGAACGCCCTAATTCCTGAACAAAACGATCCGCAAAAGTTTTAATAAAATTTGAAGGAGCTATGTGTAGTGGGACTCAGCCCAGTGCAACAAGACTTTTATAACTATCTTTTCAATGTAGCACATTGAAGAGAACGACAACGTTTGGCGTAGATCTCCTGCAGGATACACAGCAAATTTAAGCTTCAACAATTTCCAGGAGCACAAGTGTAGAGATCAACATGGCTGCAATGAGCTGCTCCAAGGATGAAAGTTTGAGGGGCGTGAGGAGCTACATAGATCTAGTTCGAAATAACAGCCGCTATGTCGCCCAATAAACCTTGTTGTGGAGTACTACTATTAAATATGATTGTATTAGCATGCCCCCCACTGGTATAAAGCCTACAGCATAGCTGAGAACATAGCTATCCCTACTCTGCTTAAGTTCAACAGTACAAATTGTTCAGGGCGTTGCTATACTTGTAACAACTTTTGCAAATCGTTATCTGCACGTCGCATCTTTTTAGATCGCATTGAAAACTTAGACTCGAATTTGCGATCTAACGAGTTTGGAAGAGCTACCACCACAGCGATTAGAGCGTGTTTCAGGCGAAGCGCAGCAAAAACTTTTCGCAACATCGCAAGTTGATTGCAACATGCTTTTGAATGGAGGTTGGCTATGTTGCGGTTGTGCCATTCTGCACGTCATTCATCGAAGTGCACAAAACAGCACAGGTAAAAGTTACGTTAAACATAATTTTAAAGCAAGGGGGGCATACTAAATGTTGTTAATGCAACAACAACATTGCGAAAGTCTGCACTGAAACATAGTAAAACACATTGAGGCGTTTGGAAAATTACAATATTTACATACAAACATACAATTTCACGAATCAAAAGCAATTTGTTGAGGTGGATTATGAAAATTTCTTAAGAAATTAAATTGCACTTTGGTGGTTATGCTGCAGAAAACAACGCTACCGCCGCTGTCTATGAAGAACGTTTCTCCTTGTTAAATCTCTCTGCGCTTTCTCCCTAATGCCGTGCGGTTTTTATGCTGCCTTGACTTGTAACAACGATGAACTGAGTAGAGGTGTGCCGTTATAGATTCAATATTTAAGAATTGCAAATTTTGCTTTGGCATATTGTGGTGATTTGAGGGTATGATGCTGTGGCTTTGGCATAGCAGAGCGCTTTGTGGCTGTGTCAAGCGAGCGTGCGTCTGCGAAGATAAGAAAAACTGTGGTTGTTTCTCTGCAACGGCAATTGCAAAATAGGTCATAGTACTAGTGAATGTTCATAACTTAGAGAAGTGCGCTTCGCAAATGAAATGGACCGAATCAAAGTGCCAATAAAGAGCAAAGAATGTGGGGGGCGAATTGAAATAAGTTTTGGGCGCAGTAATAATTGGTGCCCTTAGCTTTGAGAAAATTAGCTTTTATGTGGCTTGTCCCCATTCAGCCCGGCTTAAAAGGGAGTAAATTAAAAACTTTGTTGTTTCTTAACTTATACTTGCGGTCCTTTTGGGCTACAAAAGCTTGCTAAAAGTGTATCTGTGTGATTTTAGTAGCTCTTGTTGTGACCTGACAACCAGAGAAGAGCAGGCCAAATATAGCGAAACTTTTCTTCAATATATGTCTCAGAGCTTGATCCCGAATTGGTTTTCTGGGCATCGAAAAAGATTTTTAAATGTTTTTCGTAAGAAATCTAAAACTCAAAGCTGTTTTTCAGAAAAATCTGCTTATTCTGATCTTAAGACCTTTAAGTATCTAACGCCTTTTCGTCTCAAGAACAGCGTCTTCTTTTGTTTGTATTAAACATTCTCTTAACAACTTTAGAAATTAAAACCATAAAGCAAATATAATTAAGTAAAAACAGCCATTTACATACAATGCTTCTTCATAAATTATGCCGTACGTTCTATAACTAAGGCCATTCATAAATCTAAACACTAAACGATTTCATTTTAGACATTCGACAAAGTTTGCTGTTCATGACATTCCCCAATGACTTGTGGTTAATATATGTATACATAAACATACTTCCTTTTTACTCAATTATTATTTTTTTATTTCTATTTGAAATACACATTACGAACGCAAGAATGTGCCATGGTCGCATAAAGGAAATTTCTCGTTTAAATTATGTTTGCCATGTCAACAAACATAAATTCACGAAATTGTCCACAAATTTTTGCTCCTTCACAATACAAAAAAATATATAAATAAAGCCACAAAAGCAAATACCAAGAAAAAGTAGATGAAAACGAGTAAAATGTCAAAGCTTGAGCGAAACTGCGTATTGTATACTCAGCTGCGAGAAGAAGTTGTATGGCTTTTTGCAAAACTTTATTGATTACTAAACCTTAGTCCTTAACTTGTTGCTACTCTTTGTAACATAAATAGCCAGTGCGAAATGTTATGTATAGCCATGCACCCAGGAATTTAACGGTCATAGGCACTATACATTACAGAATGCATCTTTTTCCTCACGGCGATGTCCTAGACAAGTAATGCATCCATTGATAAATGCCAGGGTAATGCAGTTAGGAATGATTTGGTAAGAACTGAGCATTCGTGAACTCATTTTCAATTTTTGCTCTCTCTCTCATTACCTCGCCAAAAGAGAGAAAACTGGTCACGGCTGCGCTCTCACTTTGAGCTTCTATCGAATCATGGGCGCATGCATTCTTAAAGCAGAGTGGTAAAGATGCACTAAGGTATGTATAGATATAAGGCCATATATTCCAGAATGCATTCAGAAAACAGAGAACTGGTAATTTCTGAGCACTCTGTTTAAGGTTCATACGGCCAAGGTCATGGACGCGTTTCACTTGACGTCTCTTAATAAACTGAGACAAAATACTATACATTAAACAAAGCGAGAGAAGGCGTTTATTGTTTTAGGGAGATTCAGAAAGACATAAAAAACATGACCGCTTCTCTGTTTTTGCGATACATACTGTCGTGCGTTTTCGATCTCTTAACATCGAAGCTACCGCGGAGAGCGCAAACATTACCACTTCGCGATTTTTGTGATGCATGCACACTTGCATTTGGGATCTCATTTGTAGACATAGTCAGTTTCTTGTTTTTAGGATACATTCAATTATACAACCGATTTCTCATAAGTTGGAAGCTACTAAAAGGAGCGCTTAATTGAAAATTATACTTTTTTAATAGTTGTAAGCTTGAATACAAGCGTCCGCATGCACCTCCGCATACGTCGTTAAAGTTATGTATGACAAATTTTCCCACTGGGTGTTTGCATTTTATTATTCGAAAGTCGTACACAAACAAGTAAATAAAGTTAAATCCAATAAAATAAAATAAAATAGAATAAAATAAAATAATATAAAATAATAAAATAAAATAGAATAAAATAAAATAATATAAAATAACAAAATAAAATAAAATAAAATGAAATAAAATAAGATAAAATAAAATAAAATAAAATAAAATAAAATATAACAAAAACAAAAAAAAAAAGTAAATTAAAAAAAAAAAATCCAGATAATTGGCAAGATAGCAAACACCATTTAGAGGAAAACTTGAATTAAGCAGCTTGCAAAACTACACGCAGCATAGCGTATGGGTTAGGCAGCTGCGCTTGCAATCAGAGTGAGTGGGTTGGATTCTCCAAAAGATCCTCTGAAAATAGCAAACCATACGAATTAATCTGACGAGAAATCGTGGCTGTTTTCGAAATAGTACTATAACTATAGCCTGTATATATTTGTTGCTTTCAACTGGTCTTGAGCTCGTTGAACTTACAAAAATATGTAAAAATGAACAGACCTAAAACCAACAACTAAAATAAAATAAAATAAAATAAAATAAACTAACATAACATAAAATAAAATAAAACAAAATAAAATAATATAAAATAAAATCAAATAAAAAAAAATAAAAAAATAAAAATCAAATAAAAAAAATAAAATAAAATATAACAAAATAAAAAATAAAAAAATAAAAAAAAATAAAATAAAATAAAATAAAATAAAATAAAATAAAATTAAATAAATTAAATTAAAATAAAATAAAATAAAATAAAATTAAATAAAGTTAAATAAAATAAAATAAAGCAAAATAAAATAAAATAAAATTAAATAAAATAAAATAAAGTTAAATAAAATAAAATAAAGCAAAATAAAACAAAATAAAACCAAATAAAATAAAACAAAATAAAATAAAATAAAATAAAATAAAATAAAATAAAGTTAAATAAAATAAAATAAAGCAAAATAAAACAAAATAAAACCAAATAAAACCAAATAAAATAAAACAAAATAAAATAAAATAAAATAAAATAAAATAAAATAAAATAAAATAAAATAAAATAAAATAAAATAAAATAAAATAAAATAAAATAAAATAAAATAAGATAAAATAAAATAAAATAAAATAAAATAAAATAAAATAAAATAAAAAAATTTAAATAAAATTAAAAAAAAAAATAAAATAAAATAGAATAAAATATAATAAAATAAAATATAACAAAATAAAATAAAGTAAAATAAAACAAATAAAAAACCAATAAATTAAAATAAAATAAAATAAAATTAAATAAAATATAACAAAATAAAAAAATAAAATAAAATGAAATAAAAAAATATAAAAAAAAGAAAAGAAAGTAAAGAAAGTAAAGAAAGATATTTATTATCTGTCTGTATACGTTCATTAGAGCATCATTCGAACCCCATGGTACAGAATTGCAATAAATTTTCTCCAATATATTGCCTTATTGCCAGCGTAAAGATGAGGATCTATTTCATAACACGAAAATCGTATGTAGTAGTCAACTTTATCACATACACACTCCATGAAATGATGTCAATAGAAAATAAGATTTGAATTGTTAGCTATGAATGTATTGCTAGAGAATAATAAAAAATACTTCAGTTTTTGGAGTAGCATTAAAGAAGAATGTTCAGCTTCAATACTTGACTATATGCCTGGTTTACACAGTGGCGCTAATAAAAGTTTTCTCAAAGGAATGCACTCACGCAACTAGGTATATGAACGTGAATGTCAGAACTCAAACTTAGGCCCCAAACATTGCCAATTATATGACCACAATTTCGTGAACGACCCTCATACCGACAGTCTATATTCAATACCGACGCACACAGCATATTTAGCAGTAGCAACGAGTGCAGTAAAGTGCCGTTAAAGTACATCACAGTTAAGTGGCAACAAATGAAATCCGGGCTGCTTACTTTTATTAACATTTTCGGCGAATTATTATATTAAAGGCAGGGAGCGCAAGAGGTGTAGAGAAGGAAAGAAAGACAATGACCAAGGTTGCACCGAAACAGTGAGTATTTGGGGCGTAAAATACGTTATGGGGAGGAGTGTGGGATGTTATGGGCTGGGAGGCATTGATATGAGAAAAATAAAGCTCTGTCATAAAATATTTTTTATTGTTCAATTAGCATAATGGGTCAGAACAGAAACACAAACACAAACTATGTGCAACAACAACAAAGTCTGACGAAGCTTAGTGTGAAAGAAAAAAATTTATTCAATGATGAGCAAAAAGAAATCGCAAAAAAGTCCGTGGAGGAAGACAAAGTGTGTTTACATGGGATCGACGTAGCTGCACTTCAATAGCGCGCAGAGTGTGCTGCAAAACAAAGCTCAGTAAAATGGACAAGCGAGAACCCAAATTATTGTGAGCAGAGCGAATGGTGATGCTTGCGACTGACTAGAAGATAAATATACAGAATTTACTCAATGGTTAACTGACTGCCTTGCTTGTTTTGTTGTTTCTAATGTTAGTCCGTCGTGGGTGAGGCGACAAACTGAAAGGGAGCATAAAAAATAGTTAAAGAGAATGAGGTTATTATTACTGGCTTTACGCTAGGTCGGTTTGTTTTTCGTTCATCCGTATTCTGTGCTAAATTGGGAAAATTCGAAATCGAATTTTTGTAGCTCCCCGTCGAGCTAGAGACTCTAAAACTGAAATAAGGACTAGTTTGCAATGACAGAGCCATGTATAGAGAAATAGTTACCAAAAGAAGCCAATAGTTAGGGGATGTGGACTGATGAACGCAAATTGTAAAGAAAAGTTGAACGGATGGTTACTGCTGATTAATGCAAGCTCAAACAAGTATGCAGTGGATAAGCTGTTAACCAGTTTTACTAGGGCTAAGGGATGCAATTTGTACTCGAACAGAGAATCAGCTTTAAGGCCTTATTCTCAGCTGTGGTACATACAGGGTGGCTGATGAATTTTGCTACATTAAGAAACTCAAATAATTTTTTTTCAGTGTATGGAATTCATTTTTCTTTTATTCATGTTAAAGCTCATTAAATTTTATTAAATATAGCTTAATTAGTTTTAAAAATAATGGAATTTAAATGCCCCCCCTGCTCGTCGATGCATGTGCGGCATCTTACCAAAAAGTTGTTCATTACTGCTTGGAGAGTTGAGACAGGAATAGCCGCAATTGTTTCTCGAATGGATTGCCTTAGTTCATTCAAATTTGTTGGGTTTGCTTTGAAGACTTCCTGTTTGCAATAACCCCACAAGAAAAAGTCAGGTGCAGTAAGGTCAGGCGACCTGGGTGGCCAACGGAATGTGGAGTTTCTGGATATCAGCTTATTGGGAAATTTTCGTCGCAATTCTGTCATAACAGGTTGGGCTATATGAGGAGCTGCACCATCTTTCTGAAACCACACAGAGTTGAAAGAAATTCTCATTCGGCGTAATTCTGGATAGAAAAACTCTCTCAACATGCTCAAGTAACGGTCTCCAGTAACCGTAACGGTGTGACCGTTTTCTTCGAAGAAGTAGGGCCCGACAATGCAGCGTGATGAAACTGCACACCACACTGTGACACGAAGTGGATGCAATTCCGTCTCATGGAGTATCTGTGGGTTGGAAGCACTCCATATTCGACAATTTTGTTTGTTTATGTTGCCGTTTAAATCGAAATGTGCCTCGTCAGACATGAAAAGACAGTTCAACATGTTTCCATCCTCTTCCACCATTTGAAGCATCTTCTGGCAAAATTCCAAGCGAATCGGCAAGTCTGCAGCGTTTAGTTTGTTGGCCATTTGAATTTTATATGGGAATAAGTCCAAATCTTTGTGCATAATTGACTGTAATGACTGTCTGCTTACAACCATTTGAGCAGATAAGCTTCTTGTCGAAACACGTGGATTGTTTTGTATGGCAGCAGCTACAGCAGCGATTGTTTCCTCCGTTCGAACTGAAGGGTTTCGATGGTAAGGTCTTCTGTTGACTCTCCCATGCTCGGCAAAATTGTTTACAAGTCTTATTATGGTCCATCTGCTCGGAGGATTGCCGCCAAACGTGCGCCTATACTCTCTTTGAACCGAAACTACGGACTCCAGTGCGTGATAGCGGCGGACAATCCAAATTCTTGTTTTAGTGTCCCAGTTATCCATTTTTGTTAAATGTAAAAGTCAATCTGCAAAATAAAAAAAAAATTAACCAGATTCATTAAATAGAAAAAAAGTTATTTAATTTTTTTTTGGTAGCGGCTTTCATTAGCCACCCTGTACAAGGTTGATGTAGGAGTACCTAATTTTGCTCTCGTTTGCATGAACATACATTGGAATAAGGATCTTATGGTATGAAATATCCCGGGTAATTTATGTACGAATCTGTTGCTCCAATTGGACACTTGGGGACTTGGCGTTGAGTTTTTGGGGTTAAGCTGCTACATATAGCTTGATTTGGAAGATGTAGCTCACGAGTCAGTAGAGGCAGAGTTAGACTAACGTTACTTCTTACAATGTAACAATAATCTCCATGCCTTAGCTGGATAGTAGTTAGACTAGTTTTTCTCTAATGGTCAGTGTTCTGACTGGATATTGTCAGGAGTACACAAGCTGTGCCTTAACTATCCGAGGTACTAATTTGGCTTACTTGGCGGGGTGTTTTGCTAGGTCTAAGTCAGTTTTTCAAAATAATAAGTATGCACTTTCACCAATTTTACACATCAATGTAAGATGAGGATTTACGACTCTCGGTGTCAGTAAGATTTCAATAAGCTGTATTTTCTAATCGCTGAAGTTATTCGGTTCACAGACGGACGTATAGATTTACCGGGCTTAATCAGATTGAAAAATCGGCCAATTTTTTCTTATATAAAAATGTTAAATTGTACACTAGTCCTTCGTCCTTTTATATAAAGCTAGCATTATAAAATATCTTGCGACAGCTTTTTATTTATTTATTTTATTTTTGCTTTTTGTGCTTCGCTTTTCTGTTGAATTTTATATGCATATTTCTTTTATTTTTTTACTTTTCATTACGTTTTTTTTTTCTTTGCTGGCATTTGCCTGATGCTTTGTCATTCATTGCTGCTTTATTGTTACTACGCTTTTTGTTGTCTCTTTGTCTTCCTGAGTGGTTGACCAAACCGAGTAAACAAAGACACCATTTCGATGAACTGGCAGGTCGCTTAGTCTGAGTTGACTTTTATATAGACCTGTGATGTACATATGTAAGTCTGTTTATACTAAGTAACTGTGCATCGCACTGGGGCCATGTGTAACTGGATGCCCTGTAGGAATAATCTTTATTCCTGAACTGGTTGCTGCATTTTTTATTTCCTTTGTTTACAATTACTTAGCGGATTTTGATATGTCGGAGTAATAGAAAGTGGCTGCCCTAACTTTCTCCATATGGCATGATCTCACTTTTTAAATATTAATAAGGCTGCTGACAACTCGCCACAAATTATGGTTTAAGAACGCTTTTTATAGATTTTTTTACGCTCTCCCTCAGCTGAAAGTTTGTTCAGTTCACGTTGAACGAAACGTTAATTTTGTAGAAGGGCATTTCATTTCTGAGAAAAACTGTTCTTCAGTAAAACTCTAAATACCGTTAAAGATATATAAACTGTAAGGCTGACTTGTTTTAGGACTGCTAAAGATCAATATACAAGGTGGCGCAAAAGTAAGCTTCCGATGTTCAGCATATCGGTTGTTTCACGTGCAGTGTGTGCTGTTGCACCGTCTTTTTGGAACCACATGTTTTCCAATCCCAATTCATCAAGTTGCGGCAAAAAGAACTCGTTGATCATTGCTCTGTAGCGCTCACCATTCACAGTAACCGTTTGGCCCCGACCGATTATTGGTCAAATAAATAGTCAGCAATATTCCGCGTTCTGGAGCAGTGTAGCGTAACATTGTTTATTAACGTGTATTTCGCATGTGTTTACTACACAAATGTCAAAACAGAACTGACTTTAGGGGCCAATCGCAAAATTTATAGCATTTTCTGATAGGAGGATGACTTTTGCGCCACCCTGTATATACCTAAGAGTTCATCAAATGTACTTCATAATAATGAGTTATAATAAGGGACCATATACCTAATTTTATGATAGTAAATTATACTACATAAATCGTAAAATGTATTTCAGAATAGTCACTTGAATTTTAGACTTCGGAAATTGTATATTAGAATAATTAAATATTAAATATTAAATAAATTAATTTAAGAATAGTCAATTGAACTTTAGAATATCTTAAATGCATATCAGAACAGGAACTTTTAATTCAAGGACTGTAAAATGTATTTGAGAATGTAAAAGTTTTACTTCAGAGGACTACAACTATTAGGGACGGAAAAATATTCTGAAGCGAAGTTCGTGGTTTCTGAAATACAATTGAGTATTCTCAAGTACATTTTACAGATTCTGAATTTGAACTGACTATTCTGAAATTAATTTTACGGTTTCCGAAGAATATTTTATACTTTCTGAAGTGAACTAGGAAAATTTATATTTATTGTTGCTCAAATCCTGTACCAGAAATTTCGTTCGACAAGTTATAGATTTCCTTGCAGGCTAGGTATGAAGACGTGTACAATTCGTTACAATGATTAAACATTAAACAAAGCACAAAGCATCAACTGTTGACGTGATGGCAAAGCAGTAGTTTAGATGAACTTTTGCGGGGGCGTATACATATGTTCTAAAGCACCAAAGACAAGCAATAGGCGAGTTATTCAAGTGACAAACGCTTGGACGACATAGCGCTTAAACAATATTCGCCTACTGTTTGCATTTGCTCGAGGGCAGGTGGTTTTTAAATCGCTCACTAGCGGTCAACTGCCATTAAATTTAGGGCAATATGATGTGTAATTTTGAAAATGGTCAAGTGATTGAATATTTAACTACATTTTTCAAGTCAAAGTTAAATTGAGTTAGGCGAACAAAGGAGGAAAGCTTAGCTTACAATGTATGGTTGGCTGGATGAATCCAAAAATAAATTCTTATCAGACGTTTTTCGTAATATATCCTTTTTATTGTTAAGCACAATGCAAAGCTACGTATGTTACAGCTTTGTCACTAAAAGCGCTGCTCTCAACTCGCAACGCTTTTCGAAGCTTCCTTATACAGGGTGTTTTTTTTACAGGTTTGTTTTTTGAATAGAGATAAAACTGGCATTTTGTGGTCAAATCTGGCAACTCTAATGTCATTTATGTTCAGTTTGGTTTGCCATTTCATCATGAACAGGTTGACAAAAGAACAACGCTTGCAAATCGTGCAAATTTATTTCGAAAATAATGGTTCAGTTCGCGAAGTTTACCGTGAGCTCCGTCCATTTTATGGTCGACATAATCGTCCATCAGAGCAATTAATTCGGTTAACCATGGATCGTTTTCGCACTACGTTTACTCTATGTGATAATACGCATCCGCAGAGACGTCGAACAGTGCGCACCGAAGAAACAATTGCCGCTGTAGAGCAAAATGTTGAAGAGGACCCGAATGAATCGATTCGCCACCGTGCACAGCAATTGGAGCTTTGTCCATCAACTTTATGGAAGATTTTGCGCAAAGATCTTGGCTTGCGACCTTACAAGATCCAGCTTGTGCAAGAATTAAAGCCGCGAGACCATGCAATGCGTCGTGATTTTGGTGTATGGGCCGAAAATGAGATTGATTTCGATGCTGATTTTCATCGCAAAATTTTGTTCAGTGATGAGGCTCATTTTTGGTTGAATGGCTACGTCAACAAGCAAAATTGCCGCATTTGGAGTGAAGAGAATCCACATGAGACCCTTGAAACGCCATTACATCCACAAAAACTGACTGTTTGGTGTGCTCTATGGGCTGGTGGAGTCATTGGGCCATACTTCTTCCGCAATAATGCTGGAGAGGCAGCTACCGTTAATGGAGACCGGTATAGAGCCATGATAACCGACTATTTTGTTCCCGAATTGGATGGCATGAATGTGGATGAGTTGTGGTTCCAACAAGACGGCGCTACATGCCAAACAGCGCACGTCACAATCGATTTATTGAAGGAAACATTCGATGAGCGCATAATTTCGCGGAATGGACCTGTCAATTGGCCACCAAGGTCGTGTGATTTGACACCATTGGATTATTTTCTTTGGGGATATGTGAAGTCGCTCGTCTACACCAACAAACCAGAAACGTTAGGGGAATTGGAAGCCAACATTCGTGGCGTTATTGCCGACATACGGCCCCATATGCTCGAAAAAGTGGTTGAAAATTGGACCTGTAGAATTGGCTTTATTCGAGCCAGCCGCGGCGGCCACATGCCCGAAATCATATTTAAACATTAATGGCATAAAATTATCCTTCCAATAAAGCCAAATTGATGGACCTTAAAACGATTTTCTTGTGTTTTATTTCAATTCGAAGTTCTATACCCCTAAAAAAAACACCCTTTAGAAGGCTGGAGTATGGTGGTAAACTTTTCTTAGAAAATTTAACGTGGCTATACACAAGCGTTCTATCTTTACGGATGGAATAAATAAATGAGCTGAGTAGAGAACATTCGGCAACGTTGTGTTCTTTCTGATCTTTTGTTAGGTGTGCTTGATGATCATTTCAGAAATCAACGTGTCGGCTATGCAAGCGAAATACTGCTACAACAACATAGCGTTATCAAATCATTCTTGTATTTCTGAAAAACGTCTTTGAACCATGGGAAAACGTCCTTGCACTAAGTATTGAAACAACAAGCTTACTGTCACTGTGCAATGTCCAAGGTTCGACACGTTTACCTACTGTTGTTCGCACTTTTCTTCCGTTTACTAAAGGAAATCAATGCTCCGGAAGTTGGCTTGAAACCTGCATGGTGAGGAGGATATTTCTAGCCGCATCACCGAGTTTTTATGTGTGCGGGGACTTTCGAAACATCCCGCTTTCCAATTTTAACCCCTAACCTCTCATTCTTTAGAATTACTATTTCCAATTTCGAAGTCGCTAAACGCATTTGGTCTGATGTGGGACTAGGAAGTATAGACATTTAGATATAGCACACCCACATTTAAAATCGAAATTTAAAATTTAAATTTACGTTCTTAAAACCCACCGTCATTCGCCTCTATATTCGCTCTTCCATTTATGTTTTTATTGCTGTAACTCTTTTAGTCGGAAAGGTGCCTTGTCAGCGTGGCCCTATAAACAGTAGTCTGTTTCCATTGAAACGTGGCGCTCTCTATAGTACCACAGGTTTACTGGCCTGCGACGACACCTTCTTCTACCTTAGCGGCGGTAAGAAGGGCTCCCGAAGTATCTGCAATCTTATCTATAGCGGAAAGGGGAGAAATCGGTAAAATTTGTTTCAAGGCGACTTTTGAGTGCACATTTGAATTTTTCAATAATGAAGAGAGTTCCCGAAGACAGGTTACTTGTCTCCGTTAAGAAAGTCGATTCCTCGATCCCGAAATATTTCAGCAGCAGCATGAGGATATTATCAAATAGCTCCTCTCAGCGTTAACCATAATTATAGCGCCGGTCGAAGCTGGCTGTTGCCTCGCCTTGCTCATATATTCATCAAACTAAAGCAAACCACGCTGCGTATCGTGTATCAAAGCAAGGTGCTATGCTCGGTCTACTACTAACAAAAACTGCGCAGATCTCATGGCTTCGTATGCGGACTCTGGTTAGTCTTCAGCCACATTTCGCCATCGATTGAAAATAATAAATGTTTCCACAAGACTTTCAGTCCGTCACTTTGCATTAAAATAAAATCCCTATCTCAATCCAATTCTGCATCGTGCAATGAATTCCGCATCTCAATTAATTCAGCGGAAGCGAGCCTACGCCATGGCAGCCCAAATTTAAATTCTCACGGAGGAAATCCAGTTTGGCAGCCGCAATAGCAATAAATCACATTTTTATCTGTCATCATAAGATTTGGGTGCGAATAGACAATTGCGGGAAGAGAAATAGCTGCGATATGAGAGTGAGGCCGACAAATTTAAGATTATGCGTGGGTGGAGACAAAATGGTAGGTGCAGCATACTGTCAGGCTGGTATGAGGTTATCGCTGGGTTATGCCGCTACAGGCACTTTTGATACCACGTCCGAGTCGATAGCGAATTTTTTGGTTGTGCCTTCACTTGAAATAACAAATCAAATCAAATTAAAACATTTAAAATTTTCGGTTGCTTATTATTCATGACGCGCACCACCTTATATGGCATCCCACTTTACTTCGTGCCATATTCCACATTCCTTATGCACGCGGCGTACATGGCGCCAGCTGTTTGCTGCGCTTTAGCTGCAGATCAAAAAATTAAATTGGAGTCTTTGCACTATGGCATTCGCATAAGGAAAGCGTTGTAAAAATTCGAAGCCTAATTAAGGTAGTATATATTTTTTTAGTTTTCCTATTTCTCTTCCTCCCTGGTTTTGACATAATTTTATTTTTTATTTTATCTTATTTTATTTTATTTCATTTATTATTATTTTATTTTACTTTATTTTATTTTACTTTATTTTATTTTATTTTGTTTTATTTTATTTTATTTTTTTTATTCTATTTTATTTTATTTTATTTTATTTTATTTTATTTTATTTTATTTTCTTTTATTTTCTTTTATTTTCTTTTATTTTCTTTTACTTTATTTTATTTTACTTTATTTTATTTTACTTTATTTTATTTTATTTTGTTTTTTTATATTTTTTTTTTTTTTTTATTCTATTCTATTTTATTTTATTTTATTTTATTTTATTTTCTTTTACTTTATTTTATTTAATTTAATTAAATTTTATTTATTTTTTTTATTTTATTTTTTTTTTTTAATTCAAACGTGTCCACAGTACAAAGTAGCTATGCGCAAAGTTGGCAGGCAGCACGTCGCCAAATTTTACGCTCGTTCATTGCTTTACACAGAATTATAATCTTTGCATGCAGATTGTTTTTCTGCGAGCGAATAACAAAAAGATTCACATTCCAGCAAAAGTCAGAAAGAAAATGTGAAATATTTTTTTGGTATTAAAGGTAGAGGAATACAAACATGAATATGTGCGAGTTCGTAAAAGCTTTGTGAAAATCAGCGAAAAGAATTGTCTTTTCCACTGGTAAAAGCTGAACGTGTCACACATATTTGAGGCGACATCAGCGCGCTGAGCATTAATAAAGGTCGTAGAAGGAAGGTGCAACTTTTAACTGTCTGCCTGCTTTTACGGTTTGCCTTCCAACGCCGTTCAGCCACAAAGTGCCACGCTTCATCATAAACACGTCAGTCTACTGTATGATGTGATGTTCGGCGGGGGGCAAACACTTTAGGAAAGGCAGATGCACAGCAGCATTTGACAGATACCGTAATGGACGATTTGTGTTGCCACACACAGCTCTGATGTGCTGCCCAATCCATATAAAACGCTGCTATGCACAGTATTTCTATGACTTTTTTTTTGTTGGGCTTCCACGCATAGCGCTCTGTTCATGACGTCTGTTTCAGGCACTGTGACAATTTTCAGTGCATTCCACTACACACTCGCGCAGCATCAGCCATGACATTTTTATTAAAATATTTTTTGAATGTTGTTTATTTTTTTGAAGCAATTTGTTACTGCTTCTTCTTTTATTTAAATGCCACTCACTGCTGCTGCTTACCAAGATTGCAACTTGGTGTATACCGCACTATAGGGCATTTTGGAAAAAGTGGTCTCAGAATCAGAGAGCTAACGCGAATGAACGAAAAGTGATTGAAAGTTCAACTATTTGGCGATATGACTAAAAGAAGATATCGTCAAAAATTTCAAAACTAGGAAGTGACAAAGGTTTTTGAAAAAAGAAATGTTTTGCCGTTTTTTAATTATCAAGAAAAAAATTAAATGTTTCTTATTCTTAAAACTTATGAAAAAATAGGTTCGTACAGTAATTTTCCCTTTACACACCACCAAGGGTCATGCAGCAAAATGATATGTTAATAATCAGTAACCCAGCCAGCAAAATCATATCAATAATTACGATAGTTGGTGAAAACAAAATTAAAAAAAAGAAATGTTATGCTAATCAATTTTTTTTGAACTTGCGACCTTTGGCGTGTGGGTATTGCTCTCTATCCAGTGTGGTCAAATGCATCATATATAGTAATAAGAAAAACGGTCAACGATAAAAAAAATTTTTTGTCAGAATAGTTTTTTGTATAATCGTTTACGACCCTTTTTGGAAAAAAATAAAGATTTGGAACTTTTCTCATAATTAAGAAAAAAAAAAAATAAAATAAACGGCAAGAAAAATTAAAACGATGGTTTTCAAAAATGTTTTTTAAAACCTGTTATGAAAGTTTTAGCCATATCTGCTTTTTCGTCATCAAAAAAATAATTGGACTGGCATACCTTTTTTTGTTTTATCGGTCTAGCTTTCATTTCTTTTCTTTCTTTATGGCGCGATATACAACAGGTATATCATCATAAACCTCCTAAGAGATTTTTGCGCCAAGCTTCTCTTCCAATTTGTGGTGTGCCGATTTGAATTTTCCCTACAAATTGGTGGGACCTACATATATTCTATATTCTGCTATATTCTCTAGCTTAACACATAGTCCAGTTCGCATTCGTTCCCTGGGCACTCTACTCTATGGTTTTTGTTGTTGCTTCTGCCGCAGTACATGAGGCTTTTGCATATTTACGTTTCTCATTTGTGCCACAACAAACGAAAAAATTGACTTAAGTGCTCCATTGTGGGCATTTCGCAGCATTTTTGAACATTTCCAACAACATTTTTATATGAACGTTGTGGCTTTGGGGCTGGCTTTTCTTTATTCCCTCATTCTTTTTATTTTGATTGAAGCTTAACGCGCACCGAATACGCAAATGATCTTTAATGCATTTTTAATTTCTTGAAAAATAATTCCATATGCCTTAAATAAATATTTATATCAATGGAAGCCTCGGTTGTTGATATAATGGTTTTTGTCAAAACAGACCATTAATGCTTCTGAACTCTAAAGATATCGCTGACTTTAGTGAGTCCTTCAATTCTTCCAAAAAATCGTCGATCTATCAAAATTTTAAGAAAACTTTTACACAGGGGTGGTATGTTAGGTCCCGAGGTGGTAGAGTAAGCTGCAGTTACGATGTCTGTTCCAAAACTACGCATATAAGTTAGGTAACTGGTATAAAAACATAGGTAGACCAAATGGAAAAAGCGGTTGAGGAACTGTGGCTTCGCTTTTGAAGGGGGATAGTTTTGGTCAACATTGAAGGCATTTTTAAACTTAATGATGTACAATCTTAGGTTAGGTTGGGTTAGGTTGCAAGGGCTGAGCTGAAACGTTGAGGTAACAGCTAGGCATTTTGGCCACCAATGGGCTCGTTGTGATACCCTTTATGGTCCCAAATAAACGCCTTCCATGCTTAAGGCGGAGGGTCGAACCACTTCGTGGAATTAATAAATTTCGCTAAAGCCTTGATTTCGCATCTCGAGACCTCCGTAAGGTCGTATAGAAGCGGTTTATCTAACCACCATCTGCTGAGTACTGGACACTGACAAAGGAGATGCTGGACGCTCTCCTCCTCTTCGGTACATCTGCAGCTGCGACAATAATCGAAGGTATTTACCCCCATTCTAGCATCGTGAGCGCCTTTTAAACAGTGTCCTGTTGCAACCCCTAAGGATACTAAAACCGAAGCGCCCTTGTACGTCCCTTATCATATGAAGGCCAAGTAAGCTTGGATGTCTTACATAATAGATGGCCGACCATAGTCAATTTGCATTTCTTATAGTGCTTATGTCTACCCGAAGCCTAAAAGTGGCCATGGGTATACCTACCGAGTCATTTCCAGGAAGGTTATGGCTGGTGTAGCCTCTCCTGGGCAGCTCGTCTGCTCTACAATTACCTTCAATATCCTTGTGACCAGATACCCATATTAGGCTGATACTGAAGTGCTGAGCCATTTGTTAGGAGACCTACGGCATTCAGTGACCGACTTTGTATTATCGATGCATGAGTCCAAGGCCTTTATTGCGGCCTGGATTTCTGAGAAAATGAAAACCAGTTTGCCGTCCTAAGGTATAGACACCAGATGGTTCACAGCCCTTTGCATTTCCAGCATTTCCGCTTGGGATACACTACAGTTATCAGGAAGGCGTAAAGAGACCTCTAGACCCAGAACCGGTGAAAAGATGCCTGCTCTCACCTTTCCATCAAGTTTAGATCCATCCGTGAATATGTTGGTGGCACCAGAGATCGTATGCTGCTGTACACTGGTAAGGTATATCTCAATTTTATGCACATATATCACTCCAACGGTTTTTGAAAAATTTGTTTAAAAACGGGATCACCCCTCCGTAGTGGGTTGGCAAAATCTCCGGACGTATTTCTGCCATGGAAAGCTTCTCAGCAAAAATCCATCTGCTTGCAGGTGTAGGTCTGTCAAATTTGTAGAAAAATATTAGAAGCGGCACACAAAACATTAGAAAAGAAGCTCTGCCTTAATCTCCTCGGAAGTGTATTGCGCCAAATATTTATTTATTTATTTTTTTGTATCACAGGGCCGGGGCAATGCCAGAGCTATCTCTTTCTATCTATCTATCTATGGCGCGATATACAACAGGTATATCATCATAAACCTCCTAAGAGATTTTTGCGCCAAGCTTCTCTTCCAATTTGTGGTGTGCCGATTTGAATTTTTCCCTACAAATTGGTGGGACCTACAGTTTTTTGCCGACTCCGAACGGCATCTACAAAGGAGACGAATTTTTTGCTGAGAAGCCTGTCATGGCAGAAATACACTCGGAGAGTTTGTTAAACCACTGCCGAGGGGCGACCCCGTTTTGAAAAACTTTTTTCAAATCACTTTTGATGTTACCTGTACCAGGGCTCGAACCATGGACCTTCGGTGTGGTAGGCCGGCAACACTACCTTCACACCACGGCGGCCGCCGCTATCTCTTTCAGGGAAGGCCAAATGTGAAGTTGACAGATGGTTGCGCCAAAAAGAAAACAATAATATAATTCGCATATAGTTTATCTTAACTTATGCTTAAGAATATAACTCGCACTTCAGAAATTGTCGAATGCGTGGTTTCGGTAAGCGAGAAGGCAAGTCCCACGACATAATGTGATAAGTTTCCACCCTTCCCTGCACAACCTTTCACTATCGATCCTCTTTTTGGTTCCATCTGCGGGGCGTGGAGAAGCGACCTTACGGTCGCACCTTCGTTTCTAGGACCATTGGGTCCGTCGAGACCGAGTATATCAACCACTCACCGGCATCAACCGATTCAACGGCATTAACCAACCGTTATCGGTACCTTGGCCCCGAACCACCGACATCAACCAATAAGTCACCGCATCCCTGTCTGCCCACCACCTACGTTGTGCTCAGCTACTGACGCCATATCCATCCGACTAGATACACCTTTCGCGTGTGTCTGTATGTCCGACTGAAATAACACCATCAAATCTCTGTTTTCTTATTAGTATAGAAAGTAGGACCTATACTCGACTTTGGATTGGTCAAGCAATATCCCAGCCTTAACTGAAAACCGCCTCACAAACGAACCATTTACACATCCAAAAGCAAAATATCAAAAAACTCAAAAGTAGGCCTTTAAATTCATTGGACAAGGGTGGACATTGACATAATCTCAAGTGTCATAACCCCAATTGAGGTTATACAATCGAAAAAAATTTCTGAGTATTTTACGGCATACACAAGGGAAAAACAGTGGATCGCGATGTCAGGTGTTGGATCAGCTAGGGTTATCTAAATAGTCACCTAACCAATGGAATTTTCTTGATTGCGCCAACTACCGTCCATTGGAGACATTGTGGGATCGACATCCATAGACACGACATCAAACGGGTTCATATCTAGCACAACTTTCCTTCTGGTAAAATACTGAAAAACTGTATCAACGTATTGTAGGAAAATTATTTTCTTTTCAAAAATAATTTATACTCAAGGAATTATTGTAAAAGTTTTGGCTAAACAGCAAAGCACGACAAGCCAACTTAGACGCTGGGTTTAAATAGCTGCATGAGCTCATGCCACCATCGTAATTTATTGGCGCTTAAGCGCCTAGGCCATTTTGGCCATTGAGTAATTAAAGCACGAAAGTCATCCCTTTTTAGCCATAACTGTGGCCAATGAGAAAAACCAAGAGCCTTCAAACCATACTCCATCTGTATTTTCCCTCTCAGTTGAGGCCTCCCCTTTTCTTCTCTAAATGGTCATCTAACCGCCTGGGCGATTTTGACCGCCCAACATAGCGCGCCAGTCGTTTCTTCGTTGCGCCAACTGGCGCCAATTGGAAACACCGCGGGAACGCAAATCGGTCTCTACTAGGTCCTGCCATCGGAGTGGTGGTCTCCCTCTTCCTCTGCTTCCACCGGCGGGTGCCGATAAGAATACCTTCTAGGATGGAGCATCTTCGCTCATTCGCACTACGTGGCCTAGCCAGCGAAGCCGCTGTGTTTTAATTCGCTGAACTATGTCGGCGTCTGCGTAAAGATCATACAGCTCATCATTAAATCTTCTTCGGTACTCGCCGTCGCCAACGCGTAGAGGTCCACAAATCTTTCGAAGAACCTTTCTCTCGAATACTCCCAGAGCCGCCTCATCAGATGTTGTTAGTGTCCACGCTTCTGCACCATATAGCAGGACGGGTGCGATGAGTGACTTGTAGAGCGTTATTTTCGTTCGGCCTCCCCTTTTCCCTGCTGCATTATTCTGTTGTCAATAGGAAAACGTTCTTGTAACCAAATTTAATGAGCTTTATTTAGATCCTCTGCTTTATTTTGCATGTACGCTGAATTCTTTTTATATTCATTGCAAAAAATGTTTAAATAACAAAAGCTTAATCTACTCCAACAACCAGGAAAATCCCCTACGAAGAGCGTTTCAAATAAGCTCATTGAATTTCTGACTAAAAATTACACATTTTAGACAGCTTTGGTACAGATTATCCAGCATTTTGGCCTTGTAATTAATAATTCAACGCTTTCGGTATTCGCCAACATATACAGTAATGCTTTACGTGTTTATTGTTGTTGTTTGTTATTTTAGACTTTGTTTTATTATACAAATCCACAAATTCAACAATAATTCCATGGCAACGACTGACCGCAAAAGCTGCTGGTGCAGAGTTCAGGTCAACACCAATGCCAAAACCAACACAAACGTCAAATCTAAAACCAAAACTAAAGTCGAATTGTTCAAGCCAATTATTCGTTTATGGTCAACGCATAAACGTTGTCTTATATCATTTTGGTGGCGAACCCCAACTACCACGGTAACAAACGCACTATCTGACATGTGTGGCGTATGTTGCATGTAACGCACCACAATCGTCTATTATGTGGCGATATAATGCAATGCTGAGGATGTGACGCGGGTGTTTGAAATCAGTATTTACATTGGATTGCGCAAAATATGTGTGCTTTTCTAACTATGCTGACAAAAATTCTTAGAAATTTTAGTTTTAATCAGACCCATTAAGTAATGATTAATAATCGGAATGATTACCGGTTTGACTTACTATTTTCTTGAGAATACATTTAATGATTGATTACCAATTACTTTAAATTTTTAATGATTATTTCTGCAAATAATTAAATTTCAAATAATTTAAAAAATAAAAAATTTTTAATGACTATTTTTGCAAAATAATAAAATTTCAAATAATTAAAAAAAGAATCATTAAACATTGAAAGTAATTGGTAATCAATCATTAAATGTATTCTCAAGAAAATAATTAGTCAAACCGGTAAACATTACGATTATTATTCATTATTTATTGGATGTGATTAAAACTAAAATTTCTAAGAATTTTTGTCAGCATAGTTAGAAAAGCACAAAAATTTTTAAAATAATTAAAAAGATAATCAAAAAAAGTTGTTTTAATTATTTTTGTAATTAAAATTTTTTTTTGAGAATTTTTGATTTTTCTCAGTATTGTTACAGAAGCACATAATTATTCCTATGAACAATACCGAAAAAAAAATAAAAAAATTAAATTTATCAAAACAGCTTTTTTATTATTTTTTGATTTTTTTGACTTTTTTATATATATTTTTTTATATTCATTCAACAAATAACTGCCTTTTCTTCAAAAACAATTAAAATAATCATTACCAATTAAAAAAGTCGTCTAATTAATTGATTACTAATTACAAATCAAATTTAACAGGTATGGTTTTAATATTATTTTCATTCACCCATCTTTGCCAGATTGGATTTCAAAAACTTCCAATAGATTGAAGTAAAAAACTTGCCAATTTTTTTTCGTAAGCACTTAGCGATTTATGATTAAAATAACAAAATAAACTTTTTTTTTCAAGATTTAAAATTTTCTTTCAAAATCAAATGTGACCTTGTCGCTTACGAGATAAAAACCAAAAATGAGAGCGCCTACAATTTTTTTCTCTTGCTTACTTTCCTTTTGCTTTCGATGGAATATTAATAAAATTTTTAAGAAAAAAATTTGTTGGCCCGGTCTAATGTACATTTATGCATTTAGTAGATGTTAATGTATGTGAGAGGCTTTTTGGGACTTTGGGTCGTTTTGAGAATAAATATTTATGGGTAAGCTTATAATGGATTTTAAGCATATTCATGTTAAGTTATTTCCCGAAAAAATTGTTTCAATTGTGCTTCATGGAGTACTCACAAAGGTAATTATACTTACACTGAACCGAGTAGGCTTAATTGCCTAGGCAACCCTGGCAGTACTGTATTCTGACGATGACTGAAATACCTACAGTGTCAGAGTGTTTTTATTTTATTCTTCTTTTCACTAAAAATCGTAAAACTGATGAACGCGATGCCGTGGCCATAGGAAATCTATACCAACACCCGACTATGACATCAACTACTTGAAACACAGTGGTGAAACTAAGAATGCCTTAACTCGTAAGTCAAGGTTATTTCCAGCATATTGTGGGAAAACTAAAGTTCGTTGTTGTCTAGCTGATTTGATCTTCTCAGCGCTGGTAGGTCATAGACCCAATGTTCAGGATACGCCAAAGAAGGACTATAATACTATGCCACACACCAACTCTATGCCGACTTCAAAGCATATTTTGACAGTGTTAACTCGAGGTCGCTTCGTGTAATGCTCTGTTTTATTTTCGAATGACTCGGAGAGGTCATCCCATTCTGATTGAGCTGTTGGTGGCCTAGATATCCAAGCGTTCCAGTTAAGTAAGACATATCAAAATGAAGGCAGCCCCTTTTACCGCTATCGAAATCTGAAGAGCGATAAGTTTAGGAGTGCACTTTGACCCTTACAAAGCACCCTTCATACTATTTTTAGTATTATAAGCTACTCCTGCACTTTACTCATGAAATGCATATATGTTTGTGCAATTACGTGGCTTTTATTTTTGCAGTAATGGCAAGCGCCTGTTGCGGTTTGGATTGCACCAGTGATCAGATTAGCGTCACTCTGGGTTGCTATTGTCGGTTGTGCACCGTGTTTGTGTTATATGGTGACCAACACAAAAAAATAAGCAAGCAAATAATCTGGTGAGTGGTGTAAAAGCCAGAGACGATAAGTTGACGTTTGCTCAAATATACGAAAGGCAAATTAGGAAGAAAACTTACAATATACTCCATTTTCCTTGGCAAAATATACCAACCTGCTAAATGACAAGCTATCAATTTTGGAAATTTATTTTTGGGCAGGTGAACCCATGAATTTTCGCAAAATGCAGTCGACAAAAAAATCTGCAAAGTTGAAACACAGAAAGTTGAAGATAACTACAGAATTGTATTTTATATTCCATTCATCCATATTTACGTTTGTCTTATTCAAAGCAAAATAAACTAATCTTCCAAAGTTTCGGAAAATTATTCTCTAAATATACATCCAAGAAAAAGAAATGCGAAACCCTTACAAACTTTACTAGGGAAAATGTAATTGTTCAGAGGAAAATTTCATTTCAGAAATAAAAATGTAGAGTTTTGAGTTACATTATTTATTTAGAAATAAACTTTGACCCATAACCTTAACCCACAGAATTTTACTGGTGGTTAATGAAAATACATTCAAAAACGCCAACACAATCTTAGAAGTTCTGGCAGCATTACCCGTAACAACAGCAAGTCAACAATAATCATTTTCGACCTTACGGAGAATAAGGAGTTGTCTCAGGAACATTATTGGATAAAAGCGTCCTAATGAACTTCTTAAGTAAACACCAACAAACTGATTTAGCTGAGAACGAGAATCTCCCAAATTTTTTCAAAAAGCCTCGAAAATTTTAGAATAGCTTGGGTGACTTCAATTATTTTATTGAACATTTTGCTCTTATTGCAAAAAACCAATTTATTTTATTGTATTTCATATAAGCGAGTTTGTTGGCAGAATTGCATTAAATTTATCCTATACAAAATACACTTAATAATAATTTAAATATACAAAATGATTACAAAAAACTACATTGCAATTGAACAATGTTTTTTTCGCAAAAGGAATGAAAAATTTTCAGAACCCCTCTTTGGGCGGAATTCTGGATCCTACAATGATTGAAGCATAACCCGTAAAAAAGACCTTGCGTCCACTTAAAATTTCATTCGCATTAATGCATTTCAATAAAAATAAAAAAGTATACTCCTTGCTCTAAAAAAAAAAAAAAAAAAAAATTAAGGATAGGGCTGTATTCGACTGTGCCGAAGGCTTTATACCTTTCATGAATACGCATCACGGTTTTAAGTGTCCGAGCCTTACTCACAATTAGTAAAAACTCTGAAAAACTGATAATTTAAAGATACATAGCCCAAACCCCATTTATCGGAACAATCGATTGTATGGAAGCTATATTTCATGTAGGTCCGATCTGGCTGATTTACATAATAAGTAACAAACCGGCAAAACTTTACGTTCCTAGCTTTTTCATTGCAAAATTTATAGCCCAAAACCCGTTTATCGGAACTATCGATTATATGGGAGCTATATGTTATGTTGGCAATTATATTTTCAACTCAAAAGTGATCAATGCAATTTGAAATCTAAAAGACACTATTTTCCATTCCAGTTTGTGGGCGTACAAATGTACGAGCTTCAGCGTACACCATGGCGTATGCGTAAATTTATGACATCAAAAACTAAGGAGTCAAAGCGCGAGTAAATGTTTTCTCGGACAACGGATATGTTGGCTTTGGTAAAAAGTTATTTATGTAGTCAAATGGAAATTGCATTTTACCGTGGTAGCAAATATTTCATGAGGCTTATATACTCGTATGACTTTTTGGCTAAAAATATTTCTACGTTTTATCAAATCAAAATCAGTAACTGTTCGGAATATCACCAAAATCCTATGCACTATGTAAGGCGTGCTTGGTCAAAAATTTCAGTTTGAATTTGAAACCATTACTCGGTTTTAGCAAATTCCAAATATTTCTCCTACCTACTAGAATAAAATTTTGTTTTTTTTATTTGAAACCTAAATGGGTAAAGGGTATATCTAAATAAAACCAAAAAATTTAAACCATTACCATTAGGAGCAGAATATGTTGTGTTCTTTTTTATTTCTGAAAGTTTGTTTTTATGAAAATAAAATTTTTTGTAAGAAAAACAAATTAATAAAACTTTCCAATGCTCATTTAGAAAGATAAAAAAAGAACTGTCCGTACTAAGCTCTTTATTAATTGTATTGGAAAATGTGAAGAAAAAGATTTGCATTTGGTTAAACAATTTGTGTAAACAATTCCCTATTTAAATATAAGTGCATACTAACAACAATGGCGAGTGCAGCAATTTGTCCTGTTTCTATAGATCGTCTTCACATCAATTATCCTGCCCAGCCTCAAGCTCTTTACTTTACTGCCGTATCGCGCTTATTCCTTTTAATGCTTCTACAGCTCCTTTCCTCTCACATTTATTTTGCTTCTGACATTTTTACTTTATGTCCATCTACTTTCTCTAACACTATTTAGCTTTTCCAACCCTTTCGAAATTCAATAGCCTTTTATTTTTTCTCTCCCTTTTAGCAATCCTTTTCTTTGAATTTTCGTATACCTTGGCCTTTTTTTTTTGCCGGTTACTTTTTTTTGCTTTTTCTCATCACGTTATTTTTTTCCTCTCCTTTTTCTTTTCACCTTTCCTTACATTTTGCTTTCTCTTCAATTTTACTTTCGGTTAGCATTTTTATTTCGCTTTTCCTTTTCTTTTTTCCGCCTTTTCGTTTTCTCTAATTTCCGGTCCCCTATCATTATAACTTGGCTCTTTTCCTTTTCCCGTCAACTCCACTATTCGTCTCTCAATCATGCCATTTCAGATATAAGACAGGTAAAATAGTTGGCCCCTGCTCGTTTTCGAAATGCTGCACTGATGTTAATAATTTTTTTTTAAAGTGGGCGTGGTTGTTAGCTGACTGTTTCTTTTTTTCTTTATAGCAAAAATAATTCACGCTAAAGCTTATTAACTTTTGCAAAATTGTTTTTTAAATTTTAGAAAAATATGTTAACCAAGAAGAGTCTAAGCCGTATGCTTATCTATGCTATATTTGCTTTGTGGGCAACAAAGTTTTAAACTAAGCACGCAAATGCAACACACTTTGGGCAAATATCATCAAGCAAGAAGCATTCGTGCATATGACAGTTAGTAAGTTTTTTTTTATATAGGGGATTTATAAATGTTCGATATATTAATGCAAATCTTACTATGATTCATTTCCAGTATAAAACGAATTATTTTGTGAAGTTTTCGTCCAGTGATTCTACAGCAATACTGAGTATATTCAAAGACTTTCATAATAATGGGCGGTAATAAAGTTCACTCTTTTCAATTGAATGTGAAAACGTGCATCAAAAAAAGGGTGACCATAAGATAGTGATTTTGAATTTATGGGTGCGTGTTCGCCAATGAGAAACCATCGGTTTTGGTTGATGGTGTGTTATAACTGCTCCATATTTCATCTACGGCAAAAAAATGTTAAAAATCAAATAATTCCCTGGTTTTGTTAATGACTATTTCACTCAAAAAATATGCTTAGTCTGCAAACTAACTAGGTTTTCGGCTTTAACCCTCTAACCGGAAAGAGTGATTAAGGCATGCATGGCAAAAATCAAGTTTTCTATATGAAGAAATAAAATTTTCTTGTAAATTAGCTTCCTATATCATTCTTCTTATGGAATATCTTTCACAAATTAATAACTAGCTATAACGTGTAATTTCAGACCATAATTCAAACGTGTTTATAAAGGTCTTTAGTGAGTTCGTTTCTTTGTTTTAAAGTATCAATCAAGCAATTCACGCATTTCATTTAGTGTGAATGTAATTTAAAAAAATTGTCTTCTGTTACAATTTGTGTGCAAACGGGTGTAGAAAATTCTGGCGTTTTTGTATTCAAAGATTTTTTAATATAAATATCGATTTTGTTTTATTTTTGATACAATCCCTCAGTTTCGTAATTGTACACATAAGCAATCGTGATGCCATTTAGATGGGGATTAACTTTTCCCACGATTCTTAGTGTAGAGCCTCTGTAGTCATCACCAACAAACTTCAGCCCAACAATCTTCGAACCTTTGTCTGTTCCCCTCCTTTGTGGTAGTTTTAATTAAGGATTTTGAAATTGTATATACCACAAAATAAATACAAATTTTTTATAAAATACATACTACAACAAAGCTATTTTCCCAAAAAATGCATAAAATTCTACCAAGCTAAAATGGAATCAAATAAATACCACCGAGTTAATAAAAAATATATGTGTAGAGGTAAGCAATAAAACAATAGAAAAATTGCCAAAAAATTGTGGCATTTGCGCCATTGGTGAAAATTGTGAAACATTTTCTATTTCTTTTGCAACGTAATTTATATGCTAGATTTTAGTTAAATACACACATGCATTTTAGTTAGTATATAATAGATACACTTGCTGCGTTTAGGCTTCTATATTTTTTAGTTATGCTAGTAACAACTGAAAACGCCAATGGACCGATTGATAAACCTGACAAGCCACTCAATCGCTCAACTGCGTTTACATATACATACATATGTAGGTACTCGAATGTTCATTAGCGTGGGTTGAAAATATATTTATTTTTTTCAGATGGGGTTTAAAATTGTGCTTTATAGCAGAAAATTAATACAAGTGAAATTCTTACTCAATACCAATAAAAAATAGTTGGAATAATTCCTGCTTTTTCTCTAATCACAAACTAAATGGTAAAATTTGTTTTAATTTTTTTCTATTGGAAACATCCTACTTTATTTATTATTTATTTAAAAACAGAGTTAGTGCCCTCGAAATGTTGAGTAATTGTTATTTTTTTTTTGTTTTAAGTTTAAATTCTAACTACTTGCAAAGCGAAAAAAGTAATTGAACTATATATTTACTCAACCATTCAGAAGCATAGCTGCAGAGCAGATTTGGTATGACCCTCGTCGTATTAGCGCTCAGTCAATTGGTAACTCTTTCTCTGCGGTTAACATACCGATTTAAAAATTTTAGTAAAAATCTATTATATTTGAGAAAAGTAGTGCGAAAATTACCCATTCAAAAAATGGATTAGTTAACAGACAACTTCAGCGGGGACCACTCGCCAATGCCTTCGAAAGAAGCGAGTATTGTTTATTCGTGTCGAGCTAACATTGAGTGTACTGTTAGTAAACCAGTTATGGAAGCTACATCGGCTTCTTTTAGGAAGGAGAGGTATATCATTTTAATAAACCATTGAGATTTAAGCGCTACGTTCGAATTTGGCTGTTGCGTATTGAAGCAAAACAGTCCTTCTTTCTTAACGACCCGTGACACAAGCTGTAAACACCAAGGTGGCCAAGTCGCGGGCAACTTGCTTTTAAAACTCAGTAGGGGCCTCGTCCTTCCTCACCTCATAAAATTGGGTCTGCTGATCAGAGAAGCAGCTGGCTCATCTGATCTCTTTTCGATACAGTCCATGATTCTGCGACATACACGATATGAAAGTTAAGGAGTTATTTTGCTGCATGAGCTTCTCCAGCATATCTCGTTTTATTAGTAGTCGCCTTGTCTGAAGCGAGTTTATTTATTTTTATTTATTTATTTTTGTCGGGGCTACTAATATTACTTCAATTCAATTTCGATGTAAGTTTTTTGACATATAAAACTACAATCATCTAATTGTTGAGCTGTCAAAAGCTGCTATCAAGTCAAAAAAGATATTATAAAAGTCGTTTCCCTCATAATAAGTATTATCCAGGACTGAAGGTATCGTGATGATCTGGTCGATAGTTAATTCACCAGGAATGAAGATGCGCTGATAAGTTCCAACTTGCTTACATATGATGGGCTTCAGTCTTAAGCAAAATATTTATGCTTGATAGAATCCAATTGACGATATTAAGCAGACTGGTTCCGAGCTAGTTGGTATAAGTATAACCTTATCGGTTTTCTTGTGACTTGTTCAGAGTATCACCGTAGTTTAACAGAAAAATTAAAGACCTGCAACTCTAGTGATAGAACTCCTACAACTGTCTTAAATTCCCTCACCCTTATGTTGGAAAAACTACACAATATAGCACACCTCATACACACACCCACACTTACACAATGGATGATTGCGCTGACCACTGGTTTCATCAGTTGGCGACAGCGTTGCCATATCAATTCGTTCAAATTGCAAATTTATTTGCTTTGCTCTCAGCTCTTTGTTTGCTTTTCACTACACGCGTTGTTCCAATTTATTTGATTTCTGTATTTTCTCTTATTTTTGCTTCATTCAGTAAATTCTATTTGTTATTTGCAATTTGTTATTTGTATTTCGTTGTATTTGTGAGAAAGCTTATTTTTAGAGTCCGGTATAAAGAGTTTATCTAGGTATGTGTGTATTCACATGCAATTGTCATTTGCCAAGTGCTTTGCTTCATTTATTTAAATGAACTACCCAGTAGCAAGGGGAGTATCAAAGTTTTTTTTTGGCGATTTCCGAAAGGTTTAATATTGTGGGTGACTCGTTGTCAGAACGAGACCTCCACGTGGAAGGAGAACTTCTCCTTCTGGTATTATTAAGGTCTGTCACTTAGGTATACAAATATGCTAAGAGTACAATTACTTTAGGAAAGGTGGCATCGGCGCTATTCATAGAATGAGCTATCCGTAAACTCTTGACCGCTCGCGGAGTAGTAAACTCGGGAATTGGTGAAAAATTGATCGGCGTCAGAGCTATTGCTGTAGTTAAATATGGATGAATACATGATACGCATAAATAAATTAAAATAATCGGTTCTCCCCTATAGGTACCCACACTAAAGTGACACGTATCTAGTATATGTAGTAGAAAAGGCAGCTGGATTGCTGCGAGACAATATAATATCAGCAACAAATGTATCGATCTTTGTTGACAGCCAAGCTGCTTTAAAGGCATTAGAATCGAAAGTGATACAATCTGATATGGTTCGAAGTTCCCGAACCCAACTGAACGCTCTGGATCATCTCAACATTTCGCTTTGCTGGGTCCCTAGACACATCGGTATCGATGGAAAAGAAAGAGGCTATAAGGTGGCCAGGAAGGGTTCCGAAATTCACATACACGAGGCAGACAACTCCGTGCGACCGCCATTGCGATATCTGCTAAGGAAAATCGATGAGCATTCTTTTAAGACAACGATCTTACTTTGGACCAGCCGGGATCATTGCGAAATGTCAAGGTCCGTATAGCCATTTTTAGACAGAAAAAGAACTAGCTTCCTTCTCAAGCTTAACAAATCTGCGGTAAGGGTGCCCAAACGTGTCATCACAGGACATTGTGCTCTCGCACAAATGCTTCGACGATGGCGTATGCCAACGTTCTCTCGATGAAGAAGCTGTCAGAATAAAGAGAAAGAGGATTCGGTCCATCACTTTCTTAGTAGATGCCGAAGACTGCAGTCAAATCGTCTCAGATTTCTGGGAACATGCTTTTTGGACAGACTGGCAGATGTGAGGGAAGTGGATTCTTCGCTTCTTCCAAAGTTCATATGGGAGAGTAAATGCTTTGAAAAGGATTAAGTGAGCAATACCTGGTTGGACGAATGATCCCCCACCCGCCACGGAATGATAGCATTCACAATGAACATAAGTGCCTCCGAGTAGAAGTTTGGGATATCCCATGCGCGTTTTCTTAGCCTAACCTAACGTAGTAGAAGTCTTTAAGACGAAGGTTAATAAATTCCAGATCTCTGACGATCTCTGGCATCCTTTTGTAACGAATAAAAAATACGTAACCTAACCTATAAACAAAAATTACCAGTGGAAAGTATAGCGTTTTGTGTAGGTCGAGGTGAATTAACTAGCTTACCTATAACCTGGGCAGTCTAGATGTGTCCTGAGATCGAAGAGCAGTTCTCCGGCCTGGAGAAGCGCCGGTATGAAAACCACACACATCAAGATTTACTCAATCAAGGTCCCAGCTAGATTTTTCAATGTATTTCCTAGAGAAATAATTTTACCTAGGCTCGATAGGTTTTTCTTTATTTTTCTATATTCAGCCTGGATACAAAAATAAATTATATGCGCCAGATGTCACCTGTACGCAATACTATTCATGCCAGCTAGATTAATACAGCCGCTTGCTGTGGGAAAGTTTTTTATTCAGGAGCTGTATTGTGGAGTAAAATTGTGTCGCATTGCTATAACCGCTTCTCATGGGTCTCATGAGGGTCTAACTGGAATCATTAGAACCAAACTTCCAGAATTGACGCGGAGATCTAAAGCATGTGTTTTCAATTAAACAAGCACCTGCAGGGCCTCACTCAATAGAAGATAAATAAACGAGCGAAGTTATACTCTTTTAATCGGAGCCAAACTAGTTTGTAGTTTGTTGTTTACGCGTTGAAGACAGCCAGTACCGAACAATTTTTATTGATGAGCTGTATGAGTTTACGCAGCCGACAACATAGGTTAGCGAATTAAAAACCAGCGGGTTCGCTGACTTGACGCCGTTGTGTGAATAAACGAGGACAATTCTACCCATAAGGTATTCTCATCGCCCCGCGCCGGTGGAAGCAGAGGCAGAGAGAAACCAGCACTCACACGGAAGCACCAAGTGGGGACCGATGTTTGATCCTGTGGTTTCTCCAATTTTCGCCAGTTACCGAACGAAGAAACGACTGGCTATATTGGGCTGTCAAAATCACCCCGGCGGTTAGATGACCATTTGAGGAAAAAAAAAGAAGTGAACTAGTCAGAGAAGAACTAGAGCTTTACCGCTAAAAATTCAAATTTAAGCACACTGGTAACATGTTATGAGACTTTTAATAAAATTTTGCTGTGACTTTGCCGAGGCGAATACTCATCCGACAGTGTTTCAGTCATTTTCAATTACCGCTAATGAGCTCACATTTTTTGGTCTATTTTGAACTAGTTTGAGTATAGTATATTTCTGTCTAGTAGGACTGCATCTTATAATAAATGTACCAGTTGCCTTTATTGAATATAAAAATTGGTTGTCTGTTTAGTTGAGCTTGGTGGAATATACCCTGATGATCCCCAAAGTGGCAATCTTAGTTAGAAAAAATTTAATTTTTTTCTAACTGGTTCAGCATGGCTGAAGCTAAGAGATTAAGTAATGTAGAAAGTTTGGAAACAATTTTCGTAGAATTTTCGTGTCAAATTTCTTTAAATAAGTTGTTGGTAGACACTATCCGGTATGACTTGTTCGCTTTGATTCCACTCGCACTACACTTGTTTGGCTTCGTATTATCCTCTATTTGTCGCTATTATATATTAAGTTTATTTTTAGTTGTGTAAGTACTAACGGTAGATGCATGTTTGTATTTGTATTTGAACTACATTTATGAAAGTATTTGTATCGTTTTCCGCCAACATCGAAAAGGCGCTAATAGAAACCCTTTTTACGGGCGCCAATCAACAATAACGTATGACGCCTTATTTTACCACTCCAATCGTTCCGTTCCGTGAAGTCCCACTTCCTCTCCCCCACAAATAAATTGCTTTATTCTCTCAGGTGGACGATCGTTGGGTGGCAGTTAGCAGTCAACCATGTGGCCACGGTCATTGTGTGTTATATTTTTCAAATTTATTTCATATTTCCTGTATTTAGGTATGGAATTTTGCTTAAATTTAAATTTTTTATGCCGACTTGGAATGGACGAGAGTGTCATAAAAACTTTTGTTTAATTATCCCTTCACCTGCACAGTCCAGTTTGTAAAAGGTATTGCGGAAACTGGTTCCAGCAGCTCAGAGAGCTCAGTAAGCTATCATTGTCGTGCGACTAAAATCGAGGACAAGGAGATTCGACGGTGGAAACCAATTGCTTCAGTGGCAGTTAGCTTGACCCATGTGCGTGCCCGAGCCTGACCGTGCCAGGTTCCATATCCCGCAAAGGGTTATTCACAGCCGTTCATCTCCTCATAGTTATTTTGTTGTTACAAAATACAGCAACAACAACTTTCTAAGACCCATTTCTTCAATGGAATTCGACCAATGTCAGAATAATTTATTTATTATTTATTTATTTATTTTTTTTATTTATTAAATTTGTATAAAACTTCGTTATACAAATATAAGGGGACGGCAGCGCTAGCAACATGGGCCATCGGCTGTCTGTTATAAGTCTACGTTGGTTTACATATATATTTAATGTTCTTATATATTTATGTTTAATTTGACTGTGTTATGTAAAACTATTTTCACTGTGTTTTCGAACATTTATGTACGCTCTTTGTTAGGCATGGTTATTTGATTTTCATTGTACGTATTAATATTAGATCAGTCTTAGCAAGTCGTTCTGTTTCAGAAACTCGTATATTGTCAAGATGTTTTCCGATGAGGGCTCCTTCAATAGGTCAAACGGGTTGCGTCGTCCAGAGTGGTTTCGCCTGGAAGTGGCTGTGATTTGGCAGTCAACGATTAGGTGTTCCAGCGATGCTGCAGCGTCGCAGCAAGGGCACTTTGCTAACTGTGTGCGTTGTAGTAGGTGTGCGTGCGTGATAATTGGGCCAAGACGTAAGCGAATGTACGGTTTAAGCACGTTTACTGGAATGTCTGAAGGAAAAGAAAGTTTATCTCTTGTAGGATTTATGACGGTGTAATGGCTCTGGTTAACAATATCTGAGAGTATATCTTTTTTTGCGATGCATTTGGGCAGTATGGTTGAGATTTTGGCAACACCTTTTGCGGCGGCGTCGGCGTTTTCATTCCCGATGATGCCAGAGTGTCCTGGCACCACATAACTTTGATTTTATTTTTGCAACTTTTTAGTATGTGTCTAATGATGTTGTATTCTGTTTGGTCGTGCTTGGGCGATCCGATGGCTTAAATGGCTGACCTGCTATCAGAGCAGATGATGAACTTGCCTTTGCTGTTTTTGGCGTATATGGCTGCTTCTAATATGGCAGTGGTTTCCGCTGTTAAAACCGAACATATCGGATGCAGCATTCCGTGCTTAATTATGTCTCCATATTCTTTGGTGACTGCGAAAGATGTTGTGTTTGTGGTTTTCGAGCCGTCTGTGAAGACGAAACTCCATCCTAGGTTGAGCTATTTGGATTTTTCACCAGTAAATAGTGTCTTGTAAATCTCCTTTGCTGTGTTTTCTTTTGGTTTATGTAGTGATTTAATGGCATAAGGTACGGTTTTGATTAGTCAAAATGTTAAGTTAAAATTGTGATAAAATCATTAGTAAGTTAACCAAATCAGCAAAGCTAAAGAAGAATGCTATTATAATTGAACCAGTCCATGAACAATTTTTCGAAAATTTCGATATCGAAAAAAAGTTAACGCTTATCATTCGATTTCACGCATTCTCATTAGTTACTAAAGTTTACCTTTGCAACTGGTCGGTTAATGAGTTATGGCACTTTAATGTTTTTCGAAATATTCGATAGCGAAGAAAATGGCATGGTTATAATCCGATTTCGGGCTAATAGTCAATAGCAAACAAGTTTTGTCAATTGCTCACAATAAACTCAAAATTAACTTCTGTCGACATTGTTGTTGCTAAGTGTCAGCATTTTTATTATGATAATTAAGGGGTGATTGTAACACATTAGTAGGGTGCAGATTAATACTTTTGAAATGCTTAATCCATGCGCTCATCTATGTGTAGTTGAGTACTGCCCTTCAAGCAGGTGATAAGTGGGAAAGCTACTGAAACTTCCAAACAAAACAGTCTGACAAGCACAGGTGAGAACTTTGTAAGCAGGAGTTGAACACGCGATCATAAAGTTACATATTCTATTACAAAAAGAAGAATTCAATTGTGTTTTGGTGTCCGTTCAAGTGAAGTGGAAGCAAGATATGACAGTCATATCATCTTACAAGTGTCTACATTGCTGAGAAAAGCAGCAATTTCATACGAAATGATTACACATGCTCAATTGGTTTCGTTAATGTCATTAGTTCAACTGCTCATATTGTTTTACATATTCTAAGAAATCGTTCATACAGATTAAGGAAGTTCGAACATTGCCACTACAGTTAGTTCTCCACCAGCATAATCTAGTCTAGTCCCAGAAAATACAACTCAATATTATTACCCCTTTTCCGGCGCTTGTTAATTATAACATCGGTCTGGAGCATGACCTTTCACGTCATTGTCAAAGCTTAAGCAATTTCTGGTTTCTGTCACAGTTGCGAAGCTCACATAAATACTGAGGAGTTTATAAGTGATTCAAAGCACAAAATTTAAGTGCTATTACTCACCAGCCAGTCCAACTTTAACTAATCGAACTAAACGACTTAGATATCTTTACGCCAAGAGGGAGCTTATATGAGAAACGTGTACATGGGCTATTCCAGTGTGAATGAAGTGACTTCATACTAATACCCCTGCGGGTTAGGGGTTTAGAATATGCCCGAGGTAGGCATATCGGTTGTAAGAGGCGAATAATATGCACAAAGGTAATGACGTGCAACTCGATGGTTGATCTACGGATATGATGCCTCTAACCTCTCATTCCCGATCTTATCCTCCCTTATGGAAGGAGGGGTGACATGACTTAGAAGGTTTCACTGGTCATAAATCGCTACCACGACAGTCGGGCAGTACTGCAAGGGAGTACCGGAGCGTACCGGGCTCAAATCCGGTGAGTGTTTTTGCCGTTACCACCGCCACCACGGCTTCATACTAATCAAACGACAAGAGGAAAGAACCTTGCTTTCAGAGCAATGTTTAATCACATCTAAAAATTATGGATTTGAAATTTTCAAAGACTTCTTGGGCACCAACGTTAACAGCAACTAGTAAAGGGTGTTTTTTTAGGGGTATAGAACTTCGAATTGAAATAAAACACAAGAAAATCGTCTTAAGGTCCATCAATTTGGCTTTATTGGAAGGATAATTTTATGCCATTAATGTTTAAATATGATTTCGGGCATGTGGCCGCCGCGGCTGGCTCGAATAAAGCCAATTCTACAGGTCCAATTTTCAACCACTTTTTCGAGCATATGGGGCCGTATGTCGGCAATAACGCCACGAATGTTGGCTTCCAACTCCCCTAACGTTTCTGGTTTGTTGGTGTAGACGAGCGACTTCACATATCCCCAAAGAAAATAATCCAATGGTGTCAAATCACACGACCTTGGTGGCCAATTGACAGGTCCATTCCGCGAAATTATGCGCTCATCGAATGTTTCCTTCAATAAATCGATTGTGACGTGTGCTGTGTGGCATGTAGCGCCGTCTTGTTGGAACCACAACTCATCCACATTCATGCCATCCAATTCGGGAACAAAATAGTCGGTTATCATGGCTCTATACCGGTCTCCATTAACGGTAGCTGCCTCTCCAGCATTATTGCGGAAGAAGTATGGCCCAATGACTCCACCAGCCCATAGAGCACACCAAACAGTCAGTTTTTGTGGATGTAATGGCGTTTCAAGGGTCTCATGTGGATTCTCTTCACTCCAAATGCGGCAATTTTGCTTGTTGACGTAGCCATTCAACCAAAAATGAGCCTCATCACTGAACAAAATTTTGCGATGAAAATCAGCATCGAAATCAATCTCATTTTCGGCCCATACACCAAAATCACGACGCATTGCATGGTCTCGCGGCTTTAATTCTTGCACAAGCTGGATCTTGTAAGGTCGCAAGCCAAGATCTTTGCGCAAAATCTTCCATAAAGTTGATGGACAAAGCTCCAATTGCTGTGCACGGTGGCGAATCGATTCATTCGGGTCCTCTTCAACACTTTGCTCTACAGCGGCAATTGTTTCTTCGGTGCGCACTGTTCGACGTCTCTGCGGATGCGTATTATCACATAGAGTAAACGTAGTGCGAAAACGATCCATGGTTAACCGAATTAATTGCTCTGATGGACGATTATGTCGACCATAAAATGGACGGAGCTCACGGTAAACTTCGCGAACTGAACCATTATTTTCGAAATAAATTTGCACGATTTGCAAGCGTTGTTCTTTTGTCAACCTGTTCATGATGAAATGGCAAACCAAACTGAACATGAATGACATTAGAGTTGCCAGATTTGACCACAAAATGCCAGTTTTATCTCTATTCGAAAAACAAACCTGTAAAAAAAACACCCTGTACATGGGTGGGATACGCTTTGCTCGTCATCTGTCGAGGTTACCACATAAATCAGTTATTGCGTAAAGTATCTTCTTCCATATAAATATACCTATGTATATAGATTTATTTAATTTAAAGAAAAATCGATAGGTGGCAACGATGTAAAAATTAAATGAGAGAGCTAAAAATGTAGCATTGTAGCTATTTTCAAAAGCTCATGGAACTCGGTAAAGTAGTTCTGGAGTTAATAGCGGATATATTCAAGAAATATTATTACATTTTAATACTCTTTAAAAACTTCGATTTGATCCCCTTAAATAGGCATATCATATTAAACTTCTTAAACAAGTCAAATAGGTGACAACCTCGTGAAATAATTTAAGGTATAATGCATAAGTAAGAATATGGATTGTAGCAGGTAACCTATATGGAAAAGTTTTTTGAAATGTGTCAAAGAGTTAAATATTATTGGAGTAGGTGGCAATCCAAGATTTCAAACCCGAATAGTTTTATTTTGATACTCATATTGGCAAATTCCACTTTAATCTAAAAAAAAAGGAAACTGGTGGCAGCTTTCTAAATGCATCCTCAGTGGTATTACCTATGGATCCAAATCATCATCACATCACCAACAATTTTCTCAAATTCTCAGTTGGATCGCCCCTTCTAACATCAAAACATATTGCATTCCCATCTAGTCGAAATTGATAGCTTCTTACGAACAACAACCGAGGGTAGGCGCTGACGAAAGAGGACCACAGGTGGCTGGGACTAGGGATGGAAGATCGACAAAACCCCTTTTTACGCCATGGAAATGCCCACAGTTAGAAATAAAGAAAAAACGTAACAAAACATCCAACTAAATGAGCAGAACAAAGGACAACTAGCCAAACAAGAGAGGGCAAATAGAGTAGCTGCACCAGCAAGACAACAACACTAAGTTTACAAACTACAAAAACAAATCCACATGCACAGCATTATTGCCAATAGCAAGTTTGTGACAAAAGCGAATAAGGACAAAACAACAACAAAAAGCTAAAGAGGAATCGCAAAGAACGAAATTGGTTTGAATGATAGACAAATACGAGTAGATACAACGTTGCTAGTAAGCATTTCAAACCTGCTCTTGTTGTTGTTTTGTTACCTATTGCTACAGCTGCTTCTGCTATTTTCAAAACTGATGTGGTGCTACGATTTTATTGTTTATGCTGCAAGAAGAATTGTATTTGCCACACTGATTGCAACATGAACTGGTTGAATGACGATACAGAATAACGGTGCTTGCTTGTTATTGTGTCCTGTGTGACAATTTTGAGTTTCTTTTATATTTTTTTTTGCATTCTTTGTATGTATTACATTACGTTTGTTAGTAGCATTGTTGTTGCTGCAACATCATTGAACATCATTGCGCAAGTAACAATTGTGGAACATCCTGTTGTTGAAATTAATGGCGAATGACATAATTCGTTGCCAACAATGACAACAGCAATAATAATGATAGCACCAACAACGATAATGGAAGTAAATAAAAGCAAATTACACCAGTGTAAACAATATAAACAACACAGCAACAACAATCAATGTACGACGTGCAACAAAACAATGGCGTGCTGACGTGTTTGGTGTTGCTTCTGACAGGGTGTGATTGTACGCTCAATTGATCGGGTGTAAAATATTGGCAGCACTGTAGTGTGTGTGTGAGTATATAGAATCCATATACATATGTCTTTCGACATTGCATAAAATGTAGAGAATAAGGTGAGAAAATTTACGATTGCTCATTGAAGAATTCAACTATGAATTACACTGCAATAATTTTGTGGTCATTGTCGGTCGATGAAATAAATCTGAACGAAATATTCATACTTACATTACTTACAACCTCAACCGTAAAACAACGAAAACTGCTATTCAGAGATATCAAAAACGATTTAAAAATTTTATTTAGATTAATTTAATTTCATTTTATTTTATATCACGTTTTATTTTATTTGAAATTATTTTATTTTATTTGATTTGATCTGATTTTATTTTATTTTATTTGGTTTTTATTTCAGTTTATTTTATTAATTTTTTTTTTATTTTATTTTGTTTTATTTCATTTTATTTTATTTTATTTTTTTATGAAGTCTAGCAGCTCCCGAAATGCATCTATAAGAAAAGCTATGGCAGTTGTCTCTAAAATTTTTTTATTCCATTCTAATAAAAACTTTTTATAATTAATAAGAAATAATTATTAAAAAATGAAAAAAATATTAATTTTCATAAATAAAAGAAAAGTTATTCTTATTTGCCTTGAGCTCGTTTATAGTCACAGTAATTATTTTATTTCATTTTATTTTATTTTATTTTATTTTATTTTATTTTATTTTATTTTATTTTATTTTATTTTATTTTATTTTATCTTATTTTGTTTTATTTTATTTTATTTTACTTTATTTTATTTTATTTTATTCTATTTTATTTTATTTGATTTTACTATATTTAATTTAATTTTATTTTATTTTATAATTTTTTTTTTTATTTTATTTTATACATAAAAATTCGAGCTTTGCTCCAACAACAATCACCATAACTATAATTGTTACAGGTACAGGGTGGCGCAAAAGTAAACCCCCTTCAGAAAATGCTATAAATTTTGCGATTGGCCCCTAAAGTCAGTTCTGTTTTGACATTTGTGTAGTAAACACACGCGAAATACACGTTAATAAACAATGTTACGCTACACTGCTCCAGAATATTGCTGACTATTTATTTGACCAATAATCGGTCGGTGAAAAACGGTTACTGCGCAAAAGTAAGCCTTCTATCAGAAAATGCTATACATTTTGCGATTGGCCCTTAAAGTCAGTTCTGTTTTGACATTTGTGTAGTAAACACATGCGAAATACACGTTAATAAACAATGTTACGCTACACTGCTCCAGAACGCGGAATATTGCTGACTATTTATTTGACCAATAATCGGTCGGGGCCAAACGGTTACTGTGAATGGTGAGCGCTACAGAGCAATGATCAACGAGTTCTTTTTGCCGCAACTTGATGAATTGGGATTGGAAAACATGTGGTTCCAACAAGACGGTTCAACAGCACACACTGCACGTGCCACAACCGATATGCTGAACATCGGAAGCTTACTTTTGCGCCACCTTGTACAGTGCGGGTGCATAACAAATAACACGGAAGTGTTAAAATGCAAAAAAGCCCTTCTGTATCTAAAACTTCTCTATGAACGCGCCTAAAAATATGCCACTTTCCTTGAGTTGACATATAAAATATATGTACCAAAGAATGTATAAAAGGAATAAGCAAATGGCACATTAGAGGAAAAATGCATCGTGACGCTAGAGGGCATCATAGCTTAGTTGTTAGAGTACTCTAACAGCGGCTTTGGTGCAGACACTTGGGTTCGTATCTCAGTGTCCGAGAAGGGGTCTTATGAGAAGCTGGGCACTTCGAAACATGTCATCCCATACCATCGCTGTGCATAACGTTGTAAATTTTCCTCTAATATCAATGAACAAACATAAAAATTCGAGCTTTGCTCCAACAACAATCACTATTTTCTTTTATTTTAATTTATTTTTTTTTATTTAATTTCATTTTATTTTTTTTTTATTTTTTTTATTTTGTTTTATTTTATTTAATTTTATTTTAATTTATTTTATTTTATTTTATTTAATTTAATTTTATTTTATTTTATTAAATTTTTTTCTATCTTATTTTATTTTATTTTATTTTATTTTATTTTATTTTACTTTACTTTATTTTATTTTGTTTTATTTTATTTTAAAGTGTTAATCAAAACGTGTACAATGTCTATTTTCACCACTCGTTTCCTATTTCTCTACCTCTGTGTTGTTCCTTTCCCCTACTTCTTTAACTTTCCAGACTCTTTGTCCTTCTTTTCTTCCTTTTTCTTTTTCTTCCTGTCTTTTTTCTTTTTCATCTTCCTATCTCTATTTAACAGCTGTTACAAAAAGCCGCCTAGAATATCCATGTGCTATTTGTTGCAACCTATTCCCATTGAGATATGCTACAAAGATTCCCCTAACCGTTTAAAAGCAGGATGAAGCGTTCCCTTGAAGGCAGGCCGAAAGACTGATACTACAACAACAATACCAGCAACCCTGCTTTGGTTGTCGATAAATATAAATCTATATGTCCAACCCTCATTTTTCACTTAATTTTTCCTATTTTATAGAATTTATTTCCACATGCGTTTAAGTGTCCTTAAAAGCTTTGTGTTTTCCACAGCAGTGACCCGAGGCTCAGACACAATTGAATTGTTTAGACTTTACAAATAGAGAAAAACTTATTTTTATTTGCATTGTGTATTTCATTATTTGTTAAAATTGCAAGTATCAACATATGTGTGGTTGTAGGTGTGTAAAAGCAACGAGCAACAGCTAACACAAAATAGAGACAACTCAATCAATTTAACGAGACAAAAGCTTTTTGAGTCATTGATTAGGTAGTGAGGGCAAACTGCTGGCCACAGCAAATGTGCACAAACATATATGTAGATAGATACATATGTACAGCCACAAAAGTAAATCAACTCTATCATAGAATTTCAAATAAACATCGCATTGAATCAGCATCAAACGTTTATGCAGCGTAACTTCAAGGCATGGTGAACAGAAACTAACTGTACACTTGGAAACTAGTTCGAAAGAGTTTGAAATTTTATAAAGAAAAATCAAATAAGTGTGACTTCTAAACTCAAGCTGATCTTGTTACGCTAATTAAGCCTTAGTTAACCTAGCCAGTAGGTGTTAATTACTGAACTTTGTCGCAGTCTGCTTCAACAGCTCACCTTTAAATCTTTCACTCGCCCTCTTTTTGAGGTTAATAAGTTCCAGAAACGGCGCATCGGATATTGTAAGCGTCCATACTTTAAGAAAAGTTGTGTTTCAACGATGTTGTTCTAAATAAGAGTAACCTTGACCTCGGCTGATACATAAGTAGAACCGAGTAATAAAGAGTTTAAGTACCTTGACCCAGCATGAATAGACTTAGATCAGAGTGATTATATCGTCATCCTCCATGACGATGCAGCAGAAGAGGTTCACCATTTTTTTGAACCGCACCGCGCGTACTCGCATTAGCCTGCGCCTCTTTAGGACGCAGATCACCAGCTAAAATTGAGTTTTAGTGTAACCAATTAGCTTTCTAATAAGCTGCAATCCGCCATGTGTAAAAGCATCATGATACCCCACGATCTAACATCAGCATTCCGACGACAGCAGGGTTTACGTAGGAAGTGCAACGTCTGCGGGGTCTATAAGTTTACAACAAAAAGATCTTTCAACTCGGTTACTTACCCCACTTAGAGAAATTTTAACCAACCAATATTAAGAAGAAAAATCGTGATGTAGATGATCAATAGATATGCACTGGAAACTCATTTACTGGGTTTTCTGTTTATATGAATACCTAGCTTAATGGAACTAAGAGATCCATTCACTCAATGCGCACTAGTGCTAACTAACTAAACTTAATTCTAAAGCTGCTATTTCACAGTCGTTCATACAAGAACACATATTCATACATACCAATATTTATCATATAAGAATACCCAACAAAGTTGTGCTCCTTACATAAGGCTTATAATAGTATGCCTGAAATCTGTAAGGTCCAAGCATTGTTGTGCAACATTGCACTTTACAAGATACAGCACATCAGGCCTTCATAAGATCCTGCAATAAGCTTAAATTGTTCTTCTTCTTCAAAAAAAAGAAGTTATATTCACGTGGAACTTTTTGTTTGTTGCCTTCGGGTCTGAGTAAACATGACAAGACTTTGATTTAATAAACCCCTCTCTCGCACTCTGTGAAACCTTATGAATAAAACTAAGAGCCTATGTAAAGTGAGGCTTATATAAGATCTTATTACAAGGCTTTACTTGGAGTATAACAACTCAGTTCTACGGTTTACCCATTAAGGCAGCAACAATGCACAGTCATCCTTCTCATTCCTTACTATGACGTACTTCATTTATTGTTGGGCAACTACCCAGTGTAACTCTATGCGCATTGCGAATGCATGTGAAAGCGTATATGACCAGTCACTAAATTTATGCAGCAAATAACAGAGAAACGGCAGCAACTAAGTCACGGTTCGTTGAATGCTTTGAAATGCAGGCAAATCCAAATAAATGAATGTCTGACCCGATTTCAGTGCATGCATACATGTGGTCACTAAACACAAAAGAAAACCCGACGGCAATAACGGTCACGGCTTTTCAGGTATTTTGGCTATTGCAAAATAAGCTAAGGTTTCGATCGCGGCAGAAACGGTTGGCCAAAATTCATCAAACAGAAATGCCAACACCTGCAGTATAAGCACAATTATGCCATACAGAGCCCGCAGAAGAACCAAGGGCCCTGACTCTGTAGTTCTATTCGAAACAAAATTTTTTCGCTTTCGAGTGACTCGTACTCTGTAAGAAATTTTCGAGCAGAACGCATTCGTTGTTCGAGTTCCATTCTGTTCCCTTCGGATTTGATTTATCCCCCTTTCTATTGTAGAAAATTTGGTACTCACTACTTCGAAAACATATGCCACAATGGTCGAAAGTTAAAAAATTCTATTCGACAACAATTTAGCAAACGGAAATCCACAAAAATGTATTTTCTTATGATTATAATAAAACAATTAGTATTTTTTTCATCAAGAAGTAATTTTTATAGCAGAAAGAGTTAAGCAATCATTGTTGACAGAAAATAATTAAAGAATTCTAGGTAAAAATTTTGAAAAATTTAACCAAAGAAATTTTTGGGATTAGAATATTAAAAAAAATAAAATTTTATTTAATAAAAATAAAATAAAAAAATAAAAATTACTTGTGCAAGGACTTACCTTCGAACCAGCAACCACACGCGTGGTAGTCGAGATTCTTATCACCTACGCTACCGCGACATGTAAAACTGCGCTGCCTAGTACCGCACTTGAGACTTATGCAAAGTGTTTTTGTATTTTGCTTTGCGCTTGAAATTTGTGAAACAGTGTTGCCTACTATTATGGATTATTTTCTAAAGTAAATTCTAACGAACTACAAAGTGCCTATGTGTATTAGAATCGCTTTTTGCTTTCGAGTAGAACAGCCTTTCGAATAGAACTACAGAGTAAGGGCATAGGCAGTACCACGCTCTCATGTTAAAATCTTAAATAACTAATCGAATATTAATAATTTTTTGCATTTATTCTCACAATAAACCTTTTGCAGAACAATAGAAGAGATATAAAATCATTTAACGTTTTACCAAAAATTGCAAAAATTAATTAGGTGCCAGAACTTCAATGAACGCCCAGGCTTTGTCATTAATAGTGGGCGACGCTAACATCCGATGTCATTAAGGAAGAAGAGTGGAAATTTTGTTTATTATCTGCACTTACCCCTTTGCACTACTTTGTTGTATGAGTTTGGTACTTTTAATAGTTAATAAAAATATCTGAAACGAGAAAAAAGCAACGTAGTTTTAAAAACTTGATGTTTTTGCAAATATACTTAAAGTTGTAGATTTAAAAGTAACAGTAGATTTCTAGCGCTATGATAATGCTTTCAAATCTTTTCACTATTATTTCAAGAAATGGTTTTTATTAAGCCTACAAGTTCTTTGAGATACACTTACGTGCTTATTATGTATAAGGCAACGCTACGCAAAGAAACGCTTCTTCTCGTTTAAAGATAAATTCTTATTATATAAAGCGTTCGCTACCTTCAGTGATTGTCAGTTAATGGAAGTTGGAATAACCATTATGAAGATTTTGTAATTTTTTTGTCACTTGGTAATAACTTTGTCTTGAAAATGAATGTTTGCATAAGAAATTCGGAATATGAGATATCTGATGTATAGCTGTGTTGAATATAATAGTAGTGAAATTAAATTGGATATCGTTCGACGAAATAAAAATGATAATAATAAAAATGTAGCAAGTTCCATAACAGAAACCACACAAAAAGAAATTTCAAAGTTTACGCAAAGTTTAAGAAAGCTAATAAAACTTTTAGAAATTTACATCAAAATTTTAATATTTTTGGGCAGAATTTTAGGGTACACAGTTTTATAACTAATTCTATTTTAGCACAATAATGAGCAAATTAGCAGCACCTCAAAATTCCCTGAATTTTTGGAATTTTTTTTGTCAAGGATGTAGAGTATTTTTTTTCCATACAAAATTAATTTCTCATGGGTTGTATGGATGAAGTCACTCACCACCCTTCTGAAATATCAGAGAAATTTTTGGTTGAGTTCTGACTTGCACATTATTATACTAAAATTGGTTCGGCTACAAACTGCGTACTCAAAAATTTTCTAGGATTTCTGCCTAAAAAATTTCAGATTGTGATGGCAATTTTTTAATGTTTAATTAACTTTTCTGAACTTTATGTAAACTTTGAAATTTATTTTTGTGTGGATTTTGTTGTAAAAATTATTAAAAACACAGCTTCTCCTTGTTTCGTAGAACGATATCCATTTTAATTTCCCTACTATTGTATTGAACACAACTGTAAATATATTGAATGATAACTTTGTCTTGAAAACGAATGCTTGCATACAAAATTCGTATTATAAGATATCTGATGTATATATAAAATGACCAAAAAATAAAAAATCTTGATAATGGTTATGGTTAATCAAAAAAAAAATATTTCTTATGATAATGTTTAAGAATTCTCAAAATAGTATAAAAGTAATTTTTGCGTAACCTTTTTACTCAACAAAAAAATAATTTCTGTCCCTGAAGTGCTTGACACATTAAATTTCCATGGAAGAGAATGGCTAATTGGTTCAGAGTAGTCGAAGTTAAGACTTTCTGAAGATGCTTTTATCAAAGCTTGTCCAGGTGTAGCTAAAAACACGAACCTTGATGCTGTTATTGCTGTTGTTGTGGTAACGACAAAAACACTCCCCGTAGGTTTTGGGGAGTGTTGTCGAATTGACAGTCCTTGGCCGGATTTGAACCCGGTACGCTCAGGTACTCCCTTGCGGTACTGCCCGACTGTCGTGGTAGCGATTTATGACCAGTGAAACCTTATAGGTCATGTCACCCCTCCTTCCGTAAGGAAGGATAAGGTGGGTAATGAGAGGTGAGAGGCGTCATATCCGTAAATCAACCATCGAGTTGCACGTCATTACCTTTGTACATATTTGTCGCCTCTTAGGACCGGTATGCTTACCTCGGGCATATTCTAAACCCCTAACCCGCAGGGGTCGTTGGCATGCTGTCGTTGCTTTCTCTGTTCTTGAAAGCCACGTGACTAGATTACGCGGAATACATAAAAATGCTACTTATTTGTATAGCGACATCTCTCAAATTTATATATACTAGAGTTCGCCCATTGGTTGAAATTCAACCAGTAAACTTTATTTTATTTTTTTGCTGTATCTTTTATCCTCCTTTTTTTCTTCCTTTCTATGTCGTTACTTTCCTCTAACATATTTTTATTTTCCTTGATTTCTTCTTTTACTCTCTTATTTTATTTTTTCTTTTCCTCAAACTTATTTTCCTTTCCCTTCCTTTCCTTTTATTTTCTTTCTTTCCCCTTCCTTTTCTTACCTTTCCTTTAATTCCCTTCCCTTCCTTTCATTTCCTTACCATTCCTTTCTTTCCTTTAATTTTCCTTCCTTTCCTATCCTTACCATTCCCTTCCCTTTCCTTCTTTTCCCTTCCTTTCCTTTTCTTTGCTTTAATTTTCCTTCCTTTCAATTCTTTTCCTTTCCTCTATTTTCCTTTAATTTTCTTCGGTGTTTAATACTCTTAATGAGTAATCATTTATTTTATTTTTGTAAACCCTGTTTGTAGGTATCAGCAATGAATTTTACATATTTGCTCATATTTTACATTGCTTGTTTAATGTATCCAACAAAGCAACTTTTCGTGCTCTCAGGAGAGCAGCTGACACTGGGCATCGTAGCCAGTAATGAATACAATAACAACAACTAAAGCAAAAATGCAGGACACAACATAGTATCTATAGTGCGAATACTTATTTTTCATTGGTCCACTACAAACTCTTCGCACTCACATGAGAGCCGACCACACGAATAACACAAAAACATGCATGGCAAGTCTACTCACACTACTACGGCTCTTAATTTTTTCCTACAAAGCAACTCCTCGGCCATGCTCACGATTCAGCATAGTACACAAAAAGCAAGTACACACACACACAGCGTGTCTATAGTGTGAATAAGTGAATGTGTAGTGGTGTGACTTTTATGTAAAATTTTTTATATTAAAATGGTTTTTAAAATTTTTTTTATTTACGGATAAAAGTACACCTCAAAATTTGCTATCTATACATATATAATTTGTATACCTTAGAATTATAGTTTAGCAGAAAACGGTTCTACATTGCATTCATCTTGTCTATTTATATATAAGATAAAAGAAAGTGACTTTAGTTCCAACGCTGATAACTCCAGAACGCCTGCACCGATTTGCATGATTGACACTAATTTAGAAAAAATAAAAATTTAAATAAAACTACCGAAAAATTTCTGAAAAAAAATTTTATTTTCCCATAGTTACATTTAGTATGGTGCGAATTTATATCTGGGCAGGACAAAGTCTGCCGGTCCCTCTAGCTAAAAATATTTAGCACCAAACGCAATGCAAACAAAGCCATCTTTACCATTGTTGTGCGAAAACAATGTATTGGGTAATCATACCGAAGGTCCCAGGTTCGGCTGCTCACACAGGTAACTTTAAAATGACTACACTGTAAGCTGGCGCGGCCTCCATATTGTTCAGCATGCCTCTCAAATTTTCGCAAGTTTAAGTGAAACTTCGACAAATCGCTGATTCATTGAATTTTTATTGCAATTAAGAAAAAGCCGAAATATCCATCAAAGAGGGCAGTGGGGGTGGTCAGCTTTTGGTGGCCGCTACCATAGACTGATGTTGTGCGCACATTTATCACAAAGCAAAGTTCAGCAAATAAGCACAATTTGCTAACACAGCTTTGAGTGCGAAGCGGAAATTGGGTAGCAAAAATTTACAGCAAACCCTCTTTGAGCGCGTAACAAAAAAACTTTGGTTTATTCTCTAAGTGAAGCACAGAGAGCTTATCTAATGGAGAAGAAGGAAACAAGTAAGGGAATCTAATTAGAGTATAACGGAATATTATATACTCAACTGTAAGTTTTAGCAACAAAGTTGGAGCTATTTTTTTCTTCGTATAAAGCTTGAGCATATAAAACTTTTACGTTGGTACTTAAAACATTGAGATTTACTTTCAGTGAGTTCATCTTTGTTTCAGAGCCTTAATACTACGGATTTAAAATAAATGTGGGCGTGGCTATATTCCTATTGATGTCAAAATTAGTTTTTTTAAAAATAAAAGTAATCATTGTTTGCGGTCCCTGTTACTGAGTAATCACAATCCTAGCTGACGGACGGGCGGAGGTAGCTTTAAGTATTCTTTTTTTTCATATCGACACCTCTACACAGGCATAAGTCTACTATATCTATCTGGTTTCGCTTACGCTGTCACTTCCTACCATCAGACGTATAAAATGAATATACTCTGTCAGCTATTCTCAGCTGAGTATACAAATAAAAACCACGCAGCTCATTTTGATAGTGACAAGCAATTTTTTTAAGTGGGTCAGTAAGTAACTGCGGATGTGAAGTAAAATATTTATATAACCATTTGACAGTCTTTTTATGCTTGCTTGTCTCGTTTTCGTTGGCTTTCTAAAGCGCCTTTTAACTTTTCCGATTTTATTCTTTATACCTATCGTTTTTTATAACCATAAATGTATGTATACATATATATATACAACTTAAATACACACTTACTTAAATAAATATAAAGCATTTTCTCTACATTTCTAATATATTCACATGTGTCCAATAATAGTCACCATACTTATACTCACATTTAAGTTCATTAAAAATCACAAAACGTATCATGCTTGGGAGGACGTAAATGTACGTGCGTGAAATACGCAAGGAAAGCAAAATACAAAAATTAAGCAACAAACGCAAAAAAACACAACAAAAAAATACTCACTTAATGGAAGTAACAAAAAAAAATGCGTGGCAATGGCAGCACTTAACCATTGTGTTTAGGGGACGCAGAGGGACGCACAAAAATTCGAAGCATTGCATAGTGAGGACAACGCAGGACTTTTCTTATGGTAAGCGTAGGACAAATAAATTTCTTTGACTTTTAAACGATCACCCAGCCAACTTCATCATCACCATCTCAAATAATTGACCCTATGGATTAACTGCTCTGAATTCACTGTGAGCTACTTTGTTGCTTTTCGCATGCCATGCTGTACGCTGATTCGGGCTCAGCTCGCTTCATAACAAATGCTAGGTTTAGGTAAATTAATCTGAAATTTCCCTCCGATCTGCTAGCCTGGCTGGGGAAAGTCATCCACTGAGACGTCGCAAACTTCAAGATCTACAAAAGAGGAAGCTCAATGCGGAAATCAATGTTTCTTTGATCAGCACAAACGTAGGAAATGGTAAGAGCACTAAATTTTCTTCAACTTTTTTGGTAGTGTTGGCAAGTGATGTGTTACCATAGAATAACTATCAAAGCCTACAAAAGCCAACGATAAGCTAACCGGTTTTGAACCTGAAGAAAAATTTCTCTTTTTTACTGCATTCCTTGTTTGACTTGTCATCGACGAAACGATTACACGGCCGTAGAGACTTAAAAACACCACGTAGGTATAGAAACTCCCCAACAAACGCAGTTTTAAACATTAGAGACATTTTGGTTGCCACATTAGATAACTAGCGATGGTGGAAGCTCTCCTAGCAATCGACTCTAGAATGATTAGAGAAGAAATGCAAATTCAATTCACCTTAGAGTCTCATTAGAGAATGACATTAGAATTCGATGTGGAACTATGATTTTCTTGCTTTGAGAATAATATCACATTTCATTTAAGAACACTATATTTGTCCAGGTTTGTTGTTGTTGTGGTAACGACAAAAACACTCCCCGAAGGTTTTGGGGAGTGTTGTCGAATTAACAGTCCTTGGCCGGATTTGAACCCGGTACGCTCCGCTACTCTCTTGCGGTACTGCCCGACTGTCGTGGTAGCGATTTATGACCAGTGCAACCTTCTAGGTCATGTCATACCTCGGGCATATTCTAAACCCCTAACCCGCAGGTTTCTCGAGTTGTTCTTTAACGTTAGGGCAAGGATGAAACCTGGAAACCCAGAGAGCCAGTTAAAGTATGGACCACAACAAAGTCTTAGTAAATAGCTAAGGCACTTGAGACCGTTCTGCTGCTTTAATCAGCCGATACTCTCAAACTATTTGAGGTCGTAATCAATTTAGGATTAAGCTTTGCAATTAAAGTTGAGCGAACGTTCTTAATCTCTAGAGTTGTACGTCTCCGTTTGTGTCTCCAAGCAATAGCAGAGCTGTCCGGTTGCGACCAAGGTCCAAGTACTGAAAATAAAATGTTCTGTGATTTTTTTACTGTAGAAACTTTATCCAGTCCCTCCCATCACCCATAGGAAAAAGCTTCCAAATGTTTTGAAAATGAAACTATAATAGTCTTAGCTAAGGTGTCATTTGGAATGTGCTTGTCAGTTGAGTCTGCGAATTATTTTTTTGCTGAATGGAAGACAAACTTATATCATTAAAAATAATTAAAATTTCGTTTTATTTTGATGAAATTAATATTTCTCCTTTATTCTTTTTATAAATTTTCATATTCCTGCTAACGAGGTCGAGATCAAAAAAAATTTTATGAAAAGTACCAGATCCCTTTAGCTTTCCCTATTCTCGTCCATATTCCCTTGACTCTCTAAGACTAAGTCTATTTTTCGAGCATATTATTACCGAGCATTTACAACAGGCTTTAGAAAGGCTTAATTCTTTTGTCAAAAACTAGTTTGAGGAAGCACTGTGCTCCCTTTGAACATTAAGAATTCTTGCAATACCGAAAATTTTATGCATATACTTCTTATGACAGCACCACGAAGCTTAGTACTATGTACTAATGGAGAATAGTTGGAACGTAATTTTAAAACGGTGTAGCTCTGTTTGAGACAGGTGAAGGAGCAAACACTACGGAACGTGACATACGTCGGTGTTAAGAAGATTGATTTTCCGGAAATCACGTCCCTACCTCTACCTCTTTCTCTGCCTCTACTTCTACATCCACATCTACCTTTATATGTAAATCCGCTTCTCCTTTAGGGTCTTTCCCTTTCTTCCCTTCCCCACTAACTTTTTATCTGCCCTGTCCTTTTATTATTATTAGTATTATTATATGAACGAGACTTGATGGACCAAAAAGTGTATCCTGATATTGGTAGTACCTTAAAAGATATGAATCCGGTACGCTCCGGTACAAGCACCTTGCAGCACCAACCCGGCTGCCGTGGAAGCGATCGTGGATATTGGTTGCCTATAGCATACCTACATCGTTCATAGTCTAAACTCAAAGGCCTTCTGTCCTATCCTTATCATCTGCACCGCATCTAAATGTAAACCTCTCTCTAATCCTTTATTTGTTGACCTAAGTCGGCTCCTCACTTAGTCTCTTTCGAAATAGGACTTTACTTCTCAATTGTCTAGTCACTATAAAGTAGCACACCTTGACAAGACCAAACTTAAGTTAATACTACTTTAAAAAAGCTAAGGTCCCTCATAGAACATTTCATTCTTTTCTTTAATCCAAAAAGACATAATGGGGCTACTGCTTTTGTTGTTGTTTGTAACGAAAAGGTCTTCCCTACAGGTTTTTCAATGTTAAGATTCCCGAAGGGGTAAGCAGCTGAGTTCTCTTGTAAGGATTTTGTGTCAAGGACCTCGTTAATTGTGGTTTGGAAGCAAACAGGTTTCGGCGATATGCCACTCTCAGTATCAATTTGACTCAAAACCGCACTCGACAAGACTAAAGCTGTTTCAAAATAAATAATTAAATTGAAAACAGTGAATTATATATTAAATTTATAGTACTTCTGGTGATGCCAACGGCTAGTATCGAATAAAATTTCACGATAAGCTGTACGACCTATACGCAGATCTGACAATAGTGCAGGAATTAAAAACCAAATGACTCCACTGGCTGGGTCATATCAAAGTCGTCTACGCTTTTAAGCGCCAATAAACGATGATGATATATATATATATATACGAGGTGTGTTCAAAACGTATCGCGAATTTTGAATTTTCGCTGGTTACGTATATTCGAATTTCGAATTTTTTGTTTCGTTATGTTGGTACTCATGTCTCTCACTTATGCCGACAAGCTCGGCCGTTTTGAATGTTCAATTAATTGTTGACAGCTGCTTTGCCTGCACGTGTTTTGGATCGTCTTCGATTTTTACCTATTCAAAAAAATGGATCAAAGAACCTGTATCAAATTTTGTGTGAAAAACGAAATTAAGTGCGCGGATGCATTCCGAATGTTGACTGTGGCATACGGAGAAGCTACCTTGGACCGAAGCAACGTTTATCGGTGGTACAAAATGTTCTCAGAAGGCCGAGAAAATGTGCAAAGAAGAACCAAAATTGGCTTTTGCACCACGATAACGCCCCTGCTCACGCATCGTTGCTTGTGCGCGACTTTTTGGCCAAAAACAACACACTAATGATGCCGCAGCCACCGTATTCCCCAGATCTGGCCCCCTGTGACTTTTTCTTGTTCCCTAAACTGAAGAGGCCCATGAAAGGACGACGTTACGCTTCTCTTGACGAGATAAAGACGGCATCGAAGGAGGAGCTGAACAAGATACAAAAAAATGATTTTTTGAAGTGCTTCGAAGATTGGAAAAACCGTTGGCACAAGTGTATAATATCTCATGGGGATTACTTTGAAGGGGACAAAATAGATATTCATGAATAAATAAATAATTTTTGAAAAAACACAAAATTCGCGATACTTTTTGAACACACCTCGTATATGGACCAGGGCCATGCGCAGTGGAGAATATTATGATCTGAGTCTATGAAAATTGCACTTATCGCACTTATGAAAAACTGAAAAAAAATGTACCTAACTTTCACGATTCTGCGAGGCCCGAAAAGAAAATTACTATATGTCTTCTGTAGCAGGATCTTGAAAGCCACGCAGGTACACGTCCAGTCCTAAGCGCTGTCAAGGAGAGAATGATACAGGTCGCAGCCTGTAGCTGCGTGCTTATGCCGCAGTGGGAGTCTAACTGCATTATTCCACTTTAGGCCACGTACCAATTTTTCTGTGGCAATAAGTCGAAAAAGCCAAACTCAGGTTTGGTCGAGTATGTCGTTGAAACACCATTGTGTTATACGTACTAGGATCTATCAAGGCTATATCTCAATTTCATACAATTACATTACAATTTCAACTTTCAAAGCGCTCTACTGAAAAATTCCAAAAAAAATAATTTCGCAGTTTTCCCTGATTGCCACAGATTTATGATCAGATCTTTTATATTATATAAAAAAGCACTTTCTGCGATTTTCGCTTCATTGTTACCTTTTGTATTTTATTTCATACTTTCCGTTGCAACAATTTGTACTGCCATATGTATTTTGTGCTTGTTGCCTTTTTTAGCTGTCATGTTTTATGGCTGCCACAATGTTATGTTGCAACAATGACAGTACAACTACAGCACTTGTCAGTTGTGAACTTTGCAATTTTTCAACGAAAGCGTTTTCATGACTGACACGCCATCACAATCAGCACTGTCATTATTGTCAACGTCTACATTTTTTTTACTTACACATTTCCACTCACTCGCCTACAGTGCCGAAACATGGTACATTATATCAACGCCATATGAACGGCACAGGAGTGACAAAGAGTTTTTTTGAGATCTTTTTCCAACCTTAATACGTCAAATTTTTGCCATGAAAATACACTTAACAGCTTTAGCCACTTTTTAAAACTAGAAGTAGTACACCAAACATTTTCATATTCTTATTACTCCAATAAACCGACTCAGTAAAAAGAATGCGGCCTAAGCAGACAATTTGTGTCCTTCTGCTACTTACGCTACACTTGAACGTTATAGTGACATAAAAAGAGATACAAATGAAAAACCGTGAAACCCATGGAAGTGAGTACACGGCGCGTGTCCTAGAAAGGGTTGATATGTATAATGCCCGAAATCCTAAAAGAAAATTTGGTCTTGATAGAAGTAATCAAGACCTTTGCAAATGTCTGCTGGAACAATACTGACAAACTGATAACCGAAGCAAAATGCTTTAAAGCTTAGCTGATAGTCCAGTCCTAATTACAAAATTCTTTATAACACTTGCTGTATGAGCTTTACACAGACTTTGACACTGCGACTAGGAATGCGCAGATGGTGCAAGAGATAAACGTACGCGTAGGTGGAGTAATTCTACCTACTGTGAACCATGTTAAAATCTTGAAACTGGGCTCATCTTAGCTAATCATTGCACCGCAATAGCCTCAAAGGTACTGAGCCGCAACAAGATCCTCTAGTCAATTGCCAGTAACAATTGTTTGAAATATAAATAAAAACCTATCTGGCTAGTACTGGTTTGAGATTACTGGACGCCGATATGGTCACGCAATCTTGTTGACACCAACTGCAGGAAGCTGCAAGTCTGCAACAACACCGCCATCAGAACTGGCATGGGATGTCTGGTTAAGTCATCTGAGTGTCACCTCCGTCAAAAGACTAAAATGCTCAATGTTCGTGAGTACCCGAAACTGTTGAGCAGACAGTTTTTACTGAACTGACATAAACCTACTCTTCCAAACCGACATCTATTGGACCAAATTCCGCAACCTAGAGACTTAAGGAGGCATTTTCGCAAGCACTATGATGAGATCCACATTACCTTGTCGTTTAAACTGCGTAACCATGGGCGGGTCTAAAATAACCTACATGCCGATTCGATAGACAGATCCCTCAGATCTCGGCCTGTGAGCCCCGTAACTGATATCTACCCAGCTGAAGAGGAGCGCGTCCTTTCGAGGGAGACTAAAGTCATGCTAGCACAACTTTCTTCTGAATATTGGAACAGGTTAAAGTCTTACTTAACCAGACTCAACCCCACCATACCAAATACCTCCCATGCATGTGGTATGTTCCTCAAGATACAAAACATCTGTTTACCTTTACAATTGAACATACTCTTCTAACACCAATATCACCTTGGTCAACCCCTGTTGAAACAGCGCGTTTCCTTGAACTTCCGTTAGAAGAACTTGATGACGGTTCTCAGAGTAATCGTGTCCATTAGGCAAGTCGAAGCACTATTAACAATGACAACAACAAAAATGCTTTGGTCCAGAAGGAATTCTTACCGGTGACCGCCGGTGGAAGCAGAGGCACAATCGCGGCACCAGGGTACACCGCTAGTGATAACTTTTATACTAAATTAAATAAATTTCACAGCAAAATATGCTAAGTCTTAAAAATAACTCAATCCCGAATATAATTATCCACTAAATCAAAGTCTTATTTGCTATACTCAAAAACATTTTAAATAAGTAGATAAAGTTTAGAATATTAAAAATTGATTAAAAAAGAAATTATTTGTATACCGAAAACTTATTATTATTATTATTATTATTATTATTATTATTATTATTATTATTATTATTATTATTATTATTTATTTAGACTTAAAATAAATTTTAAGACTAACATTTAAAGAAAAGAGCACTAGCTACTATGGCTATAGGCTCACATACCGAAAACTTAAAATTGTGAATTTCCATTAAAAAAAAAAATAACACATATTTTGATATTAAACAAAACGAAGAAAAAAATCATTTTGTATTTATTTTATTTAATGGGAAGAATTAAATGAAAACTGAAACTAAGCATTCTGTGCATGCTATTTCATATTTACACACATTTATGTGTGTGCGTCTGCTCATTTATGCTGCCTTGACCTTTTTCATATGTATATTCCAACAAAAACATTTTCTAAATTTTCATATTTTAATTGAAGCGATCAACTTTAGTAACCTAGCTGCACAAGCAATTAAATATTTCTACTAGAGGATGACCGAAGTTTAATTTTTGAGGCGAAGACTTAAGTAACTTGCAGTTTTAAAATACTAATCGGTCCATTTTAAGCAGAAACATACAAGTACATTTAATCGCGGTTTGATTAATTATTTTCTTGAGAATCCATTTAATGATTGATTAGCATTACTTTAAATTTTTAATGATTATTTTCCAATTAATCAAAAAAAAGCAGGATTTTCTACGATTATTAAAAAAAATCTAAAATAATCAAAAAAGTTGTTTTGATTACCTTTGATTATTTTTGATTACATTTTATTTGATTATTTAAAATTTTTTTTTAGAATTGGTGTGAAAGTTCATAAATATACACATGATTTTTTTCAGTATTGTTGTAGAAGCACTTGAATATACACATCAAAAATACTGAAAAAAATTATAAATAAGCAAAAAAAAAATCAAAAAAAAAAAATCAAAAAGCAAAAAAAAAATCTAGAATAATCAAAAGTGATCAAAACAACTTTTAATTATCTTTTTTCTCATCGTAATCAATTAATAATTGCATTTCCTTGGAAAACAATTAAAATAATCATTACCAATTAAAAAAGCCGTCTAATTGATAGATTGCTAATTACTAATCAAATTTACCAGGTCTGATTTAATTATTACAGCCCGCTGTCTGCACAGTATGGATATCAAAGAAAAATGCATGCGTTGGCCGTTTTTAGAGATTTTTTTTGTTTATTTCGTGTTTTCTGTTTGTATGTTTGCATGTTTGTGAGCGCTTCACTTAAAAAGGGTTGTATGTAATTGAATTGCAAATTATTGCTAAATGTCTAATCTTTAGATAAGTTGAGATGAAAGTAATCCTTCCACAGCCACAAAATCTCTGAGCGAGAGCAAAATTTTAACTTGCTTACATTCTGCAAATCACACCCTCAAAATATACGTCTGAAAGACCACACAGCTCCGACTCTCGCTCTTTCTCTGAAGAACAATCCCTAAAACGCTCTTGTGGGAAAGTTTTTATATACAGCGCGTAGCCATCTTCACAAATACTTTGCAATTAGGCGCGCCACTTACAGCAGCTTCTTTCTGGTTGAATCAGTAAAATTAAACCGTCAGATGTGTACTAGATACTAACCTCAATATCCTATTTTCTATTCTTCTGCACTCTAGCACTCTGATGTTATTTCACTGTAAAGGATGAAAGTGCTTATAAAATAGCAAAACGAAATCGAAGCCGCTACTTCGACCATGCTCTAATCTCAAAATCACACATTCAGTGTCGCCGCCTGAGTTTTAATTAAATATAAACAAATATGAATGTTTTTGTTAAAATTTGGTTTAATAACAAACATGGCATTTTCTATGGACGTAACTAAAAATTCAGGGATTATCTGTTACAACCGATACTTTACAAAATTAAGTTTTGAAATCTTATGCTAACATATATTTATGTGTGTACTCTAGGGTGATTTAAAAACAGGAAATCCTGTATACGAGTCAGATCAAGTACGGGTTAAAAGATAAACCACAGTAAGATAGATTTGTTATTGTTTACAGACAAAACCAATATACCACAGTTTTGACTGCTGAATGATACTGTGCCGTCCATATATTAGGACGTAAAAATAGACGGCGGGCTTAGCCGGATAAAACACATCGAAAAAAGGGTAGTGAAGACCTACATAGACGACTGCATTTTTAAAAGAATATACAGCAGTGACTGGTGTTTGAAACGAAAACTCATTGTGGCTCTACAACGGCGTAATTTGACCCATGTTAGCTTATGACCAGCCGAAGTAATATACTTATAGCATCAAAAAACTAAACAAAATGCATCAGATAGCGTTCGGAGGGGTGCCAGAAAGAGCAGAGAATTCAATTGGTAACGGTTTTTGTTATATTTTAATTCCGGGCAATTCGTTGCTCAAACAAAATTTTCAGCACCCTAATGTAGGTACTTTCACTTAGCTTTACCATTTTGCAGCCTTGAGCCATTTTCTACATTCATTCTCGATTTGAATTCCATTTAAAAATTTGTTGCTTCGATTGTGCTATGAACACTCACTGACATTTCCATATGTATTTGTGACATTTGTGAGAAGATGGGTAAAAATGATGCACAGAAACAAGGTACCTGAACCGGTGTTTGGATCATTGAAGGGTCAGGATATCATGAAACAATTTTAAACCAAGTTTGAACACTTTACAAAGGAAAGGTTCGAGAAGGGAACTATTTCCGAAAGCTTCATTAAGCTTGCCGTTGCTCTTGTCAACCCATTTAAAAAATTTGGAAACTGGCCGTCTACTTAATGAGTGACCTGTTCGTTGGCTTCGAAAGCTGTAAAACGAGTACTATCGAAGTGGACAGTCAATTAGCGGACATAGAACTGGCTTGCTCCCGTACTGTCATCCTCTGCAATAATGCCAACTGCCACGGGAACTATTTGTTTTCCCCTTTGAAGCTTCGGGTCGTTAACTTGAGGAACGCTTTTCGACAGATAAAAATTGCGTGAATTGTATTAAATCTAGTAGTAGTTACTAAATGCGGTTAAAAAGCAGTTAAACATTGAGTTCGGTTTCGTTCGATTCGCCAGCTCTAAATCCCTTTAGGAAAAGGAGGGTAAGATGACTTAGAAGGTGAAATGCGTTTACATTAAATAATTCATACCGCAGACGGTTTAGTACCTAAAGATTCTGGAACTCAAGCGAGGACTGCCACTAGGCAGAAGTTCTTGACGTTAATATAAAAACAACAACATCTTACTTACTTACTTACTTAAATGATAAAAACCGCACATCACTAAGTTTATAGATTTTATGCTTGCTTAGAAGTTTTCATATTTGTATTTGATTTTGTGCTAGACCAGTCCGGTTCGGGGTCATGTAGCTTACAAATACTCGACGACGCATTTGTTTTTATTATTGCTTGGGTTTTGTATCATTTAAAAAGTTTTTTTTGCTTTTTGCTTCAAAAAACATGTATTACTTTATATTATTTTTACTCGCACAGCATATTAAAATACATTAACAGGGTCCTTGGATAGCACACTTTTCATATTCATTCGACTGCACAAAAAATTATGGGTAGTTTTTTTTTTTAAATTTTTGAAAATGGGCTTACTACAGCCATCTTTCGCCAAAGTTAATTCTACAAATTTCATTAATAATCAATCAAAAGCAGTTTAAAAAAGGAAAGTTCTAAGGGCTAAGCGCCTTTTTTATATACTACTTTTTAAAATTTACAAATAAATGATCAAGGTGTTAAAGGGCTTGGCCATATTATAGGGAATTATTTCACGAAACTTTCATCCAATAACCCGAATAAAAATAGGCTGTAATGTTTTAACCAGACCTCTTAAATGATCATTGCTAATGGTAATGATTATCGGTTTGATTAAATATTTTCTTGAGAATACAATTAATGATTGATTACCATTACTTTAAATTTTTTTTAATTATTATCCAATTAATTAAAAAAGAATAGAAAAAAATTAAAAATAATTAAAACAAGGAGGGAAGTCTAAGTTCGGGTGGAACCGAACATTATATACCTAGTAGTGATCTATTATGGCATACAAATTTACGCAGGTCTATTTTAATACTTTTCAGTTCGTATTATAAAGCCAGCTGATTGTTTTCAATAAAAACACTTCCGTTATGAGTTTTGAGGGTTACCCCTTAATTATTAAATTAAATTAAAATAAACAAGTAAGGAAAGGGCTGTCTTCGACTGTGTCGAATACGCGTCACGGTTTAAAGTGGCCGATCCTTACTCACAATTAGCTACATGTTACGTTTTGTCCGATCTGGGCGATTTTCATTCCACACATTAAATATATAATATGTACTAAAACGTACGTTCCTAGCTTTTAATTGCAACAGTTAGAGGCGAAAACCCGTTTATCGGAACAATCGATTGTATGGGAGCCATGTTGTATTGGTCCGATCATGCTGGTTCCGACAAATAATTAATGCTTTACAAAATGGCTGCCTCTTACCAAATTTCATCGAGATATCTCTAAAAATGAGGGACTAGTTTGCCTTCAAACAGACAGATGGACGGACGGACAGACAGACGGACGGAGAGACGGACATTGCTAAATCAACTCAGCTCATCGTCCTTATTATTTCAGTTTACTTATTGAGGGGCCCATCCTTCTTCTTCTCATACTTACAAACATTTCATGTTCACGAAAGGTATGAAAATCAAAAAAGGTATATAACGTCCCTATTGCAGTGGGGTATTAACAACTTTCCCGGATATTTTACTTGTGTGTTATCCAATTTGCTAATTTTTGGCAGGAGTATACTATATACTATTGAAAAGCAGCTGATCAATTTTGATTGAAATATCTAGTTCAAACTTCAAGCAATCGCCTTTAAAATTAGCAGAATTTGTATGCTGAGAAGTGCGCGGCGCCACGCCTACTTCCTCGAAATCCACACAATTTTTTTTGCGGTCTAGTTTTGCTTAATGTTATCTGTGCAAGATCCTATAGATGTAGCTTGCATGGTGATAGAAATATCGCGTTTTACATTTTACAAAATTTTTCCGAAATATGTTAAAAAACTGGGCGTGGCCGTGAACCGATTTCTTTCATTTTTTCCGGAACATTCTTTGTAAATTATGTGCGAAATTTCATTTCGATCTCTTGAACGGTTTTTGGTTTATGATTAATATTATTTCTAAATTTTACTTAATCAAACGTGGCCGGTGCCACGCCTATTTTCAAAAATGTATTTTCTGCCTTAACATTAATGTAAACACCAAATTTTATGCTGATAAGTGTATTATGTACTGAATAATCACTTTTTTGTATTTGCGACAATATTCTATACATAAAAAGTGGGCGTAGCTATCATCCAATTTCGCCCATTTTAAATAGCGCTCGTAGATGAGTGCCAATTAACCTGCATACCAAATTTCATTAGATATTTCAAAATTTACTCAAGTTATCATGCTAACAGACGGACGGACATGGCTTAGTCAATTTATTTTTTCCTCCTGAACATTTTGATATACATAAGTCAATATCTATATCTATACGTTTATGCCGTTACATACCACCATTACGCAACTGAAGTTAATATACCTTGTGTGCGTAGCACTACTAGGTATAAAAAGTTATTTTGATTATTTTCAATTTTAGAATTTTTTTTTTATATTTTTTTTAATTACTTTTAATTTTTTTCAGTATTTTTGTGGAAACACATAAGTACACACATCAACAGTACTGAAAAAAATCAGAAATAATCAAAAATAATCAAACCCACTTTCTCTGACTATTTTTTAATTTTTTCTAGTCGTAATCAATTAATTGTTGCCTTTTATTTAAAAACAATTAAAATAATCATTACCAATTAAAAAAGCAGTCTAACTAACTGATTACGAATTACTAATCAAATTTAACAGGTCTGGTTTTAACGATATTTCTTGAGTAGGTCGATTTTATAACGGTGGTTGTTCTCTTTGTTGAAAATGTGCGAAATCGTACTAGGGCGACGGTAGTTTTTTAAATAGTTCCAAAAAACATATTTGTTAAGTAGCATTTTTTTGTATCCCATATTGTCTCAGTTCAAAAAAAAAAGAAATCATTTTGGTGTAAAAAAAACCTAAACTAGTTATGCCAGACCTTTAAAACTGAATAATAGGTTTAAAATTTGTAAGGTATTTTTTTACCCCAACCTTTAAAACAATATCAATATATTTTTCAAAAATGTTTCGTCCAGTCTAATGTTATGCAGATGCCATTAAAAAATTTCCTGAATCGTTTAGTTTAAATAAGTAAATACATAACTTCTTTTCTTATTTGATTGTGTAAATAAAATCAGATATTTTCTTGCTATATGCGTAGGTTTGCAAATAAATATAAACACTTGTGTAAGTACTTGTGTTTCATAATGTCTGCATACGTTGTTGTACACATGTTCATTCAAGTATTTACAAACAGATTCATCAAAATCTTTCAACCACGCATAAAAGTCAAAGTCTTGCTCATTGATGCTATTTTTGTGTCATTTTTCATTCATTTATTTTCATAAATACAAACGTACTATTGTATAGATTTCTTGGAACTTTTTATACCTTTCATGAATACGAAATGGTATAACAACGTTGGTGCGATGTTTGGAAGTAAGAGAAGAATAGAAATTTTCTCATTAATAAGTATAAAAAAGCAGGACGATGAGAAAGCGATTTGTCCCCAAGTTTGGGAGGTCTCTGGCTAAAATTTGGTTTTTGCCGTAGTTTCGTCATATCCTAGAAAACCCTATCACGCTTCGCTACCTCGCAGAACTTATATTAAACTGAGTTCTATGCTAATCATTATATCTCCGAAGTCGGCTGATGTGAAACTTAAGCTCATCACTCATTAACACCTTTCTTTTGATAGCCATATTGTACCAATATATTTCGGGTCCCCCGGGCATACATATTGGTCGATAATTCCGAAACCAAGCGAGTTATCAAAATATGGGATATCTTAAGTTTTGGATTAGATGCCTTACCATGCAACGAATAAATTCCATTCAATTTATTCAGCTTTTTTTGAGTGATACGTGCCCAAACATACAGACAGATGGAGAGGCAGACTAAAGGCTCTTCTTACTCGTTTTTATTTATTTTTAAAGTATTTCTCAAATGGAGAGAGGTAAACCGAAAGTGGGTACTCGGTGAAGGTTAATAAGACGAAGTAGTGTTATCATCAAATTAAGAATCGGCGCACTTGTACCTTGGCAATCTGATCACTGTTGAAGGATATAAATTTCAAACTTTTCAGGAATTCGTGTATATGGAAACCAGCCGAGAAATTAAACGCTAAATTGCATTCTCCAATACGTGCTACTTTGGACTGAGTAGGCAACTGAAGAGAAAAGTCATTGCGGAAAGATGATAAAATGACTCTGGGTTTATTCAAGAGAAAAGTTCTCCAGTGTGCTAACAATCCTTCCAGCACTGGCAACTGTGAAATTGAAGGAAATATACTATAACCCAAACGGGGCAGCGGCTTAGAATGAACCCGCAGTAAAGCATGCGTATCGTAAGAGGTGACTAAATGCCACAAAATGCCTCACGGAAGGAAAGGTTAAGATGACCTAGGTGGTTCCACTGGTCATACAAAATCGCAGCAGCGACAATCGGGCATGTAACGCAAAAGGGCCTTTTTTATTAGCCGCCAGTAAATGATGATATTGAAAAATGAATGCAAAGGCACTGTCGAAATACAAAAAATACAATAAATGGAGCAAAGAAGAAACAAAAGCTGCCCCTCCCCCGCCCCCCCGAAGGTAGTCAGTACCGACGCCACACTCAGGAAAGCACTGTCCATATCTACAATACTGAAAATCCTGAAACCTGAAATCTTCGTGGAGCCGTAACGAAAAGGAGCTAATCTAAAGAACAGGTTGCATGACAAAATTGTATATATGTATGTGTATGTTAAGTATATTAAAAATTTAAGTATCAGTTTGTGACAGACTGAAATGCTGACGAAGAGCCATACCGTCATCGTATATAGTATGTACAATTCGAGATATGTATGTATGTATGTTATTTATCACACCCAAATATCCCAGGGGTATGCTGCGCCCACTCAAACGGTAACACGCCCAGTTTGAGTAATGCTTAACCACTTTCATTTCCGCTTTTGGCACACTTCAATGCTGTTGCATTTGCGTTCAGATAGAACTTTTGATATGTATGTATGTATGTTCGTTTGGTTTAGCGTGTGTCGAAACCGTAATTCGGCAAACATTTTTCAAACTAAACTTTAGTACAAACAATCAACAATAACTATAACAAACAAAAATTGTCAAAATGAGTCCCGCAACAGTAGCAAACACAACATAAACACGCACATACGAACGCACATCGTGCACGCATTTACCTACACGCAGGAAAATGTCATGCGTTGGTATTTTTTGGAAACTTTTTATTCTTGTTTATGCGCCACAAAGGGCATGTTTTTATCCGGATGGTAGGATTTTCAAATTTGCACCAGCATTAATTTGCAAGTTGATCTCAAATGGATACGCACAAATGGAATCGTGGCTTCTTATATGTATATAGGTATGTGCATTTCAAAGTTTATAAATTGTTGTGAAAATATGCCTGAAGCCTGTAAAAATATACAGCCCAATTGTAAATATTCACGCAGAATAAATTTCTATCGCATTTTTTCGTGACCGTGGCAAAATTCCTCCTCTCCTAGGGAGCGGAATAATTGGGGAAGAGGATATTTGAATTTTCAAATCAGCTGGCTGGCATCATGGCATTGCTTCTAAATCGTTTTAAATTCTGACACAAAGTTTAATATTTCTTTTAATATGTTAGTGAAGAAAATTAAAACGAGTAAGAGCCACAGGAAAATAAACAGAGCGTTTATTTTCCATGGCAGCAAACCTTTAAATTAGTCTACATATTATTTTCAGACCTGTTAAATTTGATTAGTAATTATAAATCAATTATTTAGTCGGATTTTTTAATTGGTAATAATTATTTTAATTGTTTTTTAAGAATAGGCAATTACTAATTGATTACGATTACAAAAAAAAAAAATCGTTAGAAATCAAAAAAATCTAAAATTATTAAAAAAAAAGTTGTTTCGATTACTTTTAATAATTTCAGAATTTTTTCGATTTTCTTTTTGATAATTTTTGATTTTTTCAGTATTGTTGATGTGTATATTTATCTAAACCAATACTGAAAAAAATCAAAGAGAATAAAAAAAATAAATCAAATAAAATCAAAAATAGTCAAAAGTAAGCAGCTTTTTTTGGTGATTTAAGTTTTATGTTTTTATTTTTTTAGTAATCGTAAAAAATCATGATTTTTTTTTTATCATTATTTTAATTAATTGGAAAATAATCATTAAAAATGGTAATCAATCGTTAAATGAACTCCCAAGAAAATAATTAATCAAACCAGTAATCATTACGATTAGAAATCTTTATTTCACAGGTCTGATTTTTTTGTATACTTCGCTTACTTCCTGGCGTTTGCAGATTTTAAAGCCCCTTACATCGCAGACTAAGCAAGTCGAAAAGGAAATTTTTTGATGGGCTTACGTCAAGTTTGCTAACAGCCCTTTCTGCTGTTTATTTGAACTTTTTGATCTTAAATGCATAGTATTGTGGTACAATATAGTTTAAGTTTAATATATATTTACACAATTCAATATTTTTGCTATCAAAATACAAGGAATTTCAACTTTATCCCACGCTCATTACAAGTTAGCTATTTGAAAAAACTTCCTAAAAATGGCAGCGGCATCTCCCTTTTTCTCACATTTGAAATAGCTAAATTGCTCTATTGACTGGTTTCCCCGTTTTCAAGCATTATTAAGAATACGAGGAACGGGAGAGTGGAAAAAATGCATGCAAAATTTCAATTTAGAAACTAACAGAACCGTCAAATGTTGTCCTGCCTAAAATTTGAATTGCCAACATTTGACAAATTATACTCTCTTCCCTTCGCAGTTGGTGCTTCCTTCACATTTATCACTATATCATTCTCTGTCTATCTTTTTTTTTGCTTTCCCTTAGTTCAATTTCCCATTTCTTTTTTTACCTTGTTCATTCTCTACTAGGTCGGCAAAAAATCCTCATACTGAACCCGCCCAGAGGGTGCCGACTGGTAATGGATACCACAGTTGTCTGTTCAGATTGGTACCTCAGTACCTCTCTGTGCGGATGGTATCCAGCTGAGGTCAGGAGTCACAGCTGCACGTCTTAGCTCTTCAATAGCCCTGGCGTGTGGAAACGGTTCTTGACTATGGTAGTGAGGTAAAAAAAAAAAAAAAAAAAAAATGGTGACTGATTTAGGACTTTCTCGGACGATGTTTGGATTTAGTTTGCTTTGGGCTGGCAGGTGCGGTATTCTGCCACCTCAGTAGGTTGGGGTGAAACCCAACTGAAATGGCTGGTGGGCTAATATCGCAGCTGCCCACGTCCCGTTAAAACCTTGGCAGGCCTCAGGGTACGTTCCAGGCCCGTCGCCATTTAGTTGGTGGTGTAGGTGCGGTTGAGGATCTCCCGTTTTTGCGCTCGGTCTGGCTCTGAACGCATGTCTCATAAGGGCATGCGTCAACCCTCGCGTGGCCTCCCTGCTCGCATAGATAACCACGGGACCATTATTGGGCGACTACACATTCGGGTCTGGATAGCGGCCCTGAGTGGGGACGTTTATTAGCATGGACAAAAATAACAACAACAAGGAAGAAAAGGAGGGGGAGAAAAACGGGAGGAAGACGGACGAGGACAACGGGGACAGGAAACCGGCCAGCAACGAGGCTCGCTCTTGCGTATCGCTTGGGAGTGGCTCGGCTGCTGACCGGCTTACAAGTACGGGACAGGGTCGCAGACCTGACAGGGTGCTCGTGTCTCCGAATCGGAGGCAGAGGACTCACTTTGAGGGGATGCGACCAGACATAGCTGGAGGCCTGAAATCAGGCCGCAGAGACACCCAAGCGCGACGTGACAACAGGGCGAAAAGGACGGACAAGCTTCGAAACCTAGAAGCAACTTCCCCCTTAGGGTGCAGCGGGGCTGGCGCTCTTGCGAGTGCGGGTTCCGCTGGCAATAAAGGAGTGTCGAAATCGACATCCGCGACTGGACATTGCTCCAGTGCACAATTAGGTGCTCAGCTGCAGAGGGTTCACTTGGTGAGCAACCTGGACAATACGGCTAGCACCAGCAGAGGATTGTCCCCCAGCATTCCTGTAAACACAGCGAAGCGGAGGCGGTCTGGAAGAAGCAAGCGAGCGACTCCACGAAGGAAAGCCATCTGCGATCAGCGCTTGGCTGTCAAAATCCTGGAACGCTACAGCGGTCAGGAAGGTTCTCAGCTTTCTGAGAAGCATTCCCGTACGCTGGAGTGGGCCAGGAATGTCATGAGCAGCGCTGACCAGACTCCGGCACCTAAGAAGGGAAGTGAGTCGGTCCCGCTTGGTGACGACGCTCAGCCGAAGAGGCCGAGTAATGGAGAGCACAGGGCCCGGGGTGGTGAAGCTGTGCAGCGTACGTTTAGTGAAGTCGCTAGACGTGCCGGCTCCATCACCCTGGGGGTAGTCGACAGAAGCAGGGAAGACGGGGCCATCTCCAGGGAAGAGTGGAGCTGGGTGGTCAACGCCTTTTCTGCGGTCTACTTGACTGCCGCTAGTAGGTATCCGGGGCCACAGCCATCCATAGAACATATGGGATGGTACCATGGCTTCAGGCTGGTGGAGTGCGCTGACGAGCGGTCAGCGAGCTTCTTTAGGTGCCTTGTCTCGCTGGTTGGGGAGTTGTGGCGGGGGGCTAGACTCGAGGCCGTGGATAGGAGGGATCTCCCTCTTCGACCAAGGGCTCGGGTGTGGCTACCTGCCGAACCGTCCCAGCCAGAGAGAATTCTGGAGCAGTTGCGGTACTGCAACCAGAACCTTCCGACCCACAACTGGAGGGTTCTTAGGGCTGAGGAACCCGAGGGGCCCCGACGGCAAGTGCTGTTGCTGCTTAATGCAGAGTCCGTGGGTCCTATCTCTGAGTCGAGGGGTGTTATCTCCTATGGTATCGAGCGGGTGACTCTTAGGATCTACAGCGCCGATGCCAGGGGGGATGACGCTTCGCCTCCGGTTGTGGTGCGGGGGGGAGGAGAGCCTGAGGAGGCCTCGACGGCCGCAAACACGGTGCCCATGCCTGCAAGGTCGGACAGCATTGGCTCTGCGGGCATCCCGTCTGTGGCGGGATCTGTCTGTAGTGTTGGACTGCTGTTCGACAGGGTGGAGGAGGAGAGGCTTTTAGCTTCGGAGGGGGAGGCCGCTGAGGTGGAGGAGATGGATTTGTCTGATCATGATCATCAGACAAATTAATCTCCAACACTCTAAGACGGCCTCCGCCAGCCTCCTACTCTGCCTGGAGCAAGGCGGGGTGGACGTTGTCCTTATCCAAGAGCCGTGGCTAAGCAGTAGCGGCAAAATATGTGGATTGAGGACTGGCAATTTCAACTTATTTGTGCACGGAACGGCAGGTAGGCCAAGATCATGTGTACTGGTCAAGAAGGATATTAAAGCCTTTCTTCTTTCCAATTTCAGTGACGATGACGTAACGGCTGTGTGTTTGGAGGAAGGTATTAAGGGATCGTGGCTGGTCTCGGCCTATATGGCCCATGATGATACTTATGGGCCGCCTCCTGAAATACTATGCAAGATTACCGCTGAGGCAAAGCGAAGAGGCGTAGGGCTCATTGTCGGAGCAGATGCGAACTCGCATCATTCACTGTGGGGAAGTTCGGATACGAATGCAAGAGGTGAGTCACTATTTGCTTTTATTCTAAATGAAGGGCTATGTATTTGTAACAGGGGTAATGACCCCACTTTTGTAACCTCAGTTAGAGAGGAGGTCCTGGACCTCACTCTTGTTTCAGAAGACCTGTTTCCCCTTATATCCGACTGGCGTGTTCTTCCGGAACACTCCTTCTCGGATCATAGGTATATTCAGTTCTCTCTTGTTAAATCTAGACCCAGTAAAACCATGTTTAGAAATCCTAGGCGTACTAACTGGGTCCGGTACTGTAGCAAGCTGGATGAGTTTCTCCCAAGAGCACCCATATCGGACTCAGAACTATCTGAGACCGCTATTGATGCTCTGGTGGAGAGATTCACCCTTGCTTGTAATAAAGCGTATAAAATCGCATGCCCACTGAAAACCGTAAGTGGAAAGCGTAAACCACCTTGGTGGACTAAGGAAGTAGACGACCTTAGGGCTTCCAGTAGGCGCCTGTTCAACAGGGCCAGGAAGAGTAAACTACCTTCTGACTGGGAGCTCTACAAAGTTGGGTTGGGTATTTACAAATCTGCGATCAGGAGAGCCAAACGAGACTCCTGGAAGACTTTCTGCGAAAGCGTGGAAGGCTGTAATGAGTCTGCGAGATTCCGGAAGATTCTTTCCGGGAATCCTGCTCCCTTGGGTTACTTGAGGAATGTAGATGGCAGCTGGGCTATGAGTAGCGAGGAATCCCTCAAACTTCTCATGGATGCTCACTTCCCTGACGTCCCGGTTTCACAGGACCGCGATGCCCCATCGCCCACTAGTGTGAGCGAGGGGGCTCGGCCAGCCATCTGCCTGGATGAAAGCCAGCTTGTATGGGCTATTAATTCTTTTAAGCCGTACAAGTCACCCGGGCCTGATGGCATAACTCCTGTGCAACTACAGAGATCGCTGGGGATTTCTTGTAGCTGGCTGGCTCCCATCTATGCCAACTGCTTGAGGTTGGCCTATATCCCCGCCTCTTGGAATATGGTCAAGGTTACCTTTATTCCAAAGGCGGGGAGGTGCTCTCACGTATCTCCCAAGGACTTCAGGCCAATCAGTCTCTCCTCGTTCCTTTTAAAAACGTTGGAGCGGCTGATTGACCTGTATATACGCAGCAGGGTCCCTAGGGAGCGTTTTTCGGCTTCGCAACATGCTTACTGCAAAGGCAGATCAACTGAAACGGCGCTTCACTCCGTTGTAAAACTAATAGAGGGGTCTTTCCAGCACAAAGAATTCGTGCTGGGGGCCTTTCTGGATATCGAAGGAGCGTTCAATAATGTTTTGCCTTCTGCCATCGTACGGGGCTTAGCAAGCCTAGGAGTTGAACCAAGCTTGATAGAATTTATCAGCAGATTACTCTGTGGCAGGATTGTCAGGGCGGAGTGGGGAGGTGCTGGGGCTCAGAGAGGGGTGAGAAGGGGCACGCCGCAAGGAGGTGTTCTTTCTCCACTTCTCTGGGTCATTGTAGTCAACGGCTTGCTCCAGGACCTCGAGCGTAGGGGCTGTCAAGTGATAGCCTATGCGGACGACCTGGCAATCCTCGTCAGGGGAAAGTTTCTTAGTACCGTAAGGGATGTTCTGCAAGGGTATCTGGGTATTGTAACAGAGTGGTCCGAATCTTGTGGACTGGCTGTTAACCCAGGTAAAACGGAACTAGTCCTCTTCACGAGAAGATATAAGATTGATGATTTTGTACTACCCTCTATTGGGGGTGTACCGCTGGTGCTTTCTGAAAAGGTTAAGTACCTAGGTGTTATTCTGGACAGGAAGCTGTCCTGGAAGCTGAATGTAGAGGAAAGAGCTAGGAAAGCTTCGGTCGCTCTGTATTGCTGCAGAGGGGCCATCGGCAAACGATGGGGTCTCTCTCCTAGGGTGGTTTATTGGTTATATGAGATGGTAGTGAAACCTATCCTATTTTATGGGGTATTGGTCTGGTGGGGCGCACTAGACACGGCTTCCACCACGAAGAAGATGGTCACGGTGCAGCGAACGGCCATGGTTGGGATCAGTGGGGCCATGCGCACCACTCCTACCCTGGCATTGAACGTTATGCTCAATCTGCACCCAGTTGACCTTGTAGGAAAAATAGGCGCAGCTCGGGCTGCAATTAGGCTCCGAGACGCTGGTTATAGGCTTGTTCAGTATGGCCATTCCAATATACTATCGGGCTTTGATTTTATTCCCAATAGAACAGATTACTGTGCGCCGACCTTTTCTCCGGCGAAGGGGTTTTCGACTTACATTCCCGCAAGGGATGAGTGGACAGGCGGAGAACCTATCTGGGGGGAGGCCTTGGCGAACCTGTTCACGGACGGGTCAAAGCTGGATGGATGTGTTGGGGGGGGTGTATACTGTCAGGAACTCGGGATTAGCACGAAATTTAGGCTACCTGATCATTGTAGCGTTTTCCAAGCGGAGGTTGCCGCCATTAAGGATGCGGTAGATGGGATGCTGTCGAGCGCATTCACTGTCAAGGAGTTCAACATCTACTCCGACAGTCAAGCGGCAATTAGGGCGCTGAGTGCAGGCAACGTTCGATCGAGGACAGTGAGCGACTGTCTGGAATCGCTTGCGGTTGCGTCCAACTACTTCAAAATAAAAATCATTTGGGTGCCTGGCCACTGTGACATTCCCGGCAATTGCCATGCGGATCTCTTGGCCAGAGCTGGCACGCGTGACACAGATGTGGCTGACTCCAGTACACTGGGTATTCCCCTTACCACCTGTAGTTTGCTTCTGGGCAGGTGGGCCTCGGAACAGTTAAGCAAACGCTGGGCGGACACCACCTCATGTCAGGTGTCGAAGTCCTTCTGGCCAGTAGTTGACTCCGGGCGGTCAGTGGAATTACTCAGGTTCCCCAAGTTACATCTTTCCATGGTGATAGGGGTGTTGACAGGGCACTGTCCGATGGGGGTCCATGCGGTGCGGTTAAATATTCTTGAAGACCCGAGCTGCGTAAGCTGCATGGAGGACGACGAGGTGGAATCATCAAGTCATTTCATGCTCAGTTGTCCAGCGTTTGCTAGGACTAGGCGCAGGTATCTCGGTTCGGATGTTCTTAGGTCTCCGGAAGACGTGTCGAAAATCGATGTGTCCCAAATCAGGAGTTTTATTGTCGCTACGCAGCGATTTGCCAAGTGATCCTAAGTTAGTGTCACCGTTCAGAATGTGGTATCACAACGGACCTTCAAAGTGTCCAAGTGAGCGGCCCACCTAGTGGGCTGCTACCACCTAACCTAACCTAACCTAACCTCATTCTCTACTAACACATCCTCTACAATTCAAATATACATTTCCTACTAGCCTTCTTCTCCGCGTTCCTCTTGAACATATTTTCCAAGATATAGCCCATTAATTTTTTTTGTTCTTGTTACTGGTTTAAAGACAAACAACACACAAACATATGTGGCCTTAGTACAGCCCATTTTTCAAAAATTTTGTAAATATTGATTAAGGGATTATATCGAAATATCATTAACAAATGGAAATTTTATATAGAATAGGGCGTGGCAGCGTTCACTTTTCCAAAAAATGTATATAGCCTGTGTCGTACCCAGAGAACTCCTTAAATTATCGTGGAAGTTTCGTAGAGATCGACAATAAACTTTGGCAAACAAAATTGTATAAATATTGATTAATCGAAATAACATTTATTTAGGCTAAATACGTTCAGAGTTTTGAATTTTATATATCCTAAGAGTGTGGAATTGGGCACTTTCCATAACCATATAAAGTCTAGAGTACTGTAGAACATACTCTGAAAATTTCATAAAGATCGGTTAAGTACTATGGACACACAGACGCACACAAGGTATATTAAATTCATTCGACTAACGGTAAAATGTAACGGCATAAACGAATCGAGATAGATATTGACTTATGCATAACAAAATGTTCAGAAGGAAAAGATAAACTGATTAAGCCATGTCAGTCCGTCCGTCCGCAAGTCTGCCTGTGAACACGATAGCTTGAGTAAATTTTGAGATATCTTAATGAAATGCAGGTTACTTGGCACTTATCTCCGAGCGGTATTTAAAAAGGGCGAGACCGGATGATAGCCACGCCCACTTTTTGTATAACTATAGAATATTTTCGAAAACTCAAAAAAAAGTAATTATTCAGTACAAAATACATCTATAAATATAAAATTTTTTGTGTAGATTAACATTAAGGCAGAAAATAAATTTTTCAAGAAGTTTTTAAAAATGGGAGAGGGCACCTCCCATATTTTGAAAAGTATCATAGATATATTTAATAGGAAATAACTTTGCGTAAAAAGCTTTATATCAATTCTATTTCACTTTCAAAGTATCTGTGAACGAAGAAATTCGAAAAATCAAGGTTTTCGAAAACGGGCGTGGGGCCCCGCCTCTTTTATAGTGGATTATTCCGCAAAACTTTTTAGGCCATAACTCCGGCAAAAATTAAGTTGTCGAAACGAAATTTGGCGAAAATGTTGAATGTTTATTGTAAAAATAGGCGAACATAGTTCTAAAAAATTGCTTTGTAAAATTTAAGACGCGATATTTCTATAGCTACAACAATAAAATCTTGCAAACATAAAATGATTTTTAAGCAAAACTCGATTGAAAAAAAAATTTTTTTTATTTTGGGGAAGTAGGCGCGGTGCTGAGTCGATTTAGCCATGCCCGCCTCCTAGTCCGTCTGTTTGTCCGTCCGTCTGTCTATTTGGACGTAAGTTTTTCAAACTTAAAATGTGCATGTATTGGTATTTTGAAGAATTGTATTTGGCAGTGATTGGTAGGGAAGCTATTTATATACAAATAAATCAGTTTACCCCTCAAAACTAAAAACAGAAATGTTTTTATTGAAAACAATTAGTTGGCTTTATAATACGAACTGCAAAGTATTAAAATAGACCTGCGTAAATTGCGTAATAGATCATATTCGGCTCCACTCGAACCTAGACTTCCTCATTTGTTATTTATAAGATATTGCTGATATTCACAGGAAAGTTACATACATTTGCCACTCAAAAACACACATATGTTCTTTTAAACACAGCGATAAAATTAATTTGTTGATTTCACATAAAAATATAGATAGGTCTGTCATAAAAATCCTTTGAATTAGTACATAGAAGCTTATCAAAGATTTTGAAAATACTTGAAAAAAGGGTGGGGAGAATTTTTAAATTTGAGGCTAGAATTTCAAAATCATTTTTGGTATTCAAATTTTTAAGGCTATTGAATCTGCATTCTTTTAAAAATTTAGTTGACAAAGAAATTACTGTGACAAGCTTATACTCGACTTAGTTGTCTGCTTAGAAAATCTTGTCCAATTTGTAAATTTTCCTCGGCAGAATACGTGAGTTGAATACCAGTAATTTGATATTTATCTCCTGTTAACCTTAAAGTTAATGCGGAATGGGAAAGTTAATTTTGGTCTGTCGCGTCATCTATTAGACCTATAATCTACTATTACCTAGGTATCCATAAAAATTAGTCACCATTTGTTTTCAGCTACTTTCTATTTCCCACGCTTCTGTTTGTATTTTGCTGTTGTCAAGCCTATAACGCGCAATAACTTGACAATTCCACAATTTGTGGCAAGTCTCAAATTTCAAATTTTTTTGTTATCATTTCTGTAATGTCACGCTGCATGCCAAGCCAAAGAGTATTGATGTGCCAAAGGCTGTATTGCTGTGCGCCGCACATGAACCCAATCACATTTTATATTCAAAACACATTCCTCAAATATTGATTTAGAAAATTTGTTTAAAATGCAGCAGCATCCTTTATTTGTGCATATCTACAACAAAAAAAAAAAAAGCGAAACAATAACAAACACCACACGCAGTTGGTGAACATAACAAATACGCGACGAACAAATATAAAATTCTCTCTCGCTGATTGATAAAACCTATTGCTATCGTGACTCAGCATTACCCGCTGCCAACAACAGACTATTATAAACATTATATCCACGACTTTTCTAATCCAGCTACATATGTGTTTTGTGCCGCAAGCGTAAAGGGTGTTACCTAAGACTTTATTTTTAAGGAATACGTGACTCTGTACTTTCCCTATATATAAAAATCTTATGTGCATTCGTTGTCACTAAACTCCTATTAAACGCCTGGACCGATGTAGATGACATTTTTTTTTGTAAACTCAAGTTGGCTCGAGGAGGGTTAAGATTCAAAATCCGGACCACTGGATGATGTGGACGTGGCACCTCACATAAATATGAGATTAACCGTCCTGCTTACCTCTGGAAGTATTCATGTTATAATATTAGTTAACGGAGACCAATTTTTAACACGTCAAGAAAAAGGGCTGTAAGGGAGGAGTGGGCATGGCACTTTCCATACAAATGAACATTTTCATACTGCGTATTGTCGCAAGTATTCATGGTAGAATATTGAAAGTTGGTGAGGGGTTAAAGGAAAGCAATCTCTAACAATCTCTCTCTGCAATTATTCGTGGCAGAATAATGAAAACTGGTAGAGATTTATATCAGGTCAATCTCTATCAGGTCAAGGTCATTTGGGGAAAAGAAGGTGTGATGCCTTTTGATATAATCTAAATGAATGAATTTTAAAATTCTGTATGAACACTCCCAAAATACCGAACGATTTTTAAGTGAACTTTTGCTTGTGAAATTACTAGAACCTCGGCCTAGAATAGGGTACATTTTATTTAAATCGGCCTGTTAACCAAAAATATCTACACTTATTTCCAGATAAGAGTTGAATATTTCATTTGCGCGAGACGTCGATTCTAAGTTGGCTGCCTACCAAATTATTATTTATTTATTTATTAATCTTGAAAATGTAACATTTCTTACAGACTACTATTTCAATAAATAAATTAGTAACATCTTAAAGCTATTATCACAAAAGGAGAAGTCCAGAACTGAAGAATTTGGGAGCAAATTAAATTCTTTAAGAGCTCTCAAAATAGGAGCATTGGCAGCATAATTTGTTCTTGCTAACCCCACCGAAAATGTAGCTTGAATCCCTAACCAAATATGAGGAGTAACAAAAAAAATACGCTCTAATAAGTAAGGGCAGTCCACAACCCCTTTTATCAGTTTAAAAATGAAAATAAGTGTCTTAAGATTTATAAGCATACATCCAGACTCATAATTGGGAATTGGGAGATCAAAATGAAGGGGATGTAGAGCATACTTAATAAAAACTTTTTGAACTCTCTCTAGGCGATTAATATGGCAGGCATAATACGGACGCCAAATAATGACTGCATATTCTAGTTTTGAGCGAACAACTGAAGTAAATAGTGATTTCAAAGTGTACGGATCGCTAAAATCCGAACTGAAACGTCTAACAAAAGCCAACATAGAGTAAGACTTAGCTATGGTGCAATTGATATGCCTTTGAAATGCGAACTTAGAATCAAAGACCACTCCCAGATCAGTGAATTCGGAAACAGTCTGTAGTTGAGAGCAACCAATAGAATAGGAGGTAGGAATGAGAACCAGGGGTTTGGAATACGATACATGGAAGCATTTTTTAGTATTTAAGGGAAGCATATTTTTCCGGCACCATACTTCGATATTTTCTTTTGAAGTTAAAACGAGTCAGAGGGACACGTAACCTTAGTAAAAATCTTCATATCATCAGCATACAAAACAAATTGTGAAGATTCAAAACAACTAGCAATATCATTGATGAAAATGACAAAAAGAGTCGGACCCCAAATGCTTCCCTGAGGACCACTCGAAGAAGCAATAAAAGAGTATGACGAAACACCATCAACTACAACTGTACATGATCGACTAGAAAGATAAGATTTTATCCACTTTAAAAAATTTGAATGGAAGCCAAAACCGTGTAACTTCGACAATAAAATACGGTGATTAACTTTGTCAACCGATTTCGAAAAATCTGTATACACTGCGTTAACTTGAACCCGTTCACTAAAAGCAGCAATGCAATATTCAGAAAAAACTGCCAAATTAGAGGTGGTTGATCTCCCAGACATGAAACCGTGCTGCTCTAAAGAGATAAAACGATTTATGGAGAAGAAAATTTTATTTTTACAATACATTCAAAAAGTTTCGAGACTGTAGAAATCTTAGAGATCGGTCGGTAATTAGCAATGTCATTTTTATTGCCAGCTTTGAAAATTGGCGTAATAAAAGTGGTTTTTCATGCACCAATGAACTAGCCTTGCTCAAGAGATTTGTTGAAAAGCAGCCAAAGAGGGTAGGCAAGAACAGAACAGCTTTTGAAAAGGTGAGACGGGAAACCATCAACATCAGTCTGTGACGACATTTTGATTTGACGAATCCCCAACTCAATATCGTCTAATGTGAGCTCAATAGCCCCAAAATTTAGTGAGGAATCAGTAGGTAGAAAACAATCGTTACTCTCGTCAGAGTCAGCTACAAAATTTGAGCTAAAAAAACCCGCAGACAGATTTGCGGCATCAAATGAGAAATCAGCTAGAGTATTATTGTAAACTACAGCGGAAGGATTACTTGCACAAGATTTTTCGATTTTACGTAACGCCAAAAGGCTTTGGGAATTAGTTTTATGTCGGCTTCAAATTTACGTAAATAGTTCTACTTTAATTCTTTATTCATTGATTTAAACTCGTTCATATACTGCAAATACTTTTCTTTATGGAAAAGACAGTTTGATTTTTTAAACTTTTTGAAAAACTTGTTCCTCAAATTCTTAAGTTTTTTCAACTCCCTAGTGAACCACGGTATTTTTTAGAGCGGTTTTCTAGCTCTAAGAATGTGGTCATTACAGATCACTTTTACATTATTCTTAAATATATTAAAACTACTGAGGGCTTCAACCCCAGTAAAAAGCATGTCCCAATCAATAGCCTCAATGACTGCATTAACGGCCCCAACATCGTAATTTTTAAAACAAAAATTGGAGCGCGTGTCCTCCACGTAGGTATTAAATACATAAAATTCTAATTGAAGAACAAGCGGTACATGATGCGGACCAGGAGTAGGCAAAGGGTCCAGACATTCCTGGAGAGAAAAATTCATGTTATCATTTGTGAAAATGAGATCTAATATTCTATGAAGACTATTATAAAAACAGTTGATTTGACTAAGGTCACAACCTAAAAAGCCATCAATCAAATAGGTTTCAGGAAAAGTATTTAATGACATTGGATGAAGCCCCTAGTATTATTTATAGTGGACCATTCCAAATTACTGAGATTGAAGTCGCCAATTACACATACGTTTTCGTGACCAGATGTTAAAGCTAAAATATTGTCAACATGCTCTTTATAAAGAAAGTCGCTACTAGCTGGCGGTATATAAGACGAAAAAATTAATAGTTTCGAAGATCCATGAACAGAAATGCAGAGCAAATTCAGCAGAGAATCATCATTCGGCAATGGCACCAAAGTCGCTCTAAATTTGCGTTGAATTGCAATTAAAACGCCTCCTCCTATAGAGAGACCAGTTTTTACAGCATCGCGATCCTTACGAAAAACGCAGTATAAATTACCATCAAAAAATTCAGCATCGTTTAACCAAGTCTCAACAAGGACAAAGATGTCATAATCCATATTTGAACTTAAAGTATGGAGGGAATCAGACTTAGTTCTAAGGCCTGATACATTTTGAAAATAAATTTTAAGATCCTTGTGAGGAACAATTGCAGTCTGAGTAGTGACTACTTCACTTGCTGGGGTACCCCGTCCCTCCGAAAAGAACGGAAGGGACGTAATTTGACATTCATAGGCCAGATGCTCGCGTTAACCACCACATGCAATTGTTGCACGGCTTGTTTGCACCAAGCAACTTCCATGAATCAATAGGAAGTTGACTGTGAAATTGGCTAATTGACAGCTTTTAAGGCACCTATAGAAGAAATATTCTTTTGAACAAATGGCCAAGAAGTATGTATTGGAAAATGTTTGTAAATTTTTTAAAGCAGAAAATCAACTTCTTCCATAAATTCAATGGCGTAGAAAAAATTAAATAAATTTTATAAAAGCAAAAAGGATATATCAAAGAAAATTGGGCTGGAGATAAAGATAAGAATGTAAACTAAGTCGGAGAGGGACAAAAGAAGAGGTGACTAAGTGAAAATTCAGAGGCAGCTTATGTGTAGAATGATACAATAGCGAAGATCACAGCGAAGATTACGGGAGCGATGGTATGATGTGCTCCCGTAGTTTCTGCTTTACATATACCTGACTGCATCATGATTTCATATACATATTTCGAGACACCCTATGCAATCCAAAACATTAATATCTATATTTTCTGACAAACATGCCGCAAAATTCATTGTGTTAAAATATGTGTTTTGTTACCAAATATAATTTCACAAGTCACAATGACACTAAAAATGTGCAATTTTAAAACTTATAAATATGGCGGAATCGAATTTTTAAGAGAATGACAAAAAACAAATGCGTACGTGGATCTACTAGTGACATACAGTTTAATGAAAGTGGAATAACATGTTAAAATTCATATTTAAAAAGTATTCAACAAAATACGATTGAAAGGGGAATTTCTCGGAAAAAAATTTATTGTCAAATAGAACAATATGTTGACCCATTTGAAACCAAATTTTTTAGTTTAAAAACTTTTAGTAGTAAAATTTTAATTTTCAACATTTGTTTTTAATTCAAATCTGCACATATGCTAAGGGACAGACAATTCTGCATGGAAATAACGATTCTATTTAATAGTAAAATAACTACCAGATAACGACCGAAATTCAGATATTTAGCTGGTTTAGACCGGAAAAACATCCGAACTTTAGTAGGAAATTTCTAACAAAAATCCTTAAGGTCAGGAGTGAGTTATTGCTGACTTTTGTATAGTTTTTGAATTTTGGATGCAGTTTCAGGAAAAAATTATCTTTAAAATCACTAATGGAAACTGATGGCAAAAGGATACAAGCTTTTTCACAGTGTCGTGTGAGACGTAATCAGCGCAAAAACAAACAACAGTTTTTATCGAAGTTTTCGAGGAAATTTCTAATCGGCCCATCGCTAGTAAATCTTATTACTTCTTGCCAATATTTGGTACAGATGTTTTGTAATGCAGATTCCTCGCTATCAAAATATCTTTGTGGCACGTGCAGTGTGTGCTGTTGCACCGTCTTGTTGGAACCACATGTTTTCCAATCCCAATTCATCAAGTTGCGGCAAAAAGAACTCGTTGATCATTGCTCTGTAGCGCTCACCATTCACAGTAACCGTTTGGCCCCGACCGATTATTGGTCAAATAAATAGTCAGCAATATTCCGCGTTCTGGAGCAATGTAGCGTAACATTGTTTATTAACGTGTATTTCGCATGTGTTTACTACACAAATGTCAAAACAGAACTGACTTTAGGCGCCAATCGCAAAATTTATAGCATTTTCTGATAGGAGGATTAGTTTTGCGCCACCTTGTATATATATTTTTATTTTCAGCCAAATTAACGCATGTAAATGTGTTTGAATTTAAGGTGATAATGCAAGAAAAAGCATTTAACGATAGCAAAGTAAATCTCATACATTAATAATGACATTCGCTATAAAGGAATGCTATTTTTTCTACTTCTTAGCCTGGTCTAACAGAGCCTTATCTATCATAACTTACTGAATAAGGTTTGGTTACATACAAACATACAAACTAAAGCAAAGCACTGAAATTAAAGATTTCTACCTACCTCATCCACCCATTTAGATATTATAGGTACCAACACGTTAGATACATTTATAATATATAGTAGTGTTCAATATAATAGTAGTACACAGTTTTGTAGACCAATAAATTTTAGTATATCTAATAATATGCAATTAAATATTATTTATGCTAAGTATGGAAGAAATCAGTTAACACCCTTGACAAAAGAAGTTCTTAAAATTCAGGGAATTTTTCAAATAATTTGTAACTTATACATTACACCGCGTTACTCACATTCTGTCCTATGAACCAAATATACTTTTTCGGAAAGGGGAGAAAAAATAAAAATACACGTGAATTTTTTTTTTTTATGTGTAAAGTATAAAGGTCGTAGTGTCCGTCTGTCCGCCTGTGTGAAAGATTTTGGATCGATTTTCAACCCTTTTTCCAATGCAATCGAGCTGAATTTTTACAGGCAGACTCGCGGAAATGTCTGTATCACGTCAAATTTTTTAAAAAATAGATTTTGATCAATTCTCAGATTTTCCTGAATTTAAAAAAAAAAAAATTTTTTTCACTTTTTTCGGCATAACCATGAAGGGACTCCAAATTTTTAAACTACTAAAGCGTTCCGAAAAAAAAATAGTTTTTCGGCCCATCCTACTCCATATATTTGTAGTTTATCAATAGTAACTTTCTAACACTAAACTGTTTATGACTTTTTCAACACTTACAACTGGTATGACAGATGAAACATTGAATTGCACAATTGAATTGCAAAGGGGTTAAAAATCGATCCAAAGTCTTTCACACAGGCGGACGGACGTACACTACGATCTTTATACTGTATACATCAAAAAAAAAAATTCTGACGTTTACATGAAAATCGCCAATACACGTGTATTTTTATTTGGTTCAAAGGACAGAACTAAAGCTCGTTTTTGTAACGCAGTGTTATTATACTTCAATTTATTAGGCTACAAACCTGCATACTACAGAATTTTCTGGGAATTTTGCCGAAAAATTTGCAGGATTTGATGGCCATTGTACATGAAATGGTATTATAACTTTGGTCCGATGTTTGTAAGTATGAGAAGAATAGAAGATAGACCCACCAATAAGAATACCGAAGTGATCAAGGCGATGAGCTGATTCGATTCAGCCATGTCCGTCTGTCTATTTTAAAGCAAACTAGTCCCTCTGTTTTTGAGATATCTTGATGAAATTTGGTATGGAGTCGCCATTTTGTAATATATTAGTCATTTGTCGGAACCAACAAGATCGGAACTGTACAACCCATTGCTCCCATACAATTGATTGGGTTTTGGCTATCAACTTTGCAACTAAAAAGCTAGGAGCGTAAACTTTTGCAAAATAGGTACATATTATATACGTAATGTGACAAATGAAAATCATACAGATCGGACTTACATAACATGTAGCTCCCATAAAATCGATAGTTGCTATAAATAGGTTTTGGGCCATTACTATTGCAATTTAATAGCGAGGAGCACAGTGCTGCGTTTAGGGAAAATCATCAATATACAACATATTTTTTCGATAAACGATGTTTGGGCTATGTATCTTTAAATTAACAAGGTAAGACCATCAAATGTTGCAGAGTTTGTACTTATTGTAAGTAAGGATCGGACACTTGAAACCGTGATGCGTATTCATGAAAGGTATAAAGCATTCGGCACAGCCGAAGACAGCGCTCTCCCTGCTTGTTTAAAGTTTAGTTAACTTTCCTGATCTTTGTTTAAACTCTGAAATTTCTTTTTATATGGTTTCTTTTTATTTCGTCTAACGATATCCAATTTAATTTCACTACTATCATATTGAACACTGCTCTACATCTATAAGCATTACCTAGGGTTCAAGTTTAATTGAAATTTCATATTCCGAATGTCATAGCAATATGCTAATTTGGCAGTTTGCGAATGGCAACTGCACAATACGCATATATTTGTACATATTTCATTATGGTGGCTGTTATTTCTAAAGTTTTATGTTTTCTGTGTAAGTTCTTCAGCGCAGCGATACGAAAGTTGAGAACTGTAAAGTTTGTTGATCGTATAGTGCACCATTCGACCATCAAACGTGAAAACCAAAAAATATTTCAACTATTTGATTTCGTCGACAGTTGATGATTTATCGTTGGATCCAATATATTTTTTATTTTTTGAGTAATTTATTTTACACTTCTAGCTCTAAAGCATACAATTTGCCGTTCACAGGGACTGCCTAATATGTATTCAATTATATATCTCATACTTCTACCTCACTCTGGTAGGACCAATCTGTGGGGTAAAGCTGCAGCAACTGTATAACTGTTTACTTCTCAATATTTTCGATTTCAAATAAAGCTTTACAGCTCATTCGAATTCTCTGAAAAACCTGTCATTCATCCAACATGTATATCAGTTATTTTCATAATAACGCTTGCAATACTGCACCCTTAAACGCTGTACAATCTATTGTATGTTCTTGAACAAATAGACCACGTGATAACGAGAAAGCTGGGCTAACGTGTGCTCTTGCAGTGTCGCTGGGAAGATCGTAGTCGAACTGCAGAACTCGTTTCTTTCAACCAGCCTTATTTATGTGTGATAATAGAAGTTCCAATTAAAGAACCCGATGTATAATTCAATATAAAGGGAAACCCTTCACGCTGCAGTAGTGTCGAGTGACTCCCCGTTTGGCTGTCGAACGTAGCTCGTATAAATTATACACAAAAAATTCAAAGTCTGTAAAATAAGGACCACCCTAAGTACATACATTTAAACATACATACATACTTATACATACATATATAGTTAACTAACAACAATAAGAGTAATAAGTAAAACAGGAATTGAATTGCCGAGGATCATTAGTCACAGCGCAAATAAAGTGACACGTTGGCAATTGTCACTCTTATGACAGACAGCAATAGCGAGGAGCAGCCAACCAAGCCACTAATAAGCACGCAGCACGCAGTAAAGTATGTAAGTATTATATCATGCCGATGCGTTTCCCAGCAGCTTACAAGTAGATCTAAACGACCCAGCGAACAATTTCGTAAACGGTTTCCAAATCAAGCGTTTAGATTTTGCTTGGCCATGCAATAGTTTTGTTAATGTTGATGACCGCTGACTATTTTTTATCAATCAAACAAAAAATGTATCTACATAAGTAAGTCTACTTTTGATTTGTGAAGAGAGAGGATATAAAACTAGTAAAGTCACTAAAAAGAAAATATCATGGAAGACATAGAAAATTAGTTATACCACTTTTACTGAATTTTTTGTAAAACCCTTATTTATATGTCCTAAAACACATGTTTTGCAATCGTCAACTCAAAACTCATAACAAAGTGTTTTGCTTATATATGTATATAAGCTAGCAAAAGATTTCTTGTGATACTAAAATTGTTAGCTGGGGAATTGACATTATTGTTGGTAAGTAAGTGTAGGTGTATTCGTCTTATTAGTGTTCGTGTAAGCAGTGGCATGTTGCATGCCTTGCATAACTATCAACCACCATTATGGCACGTACGTGGCATGTTTTTTTGAGTGGCACACGCTGCGTTTACTCTGCTACGCGGTGTTAGTTGATGACATTTGGTGTTGTTGTTGTGCTCGTCGTCTACGTCATGCATACAAATGCACTTTTTGACAAGTCATGGTGTTGGAAATTCTATGAGCTTCTGTGACTGCACGAATAGGAGAAACTAGTTATCGGTACTGTTAACTTTTAGTATACTCCAAAGACATCGGTAGATGCAATGGAGTGTCAATTTTTCAATTGTGCAAAATTGTGATTAACTTGACATTATTCGGCTTGAATTTATTCGGCTGCAGAACCTCCTGCATTTTTCTTGGCCTAGGTTTAGTAAATCCTTTGAAAATTTGCTGATAACATCTCTATTTCTAGAGAAATAATTTGCTGATCCTTAGTACAGATATTCGAAAAGCCTTTCAATGTCAATACTAACGAATAAAAACGATTCATATATAACTCCTTTATCAGTTCTGTTACATTCTTCGTTTTAGGTTCCGGTAACACTCTACAATTTTATTTAGGTTGCTTATGGGGTTAACTATGCCAAAAAATACTAAAAAAAATAATATTATAATAATATATACAGATAGTTAACTATATGTTTTCTTTGTTGGACTAAAATTGATTGGTGCAAAACGCGTATTTTAACACAAAAAGTCGAAACCGTTAGGGTTCAGTTAATATCGATGATTGATTGGAAGCAAAATATTTTTAAACACCTTGCTACTTCAAAAACACTACATTTCAGAATTCAGCATTTAAGAAATTTTTTATTATTATTGCAGTTTTTTCCAGATAGGGGTTTTTTAAGGTGATTCTGAGATAGGAGGTTTTTTTGAAATATTTTGCGTTTGCTAAAGAGTGCTAACTCCATTCAGCATAGTCTTTCACTACAACAAGCTTATTCTTTGAAAAGCTGTTTTAAAAGTGACGAGAAAAATATTTGTAAATTTTGTGCGTAAAGTTGTACTAACAAAATTGAGCACTACTTAGATCTGAAAAATTCTTAAGTTGTTGTTATTTTCATGCCTACTTTAGTAACTAAGGTTTTTATTTTAATATTTTATATTACAATTTAAATATATTCAGTGTATTGAATGCAAAAAAGCTCACCAAGTCTTATGCGACCCGTCCTCTGTTTAAGTCAATATTTTTCAAACAAACGCCATCCTTGGGTGTACATATGAGAGATGTGGACTTTGTGGACAGAAATATATATCGCACGGACTCTGAATCAAAACATAATATTTGAAAACAAGACTATTGTACAATCTTTTCGACATGACGATAGTTTAAGGTTATTCAATATCAAATCGAAGTTGTCCAGTTTGATTCCAGTATATCTTGGCAGATTGCGTTCTTCATCTGATATAGGTGGCGCAATAAAGTTTTAAACGGAACTTATTGGGCATTGCTTGATAAAAGAATTCACGACTTTTTTGTGGATTTTATTACTTTTCTGTTCAGAAGTTTCGTATCAAATGGTCTCTAGCATAGAGCATTCTTTCCTCGCAATATAAGTGATATTTAGGAGTCATAAGATGAGATAAGATAACAGTTCCTGGGAGAGTGTTTTGACAGACCCGCGTTGCTCTTGACTATTTTTCTATCTCTTTTTCCCAGAAGAGCCAGCTAGTGACTTGAAAATTTTTCAAGGATCTGATCCTTAGTGTCAGTGGCGGTATGTACCTGCGGCTTAGGGGTTAAAATATGCCCGAGGTAGGCATACCGGTCTTGTTGTTGTTATGGTAACGACAAAAACACTCCCCGAAGGTTTTGGTACTGCCCGACTATCGTGGTAGCGATTTATATTCAGTGAAATCTTCTAGATCATGTCACCCCTTCTTCCTTAAGGAAGGATAAAGTGGGTAATGAGAGGTGAGAGGCATCATATCCGTAGGTCAACCATCGAGTTGCACGTCATTACCTTTGTGCACATTAGTCGCCTCTTACGACCGGTATGCCTACCTCGGGCATATTCTAAGCCCCTAACCCGCAGGGGCAGTCTTAAGAGGAGATAGTTGATATACAGATATGATGTCACTCACCTACCATTACCTATCTTCTCCTTCCTTATGGAAGAAATGATGACATGACCTAGAAGGTTGCACGGGTCATACCAAATCGCTCCCGCGACAATGGGGAATGTACCACAAGGGAGTACCGTAGCGTACCAGGCTCATATCCCGCAAAGGACTGCCACTTGCGATAATACTCCCAAGAACCTTCGTGGAGTATTTTGTCGTTACAAACAACAACAACAACAACGTGGATGTATGCAAGTTCTATTACTTGTTCATTTCACGTGTTGACCAAGGCAAGCTAATTTTGCCTTTTGTAGAACTCATCCCGATAATTGGCTAACCTAAGGTTTGCTTTAAACTAAAAGGGAATAATGTTCCCAGAATGATGAACTCGGATCGTTCGCGATTTAATTTAATCGGCATACCTAGGAAGTAGTTCTAAATGACAAGATTGCATTATGCAAACTTAAGACTTCTGCTATTGCAATACAAAAAATTGTTTAACCGAGTAGTATAAATAAAAAAAAAATATTAATTAATTAATTTAAAATTTGATATACGTATTTTTGCTACAAAGCTTACTTTCTTCTTTATGTAAAAACAAGCCATTTACCCACTTGGGGCCTAGATCGTAGGAAAACGTGAGATTCGATTTTTTTCTTTAAGATCAAACTATAACCAAAATTTTCACATTTAAATATTTTGTTTTTCCATTTCAGTGGCTCAAGAGTCCCAATTATGGATAGAGCGATGTTGCGCTAATTTTAAATACAAAATTACTGGGCATTGGTTGTCAAAATCGACATTGCAAGAGCCTCAGAGAGCCAAATGGACGATTTAATTTGTGTATCACTGAAAGAAATAATAAGAACCGCATAACTTAACCCCTCCAGGGTCATTTATTTCAAAACCGTTTATTCTTTGTTCCAGGTATAGAACAAACCGTTTGTGGAACCATCGTTAAAACTGCAAGTTATGTTTGACCCTCAGGACACCAAGAGCTGAAATTTCGTTTGAAATTGTGATCTGGAAAAAGTTTTTTTTAAAAAGCGGGGTAGCCCCACGGAAGTGTTCGCCAACCCACCGAGTATATTTCTGTCATGAATAAACTTCACAATAAAACTGTATCTGCATTTGGAGATGCGGTTCGGACTCGGAATTAAAACTGCCGTTTTTAATAGAGGATTGCCAATAAACGTTTTATTATTGTAATAAAAATTTATTTTTTATTAAAAAAGGTTTTGAAAAAATATCGGTAAACCGATTCGGTTGCAAAATTTCTATTGGTTTATATCTCAGTCAGTTTTTTAAACATTTACTTTAAATTTTATTTAATTGCTAGCATACACATATCTATATATGTATGTGTTAGTATATAAACAATCCGGACCTTTGGATAATTTTGCAAACAACTAAACTAAATATTATTCGAAAAATATTCACAGTCAATTAGTAAACAAGCTGTGTAAAACAATAATTCCAGTTAACTCATTTGCAAATCAACAAACTCTCATATCAACATAAATAAAACTTGATCCGCTTTTGCTTCCGGCACGCTTTGTAGGCTAATCAACTAATTACGAGTATGATGTTAGTAACTAAGTCAAATTTTTTTTTTACTTTGTTGTTTTTTTAGTGTATAGCGTAATAATAATGAGGATGAAGGTATTATTTACCTCTCCTAAGTCACGCATGCTCCCAACAAATCAGTCGCTTAGCTATACTTATTGAATTTTTGACAGTCTTCAGCTTTATAAAGCTCATTGCTGGTTAGACTGCGTGGGCTTCTGCATATTTTCAGTAATTAAAATTGATGGCAACAAAATTTCCCACAAATCGAAGTTTTCCGTTTACAAATTGTTGATGAGTTTGCTTAGGTCAGCCTTAAGGCAGTTAAGTACACAGCATCAAAAAATGATTAATTTCAGTCTGATAACTTAATGGCCTATATATGTATGCCACGCACACGCAAATACTGCGTTCTGAGTAATATTCTTTTTCGTTTACTTAATTCACTTAACGATTGTCATGATTACTTTCTCTCCTCCTTAATTATCGAGAAAACTTGATACTAAGCTTTGGAAATATTTTTGTATACCCAGATGCACACAAGCTCTTTAAAGTTTATTCACATCATGAGAGCTTGCAACGACGTTAAGGGAGCGTGATAGAGTTTCATACGTCAAAGTTGATTATGTAATGTTCGATATAACTTGACTCAAAGCAGAGATACATATTTGAATTAAATTTAGTGGATTGGTCACTTTTTAATGAGCGAAGGTTGAAACCATTATGCGAATCGAATAATAACCATGCTAACATCTATAGCATCATAAAAATATAAAAAAACAATATAACTTTTAAATCCCAAAAATATAGCAGCTATTGAAAATAGAAGCAACAAGATTATGATGACACTTTTATTCTCGATATTGAATATTTAATAGAACACAAAAAGTTTGCTCAATTATGGAGTCATGCATCGAAAATGGTAAATCTTCTTGGTAGTTAAAAATAGGACAGTGGCATTAGTATCCAAAATCATTTTCGATATCGAAACTTAAAATATTTGGTTATTTATTGAGTAATAGCGCGTTGTTTTGGATATGGAAAATTTCATAACATTTAAACTGAAAAAAAGGAAAAAAATCATTGACGGATGCAGCGTAAATGCGCAAACCTTTTATTTATGGCAAATGGGAGAGTTGGGTGATAACCATTTGCAGTATTTTAAAAAAACATGAAATGAAAAAGTTCACTGACTGCAGGGGAAAACCCTGTAGCTACTGAAAATCGAAATAAACTGTTGAAAACTAATTGTTTTAGTGACTTGCGCTCACTTAAATAACTCAAAGCATTTCGACTCATAAGTGACTTGCGTTCACTCATCGTGTTTGTCTGACTTGTGATCAAGCAACTCTACTATACTTTCCTATTACACGCATACCTGCGGTAGTTTGAAAAGTGTGCTGGAGTTGCCATTCAGCGCTGCCAATTAACTCACTGGAGTTGCCTTAAAGTTATGTTACTTTATAAAGGAAGGAAATTTCTGTGATATCATTCTCTTTTAACCATCATCAGCAAGTTAACCAGCACGTCAATCTACATAATTAGAAAATCATCAATTTAAACTAAGTAGTCATATCATCACTATCATCAATTAAAACTGTCTTCAAGCATCATAATCATCAACTTAAACAACCACCTTCAATCATCATCATTTTATATCGTTTTTCAACGAAGGAAAAAACAAAGGAAGTTTATTAAATCCAAACAAGTAAGAAAGTCTAAGTTTGGGTGGAACGGAACATTATATACCTAGTAGTGATCTATTATGGCATACCAATTTACGCAGGTCCATTTTAATACTTTTCAGTTCGTATTATAAACCAGCTGATAGTTTTGAATAAAGCCGCTTCTGTTATGAGGGGTAAATTAATTGAAAATAATAAAAACAATATAAATTTATGGCGCGATATACAACGGGTATATCATAATACACCCCCTCAGAGATTTTTGTGCCGAGCTTCCATTTCAATTTGTGGTGTGCCGTTTTGAATTCTTTCCCATAAATTGGCGGAACCTGCAGATTTTTGCCGACTCCGAACGGCATATACAAAGAAGATGAATTTTTGCCGAGAAGCCTTCCATGGCAGAAAGATAATCGGAGAGTTTGCCAAACCACTACCGAGGGGTGACCCCGTTTTGAAAAACCTTTTCAAACCACTTTTGATGTTACCAGTCCCAAGACTCGAATCTTGGACCTTCGCTGTGGTAGACCGGCAACACTGCCGCCACACCACGACGGCCGCCATTAATTTATTTGTATATAAATAGCTTCCATACCCACAACTGCTAACCCCATTTTTCAAAATACCAATACATGCACTTTTTATGTTTAAAAAAATTTGCGTTCAAATAGACAGACAGGCGGACGGAGAGACGGACATTGCTAAATCGACTCAGCCCATCGTCGTTATTATTTCATCTTACTTATTGATAGGCACATTTATTCTTTTTCTCATACTTACAAACATTTCATGTTCATTTAAGGTATGAAAATCAAAAAACGTATATAACTTCCCTATTGCAGTGGGGTATTAACAACTTGCCCCGATATCTTACTTGTGTGTTATCCGATTTGCTTAATTTTTGATAGGCGTATACTACATACTATTGAGAAGCAGCTAGCCAATTTTTATTGAAATATCTTGTTAAAGCTAGAGACAATCGCCTTTGAAAGTAGCAGAATGTTTATGCTCAAAAGTGGGCGGCGCCCGCCTACTTCCCAAAAATCCAAAAAAAATTTTTTGCGGTTGAGTTTTTCTTAAAAAGCTTATTATGTGCGTAAGAGCTTATTGATATAGCTTGCATGATTGTAGAAATGTCGCGTTTTACATTTTACAAACTAATTTTTCAGAACTATGTTAAAAAACTGGGCGTGGCCGTTTGACCGATTTCGCCCATTCTTACAACAAACATTAAACTGTATATGTTCAACATTTTCGACAAATTTCGTTTCGACAAATCAATTTTTGCCGGAGTTATGGCATTAAAAGTTTTGTGGAATAATCCACTATAAAAGGGGCGCGCCACGCCCATTTTCAAAAATGTATATTTTTCGACATTCTTCGTTCACGAATACCTTGAACGTGAAACATAAATGATATAAAGCTTTTGTACGCAAAGCTATTGCCCATTAAATATATCTATTATCCTTTTCAAAATCTTTCGTATAAAAGTGGGCGTGGTTCTAAACCGATTTCGCCCTTTTTTTTCGGAACATATCCCGTGTTAATATAAATATGTGTGCTAAATATCGTTTCAATAACTTGAACAGTTTTTGATTTATGATTAATACTATATCTAAATTTGACTTAATCAAAAGTGTGAGGTGCTTCGCACATTTTAAAAAATTTCTTGTAAAATGTATTTTCTGCCTTAACATTAATGTACATCCCATCTCCTTATAAGTGTATTATGCACTGAATAATCACTTTTTTGTATTTTTGAAAATATCATCCGATTTCGCAAATTTTAAATCGAGCTCGGAGATGAGCGCCAAGGAATCTGCATAACCAATTTCATTAAGATATCTTAAAATTTACCCAGTTTTCGTGTTAACTGGCGGACGGGCGGGCATGGCTTAATCAATTTCTTTTTTCTCCTGAACATTTTGATATATGTAAGTCAATATCTATCTCGATCCGTGTATGCCGTTACATACTGCCGTTACGCGACTAAAGTTCATATGCCCTGTGGGTCTGTGTGCCCGTATGTGAGTCTTTTATAGGCATCCAAAGTATTCGACCGATCTTTATGAAATGTGTACAGTATATTCTTGGGTTCACTGGCTACATATGAGCTATACATAATTTTGGAAAAGTAGGTGTTGCTTTACCCCCAGGCTATACAAAATTTCAATTCGTCATAAATCTGGACCTCTTTTGTCTAAATTCTTGATATTTGGATAGATGTGCCCTTTAGTCAAGATTTACATAATTTTGGAAAAGTGGGCGGTTCTACGCTCACATTTGTTTGTGTTGTTTGTCCAAAATTTATTGCCGATTTCCTTGAAACGACCTAGGCTTTATATAGTTTTCGAAAAGCCCCCAGCCCCCAGGTTATATAAAGTTATAATGCTGCATAGCTTAGAATTGATTTGGTTCAAGTTAATGACACCGCTCCCTGTAGCCCTATAAAGGTTAACCGCGAACTACTTCAAAGAACGGCATGCGTTAGTCAAGTTCAGGAACAAGAAATATAGATCTCGAAGAATCAAGCAAAGGGTGCCCCAGTGTGGTGTGTTATTCGAGGTTTCCTCTCCCACCAGAGGGGGTCTTAATTGTTTACTACGCTGACGACTGTACTATTATGGCTTCGGGTAAGGGACCCCCATTGCCAAACTGTGTACTCTGTCTCCGATAAATTCGACGGCTTCTCTTTCTACGACACTAAATACTCAGATGGGGCCATAATTACATGGGGAGTACCTCTACGTTCTGTGAACCACCCCAAAGTATTGGGCATGACGTTTGACAACGGCCTCACCTTCCTCAGATCCTCAAGTCACTGGCCGACAACACATCGGAAAAAGATAAAGAAACGTTGCTTGCTATATATAAGGCCGTTGGCTGGCCGGTCATTGATTACGCTGCGCCCATATGGTCACCCACCTCGCTGACACTATCCAGAGGAAGTTGCAAGTCTGCCAAAACACCGTCATCAGAACTGCCGTCATCTGAGTCTTACCTCAATCATGAGACTAACTTGTACAATGTTTGTGAGCACTCGGAAATGTTGATAAGACGGCTTTTACTGAACTTCCACTAACTTAGTCATCCAAGCCGTCATCTGTTAGATGAATCTCCCCCTCTAGACACATAAGGAAACATCTCCGAAAGCATACTTGCCCTGCACACGGTATGTCAGCTCACGATGCTAAACATCTCTCTACCTGCTCAATTGAAACTATTCTTCTAACAACAATATCACTCGGGTCCAACCCTTTTGAAACTGCTCGTTTTCTTGGACTTCCGTTATAAGAGCTTGATGACGATTCTCAGAGTGATCGCGCCCATTAAGCAGGGCAAAGCACTGTTAATAACAACAAATACAGCAACATAGAAAGACTATAAAGTTTCAATATCTGAGCTGAATGCTAGCATATTTAAAAACCTCGAGTGGAAACTTTGTAATCCACCATTTTTAGGAAGACAGCGCAATATTTTGAAGAGCGCTATGGATACGGACAATTCTTTGTACAGGGTGGCGCAAAAGTCATCCTCCTATCAGAAAATGCTATAAATTTTGCGATTGGCCCCTAAAGTCAGTTCTGTTTTGACATTTGTGTAGTAAACACATGCGAAATACACGTTAATAAACAATGTTACGCTACACTGCTCCAGAACGCGGAATATTGCTGACTATTTATTTGACCAATAATCGGTCGGGGCCAAACGGTTACTGTGAATGGTGAGCGCTACAGAGCAATGATCAACGAGTTCTTTTTGCCGCAACTTGATGAATTGGGATTGGAAAACATGTGGTTTCAACAAGACGGTGCAACAGCACACACTGCACGTGCCACAACCGATATGCTGAACATCGGAAGCTTACTTTTGCGCCACCTTGTATAATGAAACCTGCGCACTCCAGTATTAACAACATCAGGTGCGATTTGTTTGTCCCCTAGAACCTGTTGGTCAGGTATTAAGTCGCGTTTTACGACAGAAAAACTTGACAACTTCTTCACCTTACGCGGCATGGAACTCATAGATTAAGCAGTGCACACATTAGTCCCAATATTGAGCATTTATCATTTCGAGTCCGATAATTCCATTCTCTTAAGATCACCTAGTTGTATAAGATTATTAGTAATAGATTATACGTATCACTTGGTGGTACCATGGTAAATTGCCAGATGCAACTCTGTCATACAATCGCAGCCAACTTCGGTTTTGGCTGACATCTGAGGATGACGAGCTGTCATCTGACAGTTGACACTTCCGTTTGCGCTTTTGAAAAAGCAACACCATTTTGTAACGACAAAACATAAATCAGCGAAAATAAAGGGAATCTTCCCAGGAAAAATATTAATAACAATTCTAACTTCTTCGTGTGGTCTCGTTTTTATCACTTAACTAGTTGGTTAACAATAAAGAGAGGGATACTATCTACAAAATCACCTCGGTCTTGCAATCTCCCATTATTATCCAGCATATCGCCTACCAAAACTTTCGTGCATTACTAAAAATCACTTTCTGTCTTTCTTCTTAGCACCACTATAATGCCCACTTGGACATCATGCTGCCTTTTACATACAAAATTCGTTTTGAGTTAGGTATACAACCCCTATTCTTGGCTATATCGATTGCTCGAAAATTTTTCTGATAGAGCGAGGGAAAGTGCTTCGGGAGAAAACTGCGGGTTACGGGGTTAGAGGATTCCCGAGGTAGGCCTGCCTGCCGTAAGAGGAGTCTAAAATGCACAAGGCTGACGTGCAACTCGATGGTTGATCTACGGATACGATGCCTCTCACCTCTAATTACAGATATTGTCCTTCCTTACGGAAGGAAGGTGTGAAATGACGTAGAAGGTTCACTGGTTACACCAAATAGCTCAAGCGACAGACGGGCATGTACCACAAGGTAGTAATCGTAGCGTACAGATTTTACATCCTGTCATCGTCGACAAAACCTTCGGGAGTGTTTTTGTCGCTAAAGCACCAATAACAATAGCAGCAAACTTTTAACCCAATTTCGTGAGCACTTTTTTAATTGAAGTGCTGATTTCAGTTGTCAGTAGGTAAATGTCTGTGTCGGTCTTAGGACTTCTAAAAGCGTGCACAACTATAAAGTTATTTTCGTGTTTCTTGATTAGCAGCCATACATACAGCTTGCTGGTTAGGTTTATATAGAACCTAGTAATACAGACTATTGATAGATGTTATATCATGGAGACTATATTTTCAGACTACAACATCAGTGGCTCCTTCTTTTGCCACCTCTGCTTTTAATTCGCTAAGAATGTTTGCGATTATATGTGTTTCATACTTTATCATAAAAGGAGTCCTCATTCGCAACGTTCGATGAGAATCTTTGAAGTGAATACTTTGTTTTCAGTGTTGATCATCAGAAATCTAAACACGCCAGCAATTGGGTATACACCATTTATTACATTCCCATATCTATGCTTATTCAGCCAAATAAATACGTTTTTAATTATATTACTACCAGGAAAATTTCGATCAGTCAAACCCGTAACGGAAATCACTAAGCGGAAAGTTTTGCGGAAGAAGTGATAGCATTAATTATTATGCTAAATGGTAAGTCAACAACTGTACGTAAATACATATGTAAATACTTACATATCTTTATATAAATTAAATATTTGGTTTATATGATTGAACATTTATATAAATAACGGAAATTTTTTCATTTGAATTTAAGTGCTTTGATCTCGGAAAACTTCCTTTCGAAAAGACATTCACAATACGGCAAACCCTAGAATAGCACCGAGTTGACTAAAGAAACCAGCTTTAGCTTCGATATATAAGAGGTCAATTCAATTTTGTATGCATGCTGAGAGTAAGATTCCATTATTGATGGTGGACTAACAAATTCCAGAAACTCTCTTAGCTGTTCTACCCTAAATAATTTTTGCTTGTTTTGAAATCCATATGAGTTTAATTATCTTGCAACCTGTGAATTTCTTTAATCAGTGTTGGCAGTCACCCTTCAAAGCAATGACATTTTGAATCCCATAACTTTTTGAAAACAGTGAATTATTTAGAACAACTACTTTTTTCAGTAAAGTGGGCTATTTAGAAAAAGCGATTTTGGTGGAAGCCGAGCCTATTTTGGATTAAATTGCTTCTGACGAAACAATGATTTTTTCCGAGCGAGTGTTTATTTTAGAACTAGCTACTTTCAATAATACGGAAATTAAATTAGATATCGTTCGACGAAATAAAAAGAAGCTGTTTACACAAAGCTCAGGATAGGTAAATAAACTTTTGTAAAACTTTTTTGGCAGGATTTCTGGGTATGTAGTTTTGTAGCCCAATCAATTTAAATACAATTATGTTCAAGTTAGAAAATGTCAAACAATTTCCCTTTATTTTCATAATTTTTTCATCAGGGTGCTTCGTGAGTTTTTCCATTCAACGCATGAACAAAATTAAATTTTTTTTGGAAGAAAATTTGGAATAGCATGTACAATAAAAATTCTAAAAAATCCGTTAAATTTTTGAGCGAGTTCTGACTTGCACATTTTCATACTAGAATTTTTTGGTCTACAAACCTGTGTACTCAGAGGTTGTCCAGAAATTCTGGCAAAAAAATTGCAGATTTTCAATACCATTTTTATACCTTTCATGAACATGAAATGGTATTATAACTGTGTTCCGATGTTTGTAGGTATGAGAAGAAGAAGAGTTAGGCCCGCCAATGAGCGAAATGATCAGGGCGATGAGCTGAATCGATACAGCAATGCCCGTCTGTCTATCTGTTTGAATGCAAACTAGTCCCTCTATTTTTGACATGTCTAGCTGGACTTTGGTATGGGGCCGCCAATTTGTAAAGCATTAATCATTTGCCTGACCAATACAACGCATAGCTCTCATACAAACGATTGTTCCGATAAACGGGTTTTGCCCTATAAATCTTTCAATTAAAGACCTAAGAACTTAAACTTTTGTATATTGAAACGATTTTCCGTCATCCCTTGTCAATATACATCAACTTTCCACCCTGTCAGAAAATAAACAAAAAATAAAACTTTTGTAGGTTTCATGCATTTTACATACGTAATGTGACTAATGAAAATCAGCCAGATCGGATCAAGATAACATATAGATCCCATACAATCGATTAGACCAATATATCGTATAGCCCCCATTCAACACATTTTTCCGGGGTTGGGCTAGGTATCTTTAATTAAAAGGTTAATACCGTCAAATTTTTGCAGGGTTTGTACTAATCGTAAGTAAATATCGGACACTTAAAACCGTGATGCGTATTAATGAAAGGTATAAAGCCTTCGGCAGAGCCGAAGACTGCACTTTCCTTACTTGTTTGAATTTATTTAACTTTTCTGAACTTTGTGAAAACTAGGAAATTTCTTGGGATGCTGTAACATAACTCCCTTTATCTTAAATTAAAATTGTTAAAAGCACAGCTTCTTCTAATTTCGTCGAACGATATTCAATTTAATTTACTACTATTATATTGAACACAACTGTGTGTTGAATTTTTAAATCAGTTATCATATTGCTACACTTTTTAAAGGAACGGGCTTTTGAACCTAATGATATTCCCGCAACTAGAGCCTTTCTGACACTGACTGCAAATAACTATGATTAATTAGTTGTTCATAATAAAACTCAAAGCGTTACATATCATGTTTCCGTCAAAATTTTGAAATTGATTATATATATCATCCACCTAGTTTTGATATTCTGGTAAAAATACCTATAGGAACACGGACTATTAGTTTTTATAGGGAATGCCATGCCCCTTTTTACAATAACTCCTATTTGTTTTCCGTGAGTATGGTATTGATATCGTATATCTTCAACCCAATTTCAAAGTCCCTACCATAAACCCTTTTAGAGATATTCAGCCTCAAAAATAAAGTTTGTGTGATAGGTGCCCCGCACTTTTTCCCATAACCCCCTTTTTTCGTGACTATGGTCTTGATATTGAATATTTCCATACTAATTTTAAGATCCCTACCATTAAATATTTTGCACGTATTACACCTGTAAAATCAAATTTGTATTGCAAGTGCCACGGCCCCTTGATCTTTCGCCCTTTTTCTTTTCCTAAACACGTATTAATTACAAACAAACCATTAAAAGATAGCATTCAATTCCGTTCAGTCGTCTACAAGTTTTAGCGTGACGAATTGCTTGATATTGATTTCTTTAAAGTGAGTGCTGGTTTGAGGACTAGGTTTTTATTTTGAACCCAATTACTTTTTTGTATTCACGAGCTTGAAACTGAAACCTTTTTGGAACCAGAGACTTTTCAAGCACAGTTTCGTTTTAAAACTTACCTTTTTCAAACCGGTGCCTTTTAAATCCTGTGATTTGAATCCGACGACGTTTTAGAAACCTCGCCGTTCTGATGCTGGCTACTTAACAGTTTTTAGCTGATTTTGATACGATTAATAAATAAATCTGAAGTGGAAACAAAAATACTTCTGAAACAAAAACTCGAAAAGGTAATGAACACATACTAAGATTGTTCAATTGTTAAATTGTGCCGAAAATATGAAATAAATATAAACGTTAAAGCTGTCCAAAGGACCCTAACTAACCTCGGAATTTGTATCCTACCTTGCACAGAAACATTACAAGTAAAAGATATACAAATTTTTTTTACAGTAATTCTTAAATAAAAATATTTATAATTATTCTTTAAATAATGCGTCCTTCTTTTAAATTAAGAAACAAATGCAAAGTAGAAACAGTAATTTATCTTTTGTGTTGAAATTATTGGAGCTTGTAATATTCGCTGAAAGGAATGAATGAAGAGTATGAAAGCGGAAGACAAATCCAAGCATACAAAATGAAAATAAAGAAAATTGAAAAAAAAAAAAAACAAAAATAAAATATTTTATAATTGCTTAGCAGGATAATAAAGTGCGAGAAAGAAAACTTATGTCAGTGTTTGCAGAGATAACAGCTTAATGATGGCTAGAGAGGGTTGCCGAACGAAGGGCGAATAAGAAAAATAATTGTTTTAATGCGAGCGCACAGATTGAAATGCATTCCGGTTGTGATTTAATGCAAAGTTAATTAGCTGCATGGGTACATACTTGCACACGCACTAAATGTATGCTTTTAATCCTTTGCAAATACACACACACATATCAGCATACTCACAATACCACACATTCACACACGCATCTCGCATTTACAGAGAAAAGTTCTCGCGGCGCGTTCTTTGAATTCAAAGTCAGTCAAAAGTAACTGATAAAGTGACTATGAGAATTCACTATAATAAGCAAGTTGAACATAGTGGAGGGGGGAGAGAATCCGTGGTGCAGTAAACGTTGATGCAAATGGGCCGCCAGTCTTCAATCATAGCAACAACAAACACAATTGCCAAGTCAGATATAACGACGATCGCGCCAAGTCAAACGAAATGAAAGTGATGAGAAATCAAGCCGGATGGTGTGTGGTTATCTTGAATGTGATAGTCAGTCATACGCAGCAGGAAGATATCTATCATACATACATACATACTTAGCATACATGCGAATTTATATAAAATCAGCGGCAACATTAAGAGCCTGCGGCATACGTACAAACACAATGAAGCAAAATGAGTGAATAATGGGAGAAGAACTTTTTCGATTAAAGTTCATAATTGCATTGCTATGCAGCATATGCACTCATTAAGATACACACAAACATACTAGGAATGTAAATTTTTGGTGTGATTCATACAATACCAAGATTTCCAGGGTGTGACTTAGTAATCCCGTAGCCCCAGGATCAGTCAAAGGATTTGTATATCTGCTATTCTCCAACAGTTTAGGTTGGGTTAAGAAATGGTTTTAGAGACTAGTTAACTTTAAAATGTATCATAAATAAAATTACCAATGACTATTTTTATAAAAAACTAGCGGACCCTCACCCGCTTCGCTGGGTGAAAGAAAAATAGAAATGAAAGGTGTTCTTTGTGCCACGCCCCCTTTTCACATAACCCCTACTTTTATGCCCTAAAACGGTTTTGATATCCTATAGCTCTATAGCGATTTTCAGGTCCTTACCTTAGACCCTTTCACAGATATTCTGCTTGAAAATTTAAGTTTGTATGGGAGATGCCATGCCCCTATTTCTGATAACTCCCCTTTTTATGTGTGAGAATGCTTTTGATATTATATAGGTCTATACCAATTTTCAGGTCCCTACCTTGAACCCTTTTTATGTGTTAGAATGATTTTGATATCATATAGGTCTATACCAATTTTCAGGCCCCTACCGTGAACCCTTTCACAGATATTCTGCTTTAAAAATTTTGTTTGTATGGGAGGTGCCACGCCCCTTTTTCTGATAACACCCCTTTTTATGTGTGAGAATGCTTTTGATATTATATAGGTCTATACCAATTTTCAGGTCCCTACCTTGAACCCTTTCACAGAGATTCTGCTTGAAAATTTAAGTTTGTATGGGAGATGCCATGCCCCTATTTCTGATAACTCCCCTTTTTATGTGTGAGAATGCTTTTGATATTATATAGGTCTATACCAATTTTCAGGTCCCTACCTTGAACCCTTTCACAGATATTCTGCTTGAAAATTTAAGTTTGTATGGGAGATGCCATGCCCCTATTTCTGATAACTCCCCTTTTTATGTGTGAGAATGCTTTTGATATTATATAGGTCTATACCAATTTTCAGGTCCCTACCTTGAACCCTTTTTATGTGTTAGAATGATTTTGATATCATATAGGTCTATACCAATTTTCAGGCCCCTACCGTGAACCCTTTCACAGATATTCTGCTTTAAAAATTTTGTTTGTATGGGAGGTGCCACGCCCCTTTTTCTGATAACACCCCTTTTTATGTGTGAGAATGCTTTTGATATTATATAGGTCTATACCAATTTTCAGGTCCCTACCTTGAACCCTTTCACAGAGATTCTGCTTGAAAATTTAGTTGGTATTAGAGGTGCCACGCCCCCTTTTATGATAACCCCCCTTTTTATGTGTGAGAATGATTTTGATATCATATAGGTCTATACCAATTTTCAGGCCCCTACCGTGAACCCTTTCACAGATATTCTGCTTTAAAAATTTTGTTTGTATGGGAGGTGCCACGCCCCTTTTTCTGATAACACCCCTTTTTATGTGTGAGAATGCTTTTGATATTATATAGGTCTATACCAATTTTCAGGTCCCTACTTTGAACCCTTTCACAGAGATTCTGCTTGAAAATTTAGTTGGTATTAGAGGTGCCACGCCCCCTTTTATGATAACCCCCCTTTTTATGTGTGAGAATGATTTTGATATCATATAGGTCTATACCAATTTTCAGGTCCCTACCTTGAACCCTTTCACAGATATTCTGCTTTAAAAATTTAGTTTGTATGGGAGGTGCCACGCTCCTTTTTCTGATAACCCCCCTTTTTATGTGTTTGAATGCTTTTGATATCAATATCAAGGTCTATACCAATTTTCAGCTCCCTACCTTAAAACCCTTTAGAGATATTCACCTTGAAAAATTAAGATTGTATGGGAGGTACCACGCCCCCTTTTTCGATAACCCCCAGTTTTATGGGTGAGAGTGGTGTTGTTATCCTATAGCTCTATACCAATTTGCATGTTCCTACCTTTAACACTTTTAAAGATATTCACCATGAAAAATTAAGTTTGTATGGGAGGTGCCACGTCTCCTTTTCTGACACCCCCTTTTTTAGTTATAAATCTTCTCCACATGTGTCTCTTCAATGTGGCAAAGTTTGGTTAAAATCGATTCAGCCATTCTCCGTAAAGTTCATCACAACGCGGAAAACGGCTAAATTTTTATATATATAGATTGTGTTTATTTTTTAATGAAAAAAGTGCAGTTGTCAGCAGATAAATTTAAAAATGTACGGACGGTAGAGACGGCACTTTTGTAGGAGTTCAAATACTAATTGTTTCATAGAAGACATTAGATTAAGTGTTTGCTTCAGCCCCACAGTTTATTTTTAGTTGATAGAAATGCTCATGTCGCATTTTCTCATAAATAAGTACAGGGTGGCTGATGAATTTTGCTACATTAAGAAACTCAAATAATATTCATGTTAAAGCTCATTAAATTTTATTAAATATAGCTTAATTAGTTTTAAAAATAATGGAATTTAAATGCCTCCCCTGCTCGTCGATGCATGTGCGGCATCTTACCAAAAAGTTGTTCATTACTGCTTGGAGAGTTGAGACAGGAATAGCCGCAATTGTTTCTCGAATGGATTGCCTTAGTTCATTCAAATTTGTTGGTTTTGCTTTGAAGACTTCCTGTTTGCAATAACCCCACAAGAAAAAGTCAGGTGCAGTAAGGTCAGGCGACCTGAGTGGCCAACGGAATGTGGAGTTTCTGGATATCAGCTTATTGGGAAATTTTCGTCGCAATTCTGTCATAAGAGGTTGGGCTATATGAGGAGCTGCACCATCTTGCTGAAACCACACAGAGTTGAAAGAAATTCTCATTCGGCGTAATTCTGGATAGAAAAACTCTCTCAACATGCTCAAGTAACGGTCTCCAGTAACCGTAACGGTGTGACCGTTTTCTTCGAAGAAGTAGGGCCCGACAATGCAGCGTGATGAAACTGCACACCACACTGTGACACGAAGTGGATGCAATTCCGTCTCATGGAGTATCTGTGGGTTGGAAGCACTCCATATTCGACAATTTTGTTTGTTTATGTTGCCGTTTAAATCGAAATGGGCATCGTCAGACATGAAAAGACAGTTCAACATGTTTCCATCCTCTTCCACCATTTGAAGCATCTTCTGGCAAAATTCCAAGCGAATCGGCAAGTCTGCAGCGTTCAGTTTGTTGGCCATTTGAATTTTATATGGGAATAAGTCCAAATCTTTGTGCATAATTGACTGTAATGACTGTCTGCTTACACCCATTTGAGCAGATAAGCTTCTTGTCGAAACACGTGGATTGTTTTGTATGGCAGCAGCTACAGCAGTGATTGTTTCCTCCGTTCGAACTGAAGGGTTTCGATGGTAAGGTCTTCTGTTGACTGTCCCATGCTCGGCAAAATTGTTTACAAGTCTTATTATGGTCCATCTGCTCGGAGGATTGCCGCCAAACGTGCGCCTATACTCTCTTTGAACCGAAACTACGGACTCCAGTGCGTGATAGCGGCGGACAATCCAAATTCTTGTTTCAGTGTCCAAGTTATCCATTTTTGTTAAACGTAAAAGTCAATCTGCAAAATAAAAAAAAAATTAACCAGATTCATTAAATAGAAAAAAAGTAATTAAAATTTTTTTTGGTAGCGGCTTTCATTAGCCACCCTGTATATATATTTAGCTTTTAGTAACACATTTCAAATCCCGAAATTCTTTGGATTTAATAACCTAACAAAACACGGCGAATAAAACTGAAACAGAACTTTATATACTCAGTTTCGGTTTTTAATCAGTGGTCGCCATTTCATCACGCTATTGTGGCCTCTCAGTAGACACAGCTGGTTGGGATCTTTGCGTCTAGTGCTAGTGCTAGTCAAAAGAGAACTATCGTTATAAAAAACTCCCCCCGTTAATAAATACTCTTTTTTTTTTTAATTACTGATTTATCAACACGCGTAAAGATGAAGGCAAAGCTTTTCTATAAAGATGTGCTGCTTTGAATGTTTCCTGGCTTATTTGCAAATGAACTTCTTTATCTGGAAGCTTGCACAGAAATACATTCGTATCATTGTCGATCACTACTGAGCGTGTCAAACTTTGTTCAACAAAACCTTTTGCTGAAGTATTTTGGCTTTTGGTTAGGTCAGGTTGAACGGGTTGTATGCTAGTATGAAGCCAACAGCCCGGCAATTAGGCCACTGCTGACCCCATTATGATGCGCTATACGCTCTCTATCTACTACTGCGCTTAAAAAAGGTGATCAAACCCCACGTGGAATCAATATATTTAGATATAAATTTTATTGCCATTTCGTATACCTCCGTAAGATAACTTCCGGCCGCCATGGTGCGGGGGTAGTGTGGCAGGCCTACCACGGTTCAAGTGATGGGACAGGTAACGTCATAAGTCGTTTGAAACAGTTTTATCAAAATGGGATCGTCCCTCGACAGTGGTTTGGCAAACTCTCCGAATGTATTTCTGCCATGGAAGGCTTCTCAGCGATGCCGTTAGAAGAAGCACACCCCAAATTATATATACAAGGTGGCGCAAAAGTAATCCTCCTATCAGAAAATGCTATAAATTTTGCGATTGGCCCCTAAAGTCAGTTCTGTTTTGACATTTGTGTAGTAAACACATGCGAAATACACGTTAATAAACAATGTTACGCTACACTGCTCCAGAACGCGGAATATTGCTGACTATTTATTTGACCAATAATCTGTCGGGGCCAAACGGTTACTGTGAATGGTGAGCGCTACAGAGCAATGATCAACGAGTTCTTTTTGCCGCAACTTGATGAATTGGGATTGGAAAACATGTGGTTCCAACAAGACGGTGCAACAGCACACACTGCACGTGCCACAACCGATATGCTGAACATCGGAAGCTTACTTTTGCGCCACCTTGTATATCACGCCAAATATTTATTTATTTTTAAGATCATTGAAAAATTGTTGAGCAGGGATATTAAAGCGAATAAGCGGTTCTTGCCGTGAACAAACACAATACGAAATATTTTCTGCCATCAAGTGGAGAGCTGGATCATCTTCCCTTTGGCAGCTTCGTCACATTTGATTGATTAATTGAAACTGTTAGGACCCTAGCGTTTTTGGAAACATGTGTTACTACCAGAAATAGGGTCAGCCCAGAAGCTCAATGAAGAATCGGTCTTGCCAACAAATGCTACTTTATGCTGAGTAGGCAAGTGGGAAGCAAAGGCTTCTCTCGAAGTACATAGATCACGCTCTTTAAGTCTCTCATAATACCTAATATAACGCATGTTTTCGAAACATATTTAAAGAAGCTTAAGACGCGATGACAACGGTGAGTATCGAAGAAAGTTTAAATGTGTTTTACGAGTTTTACGCAATACAAGTTATGCGAATAGATAAAAACGGTTCCCACAGACAAAAAAAAAAAAACTCGGAGGGTGCGTGAATTGAGAGGATGCCACTAAAATCAAAATGAATAAAAACTGGAGGATTGCTTGGGGTCCACTTGAGTTTGTAGTAGGCTTCAGTTGTATTTGAAAAATAGATGACTTGTATAATAAATAATTTAAATTAATACGCAAAGAGCCAAAATCGCTTAAAAATTGTGATATTTTTCTAGCACAGCTGGGTATAAAATTACAATCTATCATGTAGATATATGAATGTAACTTTGCACGCATGCAGTTGTTGATGCCGCAAATGTAAACGTAAGCTGGAATCAGGCTAATTTACGTATCAATCTCTCACCTCCACCCCACACCCACAAACACACACGCGCATGTACGCGTTATTTCACGACTTTCAATGGCATAGAGGAATTTAAGGCTTGGGGCGTTGATATCACTGCTTTCGTCTTCGTAGTTCGCAGTTCGCAGTTTCGAGCGTTTCACAGGCATACGAGAGGAAAAGGTAAAACTGCACGAGAGGAAGCCTAGCCAAGCTTTGATTGTGCATTGAGCTCAACTAAATAGCGGCCGCGTTCGAAGTGAATAGTTAAGCAAGCAAAAAATGTTTTAATTGGAAATCTCTGGCTTATAGCGCAAAGCGGATAAAGCTGATGTAGGCACATACTGAACAAACTCACATTCATCTTGTTTGGGCATGGTTATACTAGCATGCCACGCATTTCGATTTTACATACAAAAAGATTTTATATGAAAGCTTAGCAGGCAGGCAAGCTTACAGACAGAACGTGAAGGTTTGCAGGGCTGACCAAGACTTTAATTAACCTTTGTTGCGAACGAAATATTAGATAATATTTATTCGGCCGGATGTTTGTAGCTACCAAAAAGTGAAGGAGACAGAACAATGATTAAATCATTATATGTACCAGAGTTATCAGTACGTCTAGTAAAGCAAGTTTATTTATTTTACCCGTCGCTTGGTTTCTTCTCCCTCTACAGTTTACATTTCAATTTTCAGTCATCCGTCTATTTACGCCTAACACCACAATTAGTTAGTAGGGGAAAGGGAGGCCAAATCATCCTCACCTTTTTTTATTGTGTAGCGGATTACTTTAGTCCTACTACGTGTTTAGGTATAAATTATATAACTACTCAGTCAGAGCTCCAACGAATAATTGATACAATATCAATTTTAAACGTGCCTCTTGTAAAAAATATTTATTTACATTGAGGTGTTTTTCTGTTTCACATTTGTGAGGCCAACATTTTTACCATCATTGCAGCTGCTTTTGATTGCCTCCAGTTGTTATGTTTCTGTTCCCCCTTTTGCGTAAATAAATATAAATAAGCAACAAATGCTGATTGAGTGTAGCAAAAACAAATTGGAACAATTTAAAGATACAAAGCAGCCCTGCTATAACTATTAAAAAAAATTTCCTTTGAGTTTGTAACGGTATTTTTAATGATGTTTACACTGCCTAAACATCCTCAGGGATGTTCTAAGAGGTCATTACCATATCAGTGAGCACTAAATTGATGTTTTCTTTGTAAATAAGTATGTTTTTGTGTATGTAAGAGGTGTGTTCAAAAAGTATCGCGAATTTTGTGTTTTTTCAAAAATTATTTATTTATTCATGAATATATATTTTGTCCCCTTCAAAGTAATCCCCATGAGATATTATACACTTGTACCAACGGTTTTTCCAATCTTCGAAGTACTTCAAAAAATTATTTTTTTGTATCTTGTTCAGCTCCTCCTTCGATGCCGTCTTTATCTCGTCAAGAGAAGCGTAACGTCGTCCTTTCATGGGCCTCTTCAGGTTAGGGAACAAGAAAAAGTCACAGGGTGCCAGATCTGTGGAATACGGTGGCTGCGGCATCATTAGTGTGTTGTTTTTGGCCAAAAAGTCGCGCACAAGCAACGATGCGTGAGCAGGGGCGTTATCGTGGTGCAAAAGCCAATTTTTGTTCTTCTTTGCACATCTTCTCGGCCTTCTGAGAACATTTTGTACCACCGATAAACGTTGCTTCGGTCCAAGGTAGCTTCTCCGTATGCCACAATCAACATTCGGAATGCATCCGCGCACTAATTTGATACAGGTTCTTTGATCCATTTTTTTGAATAGGTAAAAATCGAAGACGATCCAAAACACGTGCAAGCAAAGCAGCTGTCAACAATTAACTGAACATTCAAAATGGCCCAGCTTGTCGGCATAAGTGAGAGACATGAGTACCAAGATAACGCCACAAAAAATTCGAATATACGTAACCAGCGAAAATTCAAAATTCGCGATACGTTTTGAACACACCTCGTATGTGCGCATATGGCAATCTACTGCTGTGATATGGGTAAATATATAACTGCAGTGAAGCACTCCACTAGGCAAGAAACGTACCAATATACAACTTTTATTTTCTGAAGCGTATTGAACTAGTCCGAAAAGTAGTAAGTGTGCAGTAAAAATTCAAAGCTATGTTTTTATAAAAGTTAAGATATTTAAATCATTTCCGTTTGTTTCTTGGGTTGGAAAAGAGTGGAAAGTTGACTTATAACCCAACAAATTTTAAAAATAGGCTTGGTTTTGGTTGGGCTTCAAAAGTGAAATTGGTCAGCTCTTGCGCGCCTTGTCGGGAACTTGGGATGTCTAATGCTTGCTTGAGCTAGTCTCAAGGGCAGCTTTTGTGCTCCCCACAAAGGAATAACGAAAAGTGGTAAATTAATTTGAAAAAAAAAAAATTGATTTTGTGAAAAAAACGGAACATTGAAAATTTAAAATACGTGAGAATAACGGAACGATACATGTGATGTGACTTGACTGAGATATCCCATGTGTTTTTGTGCTTGACAATGTGGTTTGTGACCAAAGCCATAAACAGCTGTATTATAATTCAAAAAAAAAAAACATATATGTAATATATATTTATATGAAATTTAAATGCAGTTTAACGCAACGCCTTCTTCAAAAATCGGACCTTTTTCGATATCGAAAATTTCGAAAAATGTATAAAATGTGATATATTATTGGCAGAAGCATCTGAAATTACCAAATTTCGAACCTAATTTTACTTCATTATTCTACTAACCAGTTTTGCAAAATTTGCGAAATAGGGCGGGGCGCCGCCCAAGTATGAGGGCACGAATTTTAAATTGCGATAGCTTCAGAAGTATTTACAATGGAATAACAAAACATTATACGGGACAAGTTATTATTTAGAATACTTTGTCCGGTGAAAATTAGCAAAATCGCGTATTGTTGGAGCAGTAACGAGATAATATTAGTAACAGTGTAGAGCTGAGGGAATGTCCTGTCTATCACATTAACGCACAGATATGATAAGGGCTCACTATTTTTTTCCCCACTGTAGAGCCAACCCTATCCAGTTTACTATATGGTCCGAAACACCAGGACATATGGAGCACCTTCTGATGCTTTCAGTGGTTCCAGTTAATGGTACCTCTTTTTAAAAAAAATTGTTTCGCCATTGTCACATGCTAAATAGGTCATAAAAAAATAATGACTACTGATATGAAAAACTTTCGAATTTTTCCAAGCATACCTAAACATAACTATTGTCACCACTATTACAATATTCATTGAGTTGAATTTTGTTATAGTTCAATCATAGGGTTGTAAATCTCGTTAGAAGTCACCATTTTAAAAATATCAAATATAAGATGAAGTCAATTGGTTGACTAGTTGGGCTTGGTGTTCATATTAATTTTGAATTAGTTAGCAACTAGCTAGTTTGACTGCGGGGTTACAATTTCTTAATAAATAAATGTTTATCAATCATCAATATAAGCAAGAAATTAAAAATCGTTTAGTGGCTTTCTTGTACAAGATAAGAAGCGATATAGAGGGAGAGAGAGGGGGAGAGAGAGGAGAGTAAAGTGTGCCTATGGCAAACAGTTGTATCAACAAACGTTTATGAGACATATAATGCTTTACAGTCCCTTTTACGCTTCTAAGATTTGTTTACAATATAAGTTCGAGGCTTATACATATTTCAACAGTTTCTTTCGATTTTTTAGATTCCTATTAGGCTAAAAGCTGCTTAACTATCATATCAAAATTCTGATTAGAAACGGTTATTGGAGTTTGAATTCAAACAAAGAATACATCAACAAACAGATAAAGTCTTAGATAGAATGGCTGCTGCTCAGGACACAAAAGTAGTCGGTATAGCCCATCTGATCCAAGTTTTTCTTAAAATCATATATATTATTTCTGTAAGGTCTTTTGGCGTTAGTTCCTAATTTTCTGCTCTCATTTGGAACCAATAGTAATAAATAAGGTATCGTTTTAAAGGTGGGGGTTAGCTCTACATGCAAAACGATGTTTTAATTAGCGGAGTGCTTTTGTTTAAGCGTATTTTATAAAAATGAATTCTTTAAAACAAACGATTGTGGATGCACAAAAAAATCAATTTGTACTGCGACGCTATTGTGACTGACATTCCCATGCCTCGCGACATCTACATTTGAATGCTAAGAATGAACAGTGCGTCATCTGCACTTGAACATTGCTAAAATAAGTGAATAAGACTGCGTTCACATTGGGTCATAAACTCGAGTTATAGGGACATTTTTTGAGTTAATTCATATTGATGTTGTCAATCAACTCAAGTTTATGGCTCAATGTAAATGTAATATAAGTGGTGGAATTTAAAATAGCTGTTTGCGCATATTTGTATAATTTTTTGTGGTCTCACAAGTGTAGCTGAACATCTTTTTTTTATAATTTGAGAAAAAGGTTTGAAAAATCCTGGACCTGGACTAATAAAAGGTTTCAAACCATTTTTGTTTTTTTTTCTGCGCAAGGCGCGCACGGGTCCAGCTAGTTCTTAATATAAAGGTCTTGGCATTGTTCAGCTCCAGTCAAAGACCCAAATCATCATAACTCATCTAGTTGCCAAAGTTCACAACTCAATCACTCAAACGGTTTAATGTATCGCTTGCGTCTCGAAGCCCATAAACCACAGTTTAGATCTATCTGTATCGCTTCAATTAGAAAACCTCATGATGCAACCATAAAAGAGTCAGTCATTTCCCAAGTTACTAAATATGTCGCTAGGGCGAAGCAAATCAAATACCGCTAGACATACCCACCCACCCACTGTCGCAGCTACGACGATAGCCACGCTTCAACTGACTGCTGGATGTTAATCTAACTCGACTTTGAAGCCGACGAAGGACGCCCATTGCTCCGTTGCACTGAGTTGACTAAGCAAAAGCTTTAATTTAGATAGACATATATCGCATCAGTTTTAAAAGCCACATCATTCATCCAACTGCATATGTGTGTGTGTGTGAGTATGTACGTAATGCTCATATATTCTCTGCTTTTATTCCAATTTTGTTTCTCGTTCGTTTGCTTCACCAGCAGTCTGCTAACTGCAATTTTGTGTGCGCTCCACTGAGTCCATCTTTACTTGCCTTGCTGTCTATGCAACATCTGGTGCATGCCACATTGCTGCCGTCTCGACATACTGCTTGTCAATTTTTCCACTATTCTTATAGCAACAACAACAAAACAATAACAAAGTGCGCCGCAAAAACTGCTGGCAAAGAAAATGAAGTTGTACGGATGCATTTTTGGTCTGAACTTACAACTAGCTACATGCGTGCCACGAACTTGAGAGAAGTAATATTTCCCCTTCTTGTATACACAGTAGCGTACACGGCCATATGCGGAATATATGTGTCCTATATAACTTCGAGTAATTTGGTAGATGTCAACTAGAAGCACTAAAACTTCCACAAGAATTGTGAACGAGCAAGCCTAACAATTTTCGAACGAACGGGTGCTCAGAAAACGCCACTCGATAACGAAAAGCTATTGAGAAGATAATTCGATCTGCAAAGTGGAACCGCGTGAGCCATAGCAGTTACCAGATCTCACAATTGCATCAAGACGTTAATGCTAGCGCCCGTATCAGTATGTATATCTGTTCCTTTGACGACATAACGACGAGAAGCCTGTTGTGATCGAGTCTGAAATGAGAACGTTGATCTCATGAAGCGATGATCCAGTGCTTTATCGAGTTACCGTCACTCTTTACAATAAACAGCAGAGTTCAATGAACTATGTTGAAATGAAATTATACTTTAAACTCGACAAGCTCTACTTTGAAGTCGGAGTTCCACTAAGTTCGGAACAGTGGTCAATAAAGTTGCGTTCGTAGGATAAAAATGGCAATGTAGAAGATTTTAAGACCGTTTATTGTTACATCATTCCTGATATAGATTGGTCGATGAAATAATTTCCTCATTAGGGCTTAGTTGCCACAAGATTTCTATCTCCTTTATGCGTTACCAGTACAGCTTTAGACTTGGGGATGCACTCGAATCACAAAACAAGGAACTCGCACTAGCTTAGAAGGAGCGCCTTAGAATTGAGAAAGGTTTTCAATGATATATACAGAAATGTGAACGCATAAGGACAATGATTCGAAAATCCATACTTGCGACAACGCCCTATCCGAAGCTATCGAAGGGATCGGATCCTCATATACCAAACCAAACTTGGGTCAAGGAGCATTAAATCAAATGCTGAAATCGCTGACCTATGTAATGAATGAGAATGAAAGAATTAGCCTATAATTCAGAGACTAATATAGGATGTTTGGAACCAGGCAAGAGATTAGACATCTAAACCGGCACCCTATCGGGTTAGGGGCTTAGAATAAATCATGGTTGGAACAATATTTTATAAAAGTGTGCAACTGTTGGCATATGCTGACGATATTGATATCATTGGCCTTAACAACCGCGCCATAACTTTTGCTTACTCCAAATTAGAAAAATAAGCGGAGAAAATGGGATTGGTGGTGAACGAGGGCAAAACGAAGTACCTTCTGTCATCATGCAAAGAGTCAGCGCATTCGCGCCTTGGCAACCAAGCCACTGTTGGCAGCAATAATTTCGAAATAGTAAAGGACTTCGTTTACCTGGGAACCAGCATTAATACCAACAATAATGTTAGCCTAGAAATCCGACGAAGAATCACTCTTGCAAACAAATGCTACGTCGGACTGAGTAGGCAATTGAAAAGTAAAGTCCTCTCTCGACGAACGAAAATAACACTCTACAAGTCACTCATCGCACCCGTCCTGCTATATGGTGCAGAAGCGTGGACACTAACAACATGTGATGAGATGGCTCTGGGAGTATTCGAGAGAAAGGTTCTTCGAAAGATTTGTGGACCTCTACGCTTTGGCGACGGCGAGTACCGAAGAAGATTTAATGATGAGCTGTATGAACTTTGCGCAGGCGGACATAGTTCAGCGAATTAAAACACAGCGGCTTCGCTGGCTAGGCCACGTAGTGCGAATGAGCGAAGATGCTCCAGCCCAGAAGGTATTCTTATCGGCACCCGCCGGTGGAAGCAGAGGAAGAGGGAAGGACCAAGTGGAGACCGATTTGCGATCCCGCGGTGTTTCCAATTGGCGCCAGTTGGCGCAACGAAGAAACGACTGGCGAGCTATGTTGGACGGTCAAGCGGTTAGATGACCATTTAAAGAAGAAGAAATCATGGTTGGAAGAAAGAAACTAAAAGCCACAAAGGGTAATGACGTGCAACTCGATGGTTGATCTACTGATATGATGCCTCTCACCTATCATGACTAACCTTCTTATTTTTTACGGAAGGAGGGGTTGAGATGATATAAAATGTTTCATTGTTCATACCAAATCGTCCCTGGGATAGTCTGACATGTACCGCAAGGGACTCCCGAAGCGTATCGGATTCATATCCGACAAAGGCCCATGATGACCCTCAGACACTCAAAAACTAGAGAAAAGTTCTAGCCTGTAACTGTGATTTCTTAAGAGAGATACTTCATATGAAAACATGCTGTTAGCTCATGTCGTTTATACAGCTAGGGTTAGCTATTCACGACATAGCCAAAGCAATCTCAAACAACCTTTCAGCGTTGAAAAGCTGAAGCCTACGGAAGCAGAAATTCAGACAGTTCAAGGCATAAAAGAGGTCAATTACAGATGTTAAAATAGAAACAGGTAACAATTTTTAGGTGTCTAGCTATTACAAGCTCAAAAGATCTTCGCAGAGACAAGAGTATTTCTAAGATCAACTTTATTGAAGGGAAAGGCATAGAAGAGAGTGCACAAAACCAGTACAAAAGCGCGAAATGGAATCGGAGTCTTATAGCGGTAGTTTCGGTTTTTTTTTAGACTTTAAAATGCATTACTGGGTATAGAACCCCAAGCATAGAGTACTTTGTTAGTGTTAAAAGCGCACTGCTTTTGACATTTGTTGTTGTTGCTGTTGTTGGTCGCAGTTAGTGCTGCATTTGCATAAATGCTATTTGAATAGGAAAATTGGACTGCGTCTGTGGCAATATGCGAACTACGATGGCGCAACATTCTGTTTCATGCAGATTTATTTGTCTTAGCACAGCGCATAGCCGCGTTTGTTGAGCCATCAAAGGAATTGCTACTGATTCCATGACTTAACCCGGAAAGTAACAACAACAAAAAACACGGCTGTCAGCGGAATCTGTATAGGAAATGGCAACAAGCTGCTGATGGCGCTCGTTTTTTTTTTGTTCTGGTTTTGATTTGGTTGTGGTGAGCGTCAGCGCCGCTGATGGACATCGCCAGCCACATTTCATTTATTTGAACAAGCGCTCCTCCGCAATTCCTATCCCACGAGTTAGCTACAAGAACAACGTTCGTCTCTCGCAACTAAAGCTAAGGTCAAAAGCAATGGGGAAGCAATACATATGCTAAGTAAGGTTTATTACATGTAAGAGGAATAATAATGATGTACTATATTCGAGGCATGGAAGCACACAGTCTGTATAGAAGGTGCGACAAGTAGTGTCACATATTGCTCTGAATCTATTTTCATGTCCGTTTTTGCTTATCGGCTCGGCTCGTCTAAAATTGAACTATAATTGTAGCACATGATGCTGCGAAATACTTTCATTTGCATAATTATGATAGGCAGTTGTTAGAATTGTGGCCACCTCTACAGGCCAATCAGAAAGAAATAGAACAACAAAAAACAGTCTTATCCACAATCTGCTCATTGCACTTTTATTTAATGGCATATGCGGCTGCTTTTGAGTTTGTGAACGTTTTTGTGCTCGAAATGATGAATAAGTTGAAAGAGTTTGATTTATTTTGATAATATGAAATACAGAGTAAATAAAATGATAACGTTAAATTTAAATGAACGAAAGTATTCATGATTACAAATGAGCTCAACGAAAAAAATAATTTACGAGTACTTTAATGAAAATTATTCGTATATTTTTGTAATTAGTAAAATTTTAGAAAAACCTTTCCATTGGAATAAAGAAGGATAATTGTTAGTGGGCATAAGGTGAATGACCAGGGAAGCGGATACTTTTTAAGATTATAGCCATGAAAAGTGGAACAAAAACGTGCCAATACCTTGTACCAATAGCTAATCTTATTCCGTTTTACGGAATATACAGAGCGTGCCTTAGCTGTCTTATTCCATCGAAACATGTATGCCAAGATAACGTAACCAAGTGCGACCCATCAATCCCGCAGACTTCCGAATAAAAGATCTCAACGCTGAAATCGGACGGCCAGTCAACGAACACAAACTGACTAAGTTGAAAAAAATCTTGAGAAATGCAACCTTTCTGGCGGAGCCGGCAAACTATGGTCAGCAAGACCCTATCAAATCCAACCAAACACAATGACAAGGTCGCTATTATATTTCGTGACAGCGTCAACACGTACCCCAAGGGATGCGAGCAATTTTTTTGCCAACAGTTTTTAATGCATCCACCGAGTGATAGGGCTTAGATACAGACACAACACAGCGCCCATTGCGTTCACCAACGCCGGTGTCAAGAAAGCCATATTAAAAGTCAAGCCTTCGAAATCAATAGGACCCGACGAGTTTGCCATTTACTTCTCCTCTTCTAAAAGCTGGGAAGCCAGCGAACCAATAACCCGATATCTCTCATGTCGCCGGCTGCGAAGTTATTAGAAACTACTCTGCTCACGTATTTCAATGCAAATCTGCACTTGGCAGAACACCAACTTGACTTCCGTAAGCAACACAGCACAACAACTGCTTTAAATGCCATAACGTGAAAGATAAGCTATGGTTGGAACCAACATCCTCCAAACCAAAATACGGTTCTACTGGTACTTGAACACACTACTAAAAGACCTGGAAGAGTTGCCGCTCCCTGCCGGCGTAAAATGTGAACCGCTAGCTACCCCAATGGTCGGCAGGCGTCAGTAAAGTTCAGGAACACTAGTTCTTAATCTCGAAGGATTAGACAAGGGGTGGCACAGGATGATATCCTATCCCGCAATTTATTTATCTTCTATGTGTCGAGGCTTGCTCATCCACCAGAGGGAGTCCTAATTGCCTTTTACGCTAACGACTGTACGATTATGGCTTGACGTACACTGCACCCGGATCAATTGTTATCTCAGAAACCTTTCCAGTGTCTTCATCGAATGAAATCTGACGCTATCTCCGAGCAAATCCACTACGACTCTCGTTACGACATGGACAAGAAAGTAGCACAATAAAAATTGGAAGAAAAGTTCGAATTATTCTTTGTATTTTTACAAGAACTTTTGTAAAATAGTAGGCGTGGTAGTCAAGCAGTCACCCAGTAGGTACATATTTCGCAGCTTGTGGTTTTTGTTGTTTGTTACGAAAAATACATTCCCCGAAGGGTTTGGGGAGTGTTGTCAAAAGTGACATTCCTTTGCCGGATATGAACCCGGTACGCTCCGGTTCCCTCTTGCGTTACATGCCCTACCATCGCGGAGCGATTTGGTATAACCAGTGCAACCATCTAAGTCATGTCATCTCTCCTTTTGTAAGGAAAGAGAAGATGGGTGATGACAGGTGACAGGCACCATATCCTACAGTTCCTATTACCTGTTTGTTTGGTACAGCTATACAGATAATACAGTATAAGATAATACCTGCACCATTTTTGTAGTATATTTTTAAAAATAAACAAATATCAAAGCATTACATCTTCTTCCGCCATTTCTGCATGTAATAGACAATTTTATAGTTCTATTCACAAATATTGTCTTGTAATGATGCTTCAAAACTCAAAAAATTAACATAATCCTAAAATAAAAAGTTTCCTCTTCATCTCTTAGCACTTTTCGCTTGAAATCAAAGCTCCTTCTTTGAGCGCACTCAACTCTTTAATGGTATTCTTTATTCCTTTTAGTAATACTTCTGTTAACGCTGCTGTCATTTCAAATATTTCATTTTTCCGCATTCAACATTCAAGAAATTTCCACTCAAAATTTGGCTTTTTTCAATAGCAAGAAGTAAATATTAGTTGAAGTAGCTACTCAGCATAACTCTTTATATTTTTCACTCTTTAAGTTATTTGAGATTGAATTGTTGAAATTGGAATGTCAGAGCATTTTCTCTGACTATGCTTGCATATATATATTAATATACACTGAGCTGAAAAAACTAAAAATAAAGCTTTTAAAATTAATTATTGTTATTCTTCAGAATGGCGATTTAGATTTTTTAAGATCGATTTGATCTTTGCTTCAAAATTGAAAACATTAAGCGGCATACAAGCGTAGAGCTCTAGATACTGGAATCGAGCAGTTCGAGTAGCTCGTTGCTCGGTGCTCAACTGCTCAAATGTTGGCTCAAAACTTTCGAGCATTTCGACTGCTGAGTGGAAGATCACCCTATTTCAAAATATTTTTCAAAAACGCCCTACCTAATTTCTTTGAAGAACGCCCTATCTCAGAATAAGTTTCAAAAATGCCCTATCTGAACAAAAATTCAATACATTTTTAGCTGAGATAGGGCTTTGTTGAAAAAAATTCTGAGATAAGCCGTTTTTGAAACAAATTTTGTAATAGGGCAATTTTGCAAAAGATTTTGAAATAGGGTGATCTTCCACTTGGCAGTCGATTTGAACAATTCGAGCTGACAAATAAAAATTGTAAAATGTATTTGTCAGAAACTAAAAATTTTCTCTACATATGTTTAAAAGAAACATAAAATAAAGTACTGCAGCTCAATGTATCGCCAAAAAAGTTGGGTGTGGCGTTATGCGACAATCCATTTAACTGCTGTGGCGGCAATACAACAGTTTGATGCCATCATATCAAAAAGTTCACCCGACAGTCCCGCTACTTCATAAATTTGCTAGGAACTGTCATTAGACAACACTCCTCAAAACCTTTGGGGAGTGTTTTCATGGCTACGCAAACAAACAAACAGTGGTCGGCAAGCCCTCTGGGCGTACTTTTATGTGAATGTGAACTGCATAACTTTTTTTTGTTGGTTTTGACACTTTCAAATATTTAGTCAGGAAATATTCCTATATGTATCATACCAAATCTTTGAAAAACGCTGTTTGTCAAGGCCGTCTTAAATTAAGTAGGGCCATGTAATTCATCGAATGCATACATCTTGCTTTCCAATAATGTTGATGCAGTGTATAAAAAAATGTTGAAACCCGAAAGCAAAGTGCTGACAAATTAATCAAAAGAAGTCGAAATAATAAATCTAAATATAGTTCGAATTACTTGAAAAAGCTTGATATGCTCGAGTTCAAGCTAGAAAATTTTCGAGTATTGAGCAATGAGCAGGTGTTCGAATGCTCGTTGCTCATATACCCGAGCTGCCCGAAAATGTGCCAACAAAATCGAGAGCTCTATACAAGAGTGCTATAACACCAAAGGAAATATCGCACACAGGCGTTATTGAAAACGAAGAACAACTTTATAAATTAACGAACATAGATAAAAACAAGTAAGCTTTTCTGTGCCGAAGACTTTATACCTTCCATGAATACGCATCACGGTTTTAAGTGTCCGATCCTTACTCACAATTAGTACAAACTCTCCAAAACTGATCATTTAAAGATACATAGCCCAAAACCCATTTATCGAAACAATCGATTGTATAGGAGGTATATGTTATGTTGGTCCGATCTCGCTGATTTTCACTTCATACATTACATACATATTAAGTCCCAATCCTCTAAAACTTTACGTTCATAGCTTTTTGATTGCAAAATGTATAGCCCAAAACCCATTTATCGAAACTATCGATTCCGACGAATGATTAATCTAATGCAAAATGGCGTCTCCATAAAAAATGTCATCAAGATATCTCAAAAACTGATGGACTAGTTTGCGTACAAATAGACAGACGGACAGATGAATATGTCTAAATCGACTTTGCTCATTGTCCTGATCATTTCGGTATACCTACAAACATCGGACCAAAGTTATAATCCCATTTCATGTTCCTGAAAGGTATAAAAAAGTGTGCTATGAGAAAAATGTTCACGCGGGTTATCTAAAGAAATTTCAAATTTATAGGATTTAGTTTATATTAAAACACAAAACGAAAATTTCGAATTTAAAATCGCGCCATGCCTTTTCGAAAGAAAGTAAAGCCCACCGGAAAAAGGAAATAAAGATGATATAAAGCCGGTGGGGTTTTAAATGGAAATGGGGTGGTGGGAAATTGAATTGAAAAAAAAAATATGCTTTATGAACATTTTCGTAAGTTCGGTCGCTTATCAATCTTTGAACATAGGTATATTTTTCTGATTTAAATTTGTTATTTCGGAAATTTATTAAAAGCGTAAAGTTCTATATGAAGTAATATAATTACAGATGAAGCGAACTTAATGGTTTAAAACATTTTTTAAAAAGTTAATAGTTATAAAATTATCCACAGTGAGAAATTATAAAATAACATTTAAATTTTTTTTTTTTTGTTATTGATCGAATTTTTTTCATTCGAAGAAATTAATTAATTTACTTAATTTTATAGCTGTGGACTTTGCGAACACACATACAAGCGAATACAAGCACTAACAAATTTTTTTTTTGGCGAGGCCGAAAAACTTCCATTTATTCAATTCTGATAACAGTTTCGATTTAGTAATAAATAGCTTTAATCCCTTTATTCCTATAATAATCTGTTTTTTACACATTTTCATGGTAAAAACAAGTTATGAAAAATTATATCAATATTCAAAGCTTTAGAAAATTCTCTCTGAATGTTGAAAATTATCAAAAATATCAATTTCAATGAAACAAAAATTGTTTTTTTTTTGGCGCAATCTAATGCGCATAGTTTGTTCTGTATGAAAAGCAAAATTATGACTTCATTCTTTTATTTATATTTGATGTTTAATTCATTTCAATAAAGTTTATTTATTTGTTTGCCAAAGAATATTAATTTATTAAACCAAAGCAACAGCGCGCTGCTGACAAAGACTCACAGGCTTTGTAGTTGGTGGACGTGAGAGACACAAAAAGCACCGGGGATCTACTGCGACCAAAAAATAAGGACAAAAGCACTTCTTTGAAATTGTTATTTGGTTAATTATTTCGGATTAATTTTAAGACTTTGTGTTTATTCATTGTCGCGCTGCTGGAGCGCACTGCACAGCACAGCAGGAGGCCACCAAAGCTTTAACAAACCCCACTGACTGTGCTCTTCTGCAAAGCAATTTCTACTGTTGATATACATAACTACAAACCCCTTTACTACCTATACTTGTTGTTGGTTTGTGTTGTTTCTTCTTTTCGGCTTTTAACCACTTCAGTTAGCTTTGCTTTCGCAGTTTTGTTTGCCAAAGTTGTTGTTGCCGTCTCGGCTGCAGAGCTGTCAGCCAGTGGATTGGCGCGATTTAAGTCTCTCAGTGGGATTTCTAGGCTGTCTGTGTATTTGTGGCTATTTTTTTTTTGTAAGTACTGGCGCCGACAGCCAAATTAAGATATTGCCTTCGAGATTATATGGTCTTAGCACAACGTCCGCAGTTACAATTGGCTTCCACAGCTTCATACAATTGGCTTACACAGCATAAAACGGAGACTTTTGCCTTGTACGTAATGTAGAAATGTTGCTAAGTACATATCTACAAGTTTTTTGGTCTATCGCTGCTGGGAGTTCGATAATGTAAGTAATTGTAGAGATATTTAAGTCGAATTTCACTACGGCCAAACTGCGTTGGCTAAAGGGCAAGTTACTGTTTTAATTGTTGTTGCTGTAGTATTGTAATATTAACATATTTTAAATAAATGGAAAGAGCTTCGCTGTGAACTCAATAATGCAAGGTAGCATATTTCTAAGCTTAAACTTCTGCTTCGAGAAAAATCAGCTCTACTTTCTAAATCTGATTTCCAACTAACTCGAAAACTCAGGGAAGAGCAAAAGTTAAATACAAAATTCAAAACTGCTTTTTGTGTTTCTTTCCTTCAGACTTGGTAAATAAACAATCGACCAGACCTTCACAATACGCCACATCTTGGAAAAGACCAGTGAGAAGAGAATTTATACACATCACTTCTTTGCTGATTTTATAGCTTTCCACAGAACCAAAAGGAGCTGCATATATGCCGCTATGTTTGGACTCGGTTGCTTCGAAAAACTTATCTGGCTGTTCAAAATTACATTGAGTAATACCAAAAGCTCTGTGAAAATTAAGCAGGACCTCTCCTAGTCGTTCAACACTAAACTAGGTTTCAGACAGGGTGACCCCTTATCGTGCGATTTCTTTAATTTGATGCTGGATAAAATAACACAAACTGCTGAACTTAACCGCGCTGGAACATTATTTCACAGGAGCGCCGAATCATTGGCCGTAGCAGCCGCGCGAAGTGCGAAAATTTTTTTTATTGGTCAACGAAGGTAAAACGAAGTCACCAAAGATGAATTTCGCACTGATTAAACAATTGAGACAAGTTAAGTCAGTTCTCTACGAACGTGTTTACCGCTGAGTTTATTTAATTTTCTGTTTTTCCGACAGCGTGGATATTAGATCTATATTGGAACGATTTTTCGTCATCCCTTGTCAATTTTTGCTTTGTTACAAACCGGTTTCGGCAATCAGCCATCTTCAGTGTATATTTTCGTTCTTTTAGCGCTCTATAAATTTTGAACATCGTACTCTGTTCTAACCAATTGTAGTCTATAAAACAATGGAAAATAGTTCCAATAGGTGTCGCAAACATCGATATATTTAGAAAGCGGCCAACGAAATGCTTGATTATTCGAACTATCGGTGGATAGAGACAAGGTCAATACCCCAACACTCCAGAATCCTGATCTGAGTTGCCAAAAGGCGTAGAACTCAGCAATGAAAACCCCACAATCAGAAGACTCCCCTTGCCATTGGTTAGTGTCCTATTCCCATTACACCGCGCTACACACATTCTGTCCTATGAACCAAATATACTTTTTCGGAAAGGGGAGAAAAAATAAAAATACACGTGTATCGGCGATTTTCATGTACACGTCAGAATTTTTATTTTTTTTATGTATAAAGTATAAAGCTCGTAGTGTCCGTCTGTCGGCCTGCGTGAGAGACTTTGGATAGATTTTTAACCCTTTTTTCGTGATCCAATCGAGCTGAATTTTTGCAGGCAGACTCGTGGAAATGTCTGTATCACATCAAATTTTTTAATTAAATCGATTTTTATCAATTCTCAGATTTTCCTGAATTTTTTTTTTTTAATTTTTTTTCTTTCTCTTTTTTCGGCATAATTGAAGGGACTCCAAATTTTTAAGCTACTAAAGCGTTCGGAAAAAAAAATATTTTTTTCGACCCATCCTACTCCATATATTTGTAGTTTATCAATAGTAACTTTCTAACACTAAACTGTTTATGACTTTTACAACACTTACAACTGGCATGACAGATGAAACATTGGATCACGGAAAAAGGGTTAAAAATGCATCCAAAGCCTTTCATACAGGCGGACAGACGAACACTACGACCTTTATACTTTATACTTAAAAAAAAAAATTCTGACGTGTACATGAAAATCGCCGACACACGTGTATTTTTATTTTTTCTCCCCTTTCCGAAAAAGTATATTTGGTTCATAGGACAGAACTAAAGCTCGTTTTTGTAACGCAGTGTTATTGTTCGACCAACAGCAGGAGTTTCGATAGTTGTAAACAAAGACTACTTTAAGATCATGGCAATAAATCAGGGTCCTTGCGCTGATGTGCTGTGTTTAAAAATAATCGAGCGAAAATGAAACGAGCGAAAATGAAACGAGCGAATCGATCGTGTTCAAACCCCGTTAAAACTCTGAATTTCCTACGTTATGCGGTAGAAGATATTTTTAATGAATTTGTTACTGTTACAAGGGCGCCTGTATCTACTTCTATTCATTTCGGCCTTTTTAACCAATATTTTATGCCTTATGGTTTTTCGTTCGTTTGAAGGTTGAAGCAAGGCGACGTAAAATGCTTAAATACCGATTTTACTGCATTGTCGGCAAAGAAAATTAATTTTTTAATGTACGTATGTATGCAGGTATATATTCTGTATACCATGACTGAAGGAAGGGATCAAAAAAATTCGGAAATAAATCAAAGATAATATAATTGGCTGGTGCATCAATAAATTGGCAAGGAAAATAACCGCCAACCACAAGCACCAATTATTTGGCTGAAAGTTTACAAAGAAATTAATAAGTATACAAAGAATATATGCGGAATGCAGCAAACAGGAAGCAGGGAAAATATGCAACAATTTGAGCAATTACAGAAAAGAAGTAAGGGAGTTTGGGTGCAACTGAACATTATATACTCGTACTGGAGATTTAGCAACTAAGATGGAGTTACTCCTTTCATAAACGACATTCACCACACACCACAAGTTGAAATGTGTGTCGTACTTCTCCACTGATTGACTAGATTTTTGGTAGTTTAATGGATGCAAGTAATGGAAACTTTCTTATCAATTTTCATGAAAGTAAAGTCCTAACTCAAACAAGTCGAGTGCAAAACATCCATTGGTTTCACTAAGTTGCTCCTTTGCAAATTTTTAATAGTTGTTGGACACTGTTCGTAAAAGTGGGCGTGGCTATCAATATATTTGACTAGTATATAATATTCTCAAAAACTTTAGTGTTTTCCAGTATAACTGTAGAGTTGGTTCACCCTTTAATTTGATAACAGCATCTATGCTCTCGCCCATTCTACGTTCAAACTTATTATAGGTCATCCAACTCTGACGTAACAAGGTACAACTTCTTAGCATCTTAAAGATTGTGTTGAGTTGCTGGGATACTTTTTCCATAATAAACTTCCGTTTGTTTCCTTATAAAATATATGTGTTATTTATACATAGAAACGTAACAAGTTTTACACATTGTACTTTGTGATACTGGAATTTGTTGGGCTACATAATTTATTTTCGGTTTTCTGATTTAAAATGTGTAATTTTTTCAACTTTTTGAAAATGTCCGCAAAGTTTACAATACGGATTTTTAAGTATCTTAAATTAAATTTCTTTGATAAAAGTAATACTGAAATTTGAATGAATTATATCAAAAATGAAAACATGTCAATTTGGCATGTGGCATATTTATGAAACGCACTATACATATCAAGTGTGTCTACTAGAGATGACACGAATACTTATTTGGCCGAATACCGAGTACCGAATATTCGGCGAGATTCTGGACCGAAGCGCATAATTGACTTACTACTTTCACGGGTTACAAGTTACAGCTTGTCGTCTTTACATATAATAAAACTGTAGAAGATCGATGTCCGTTTATTGCAGATATTTAAGAAACATTTATAGGAATTCGCAGCTGCATGGCTGCACGGAGTTATCGAGCAGTGTGTGGACCAGGGGTGACTCAAAATGTGGTAGTATAATATGGGTATCAAACGAAAGGTGCGAATGAGTGCTGCTACAATAGATTCAATATCTCAACTGGTTTCGGAAATATATCCTAAAATTTTAGAAGGAAATGGACAAGGACGAGTAGATGCGTTCAAATTTGCTCAGGTCTGCCTTTGCGTAAGATAACGTCTGCAGGGTCTGCTGGTTTATAAAAAAAAGCTACTAAATCCCTTCAACAAAATATTTCAGTAAAACGAAAACTCAATTGAGTGGAACTAGCAGCTTTCCATAAATTTTTTGGACGTAGGAGGTTTTGTCGTAAGCAATGTTTATTGATTCTGAACGTAAAACACTTCATTTGGGCAATTTTATTCAATTGAATGATCGAAAGAGTTATTTTTTTTATGATTTGCTATTGAGTATTCAGCCATATAGCTTGCAATATTCCGAAAAGCAAAAAAGTGGCCGAATAGGCCGAATACCGAATAGTTGCCGAATTTTCTTGGCATCTCTAGTGTCTACGTACACCGCTCACATGACTCATACGCCGTGGCGTCCAAAGTACGAAATACGCTCAAACTCCCTTTAAATTCCGCAACAGGCAAAATCTTTCTTTCAAAAAAAAAAACAAGAAAAGAAACAATAAAAACAGAAAGCACAAACTGACACAGTTGCGATTTTCAAGCTTAAATTTTTTTCTTTTGAAATAACTGCGTTTGAAATTGCGAAAAAAATAAAATAATTAAATGGAAAGGAAAGGAAATTAAAAGCCAAAAAATATTGTTGACCTATAAGTAAAAATGTATAAACGAATACATACATATTTCTCTATAGTTATATTTTGAGCATCAGTATATATTTATATTAGGAAATAAGTAACAACAATCAAAAATGGGAGCATGAATTAGCACTTGTTTGAGAAAAATATAAATAAAAAATGCAAAATAAAATATAAAACATGCATTTCAGCCACAACAACAAATAAAGTATAAAACATTTCGACTATAGAAATTGAAGTAGGAACTATAGTTATAAGCGCTGCCACCAACATATCAACAGCATCACAGTAGCAAGAGGCATCGGTAGCGATGCGAATGAGAGTAATAACAGTTACACAGCAAGCATAATAAATCCTCCAATGTACAACATTTCACTATTTAAATTGCATAAGGAAAAATGGGAAAAAATTATTTTGGTATGTGATCCATATATAGCAGAAGTGAAACTTCTTTATTGTTTAGTTCACCATTTTCATCATTAAATGGAGCTTAATCGTCTAGAGATCTTTGTCGGTTGGGTAACAAAGGACCCCAACTCACAATTCTTAGCGCACAAAACATCGTTTCAACTGTCAATAGAACCTACTCTCCTCATACTTATTTCAGTTGGTCCAACCGTGTTAAAACTGCCAGTTTTCGTAATAATAATTGTTTGACGATTTCCGCTATGATCGCGACAACAATTTCTAGATTTTCATGATGGCAATTACTAGCAGAAACGGAGCGTAAGTTATACTTTAGCAGTGTTTTCAACTAAAGTGCAGGTCTCCCTTTTACTTTGCTACATTAAGCCCGTTCGTTGATATAACAGAAAGTCTAAAAAAACTTCGGTAGAATTTTCTCTCTCATAATTTGGCAGAACATTTGATATTCTCTTCGAAATATCCATGATTTCAAAGCTAACCAAATAGCTGGCTGGTTAGACTGCTTCTCCTTCGAATTTCTCGCCTCACATTACTTTTGGTGTTAAAGTTGGTTCCAAGATTGACGGAGTCCCTCACCGCTTAAAATTTGTAACTACCTCTGTGCTGTGAAGTCAATAAGAAAAGAGGGAGAGGGGTGTCCATATTATTATCAGCCGACTTCTCCAGGACTTATTGGCTTCAATCTTTTACACAATGGGGTTTTCAACAGTTCTTCGCCTCCTGTTTTAAAAAGGTAATGGGAAATCTGTATTTTTCAAAAGCTTTATTCTATTTACGTCTAGATACTTCTATCCTCCCTCCATCATGGTCATGTGGTGGGACGTTTTTTCCATCGCATGTTTTGAGGCAACGGGTTCTCCATCTTCCTCGCAATTATGCAATGAACATAAATATTCCCTCTCCATGACATGAATACGCGTTATACGTCGGTTATCAGGGCGCCATTATTGTCCCTGCAGGGATAAGCCCAGGTCTTGATATAATTTACGGACAGTATTCCTATCACCTACTATCTTAAGCTCCACATACTCATGCCCTTCAATTTGAGGTCTGTTTTTTTCTAAACAGGCGTCTCTCTCCCCTTTTCGGCTCACCATAGCACTCAGTAACACCACTTGGTTGCATAGGTTCGTAACGTAGCCCTAAAAACCGCGGCTTTCGAGGCGTAGCGATATTCCTCATCCAAGGCGTTGTTTTTACAGGTTCGCTGCAACCGTATAAAGTCGTCAACTGCTGTACATAGAGCGTAAGACATATGCTTTCCTAGTCGGTTTCATCATAAAAACGCAGCTTGCTCTCAAAGAGTAGGTACGCAGCTTCTCCACATTAGGCTTTTTTCCGGTATTGCGCGCATCTTTTTGGCTGCCACAAAGTGATAGTCCGGTTCGATAATGGATAATAGATACTCGTAACCTACGGTGCAGCTATGTCTGCCATAGACCAAAACATGATAAATTATTTTATCAGAGGCCCATCAGCTGACCTGGTGACTTCACTAATACTGAAACCTGACCTTAGCTTGAAAAAGTATTCACTTCAAAAAGCATACAAAACTAGTTGGCTCGCCTAGGCGCAGAGCAAGTAAATTGCCTGCTGTTGCTACTACTTTTCATTCGTCGAAGCAATAATGTAGACATCAAGCTTCCAGCCCGTTTTGTTCAAACCAAGCTGACTAATAGCAAATACTCTGTTGGCACCAATTTTTTGTTTGTCGTCTAACTCTTTCCCATAGCAGTACATCTCTGTTGCGCGCATAACACAATCAATTCGTATTTGAAAATTCATGTCGTTTCCTGAATGCCCCAGTTTTTTATTGTTATTATTTAGTTTTAGTTGTTGCTGTTATGCACTTTTTTTATTTAGATTTTATGCTCCTTTCATTAGTTTGTTGCTTTGTTGTTGAGTCTGTGGAGTCGTCAACTACAACTCGAGTTGTCATTGTCGTTGATTTAGCTCGTTTAATTTTGTGGCCAATTTTCATGAAGCTAAAATTAGTTGAGCAACAAATGAGTATTGCTTTGTTCTAGCTATCGCTCGTGCGAACTTTTTTCTTTGGAAGTTAAAACAGCACACTGTCATAAAGAGGAGGTTAAACACTTTTATCGTTTATTATATTGGATACAAGTTTTATTAAGGGGTCAAGTGATTCACTTTTGTACAGGTCACGAACTTGTTTTACTACTTTTATAGGCTACACTTGATTGCGTTGTTTCTATCTACCGTTAGACTCTTTTTAACAGTGGCACGGATTCAAGGGCGTGAGACATAAAAAACCCACCAGATCTCGGCTATCTCATCACAATCCCAAATCAGTGTCTGTTTCGAGAATATTATGCCGATGCTTCAAATTCAGTGCCTATCTTTTGTTACGGGCTCCTTGGGTGCAAGTGGCTCTTCAATTTCTACATCTATTCCGTGACCTCGTTTTTGGCTATAATTTTTTCAGCATAAAGAGGTCCACTTCAGCTCACTGTTGCCTATAGTTCTTACTTAATTTGCTTAACATTTAATTTATCTTAAATCTCAAATATCCTCTGGGCATTTCTCTTATAAAAAAGATCAAAACTTGGCATTAACTTTCGCTTTTTTACCTGGTAGTCAAACAGTAGGTCTTAGGTACTAAAGCCTTTCTGTTGCTTCTTTGTGCAACCACTTGCTCCCAAAGTTTTTTGTTGTGTCGTGTTTTGCAAACTTCATGCTACTGCTTATGTGAGCAAATATATGTTAACAACAACCTAAACAACAAAAAACAATAACGACCACACTCACTGTTAAAAACAAAAGGTATTGCCGTGCGACAAGTAGGCTAGCAGTTAAATTAAGGTGGAGGTGCGGCAGTTGAACTGTGGGGTGCTTTTTGAGAAATTTAAAGCTTTGAAAATTCTCGTATTAAGGGAGTAAAGGGTTGGTTTATACTTTCCCATTGTTTATCGTCATTAGTGCATAATTACACTCAACCAAGCTGAGCCGAACTGAGGAGCTGAATAAAGAATATAAATACATGCGCACAACTGAGTTCCCAGACGGAACTCGTGCTTATAGAAATTGATGCAAACGGTAAGAAATATAAATAGCTAGGAACGCGAAAAGTAACTGAATAGCTTACAATACGAACTAAGCAGTTAGATATAGTTGCGCTGACATGTTTGTTTAGTTCTGGAGTAACCTGATCAGTTAAACAGGTAGTGCCCTGATGAGTGAACCTAGTCGTACTTCATGCCGCTATAGCGTAAAGGAGTTTTCAATATGGTGAGTCTCACAACTTGGATTCCCATCAGATGCAGCTTTGTCAGTGGAGCGCATTATTTTGGCTATGCAACATCTAACTCCATACAGAAGGACCTGCCATATCTCTAAGCTTAGTTAGTGCGCAGGCTAAAGTCGTCTTGCCTACAATCTACACCTTGTGTGGATTGAGTTATACCAGAAAATTAAACAAAAATGTCCAAGGCGAGAAAAAGTTTCAAGATAAATAATAAACAACAACATTTTTGGACTTGATTTGGTCATGTCGAACTTTTTATTTCATCTCAAGCCCTCATTTCTTAAGGAAACTTGGTGTGCTCAGGGCCTTTCCACCCATAAATGTGATCACTTATATTGGAAACATAAGGTACTAGCTAGCAGCAAAATACACATAACAACCCCGAGAATATCGGTTTTAAAAGTTTTCCGTAGTCTAGGCGAATTAAATGGGTCCTTGAGCTTACCAGAAGGACAACGTGCAATTAGGCCACTTCATTGTTTACATTTCCTACGTGGAATGTGTTTGATAGCACATGGCAGGTGTGTAACCGCAGCATGGCAATAAATGTCTCTCTCTACTACCATTTTAAGCCAAGCGTGCGCTAGACTCCAACCTTTAGTGTGTTTTATTAGAATTCCCGCTAGCACTGACACATATACGTACCTACATTGTTGTGCAATTAAAACAAAAGCCAACCATCATCATTAACAGCAGCTGAATATGTTTACATGGCCATTTTCTAAGCTTTTCTCATTTACATTAATTCAACCAAAAAGGACCATTGACACAGCGAAGTGGTGATGGAAAGGCCGCCGAAATGGTGTCATGACCTTGTCTCTTCAAAGGGATAAAACAAAAACAATGTGTGTACCGTAGGGAATGCGGGGTATGTTAACATAGAAAAAGGTGAAAAGCGCCACTTTGAGTGTTGTAATAATTTTGTTTGTACTTGTTGTTGCTAACAATGAGGCTACACATTGGAACAGCGCGTATTGAGCTTAAGCTGGCAAAGTGAATAATGTGAGACTGCGGCAGATTAGGCAACTGAGTACTTTATGTGTATGTGGACGCCTTTTTGAATATATACAAAATATGTGTCAAATGCGTTCAAGAGCTTTGTTTATTCGGCCTTCATTTGTTATGAGCTCCGAGTGTATGTGATAAAACTGCTGGGCTCTTGTTGATGCATAGGTCTCGACAAAGGGCAGTACAGATATTACAATTTTTATTATGAACTGTGAAATATGTGACAAAATCGACAGGCAAAATCTGCCTTGGTGTTCTGATTTCGTTTTTGATATTTGACTTTGTACGACCTTGTAGCACAATATTAACCCACTTTGGGCAGCTGTAGCCTAGCTGTCGTTCCTCTCTTTTTTTTATAGTGAACAGATAGCTCTCGATTTCTTTCAGATAACACACGAAATAAATAAAAAAAAAATGGTTTTTTTTATATATGTATATAAAAAAATATTGGAAAGCTTTTCCGTTTTAACAAATACCAAATCGAGAAATATTTCGTTTCAATAATTATCAAAATTTATTAAAATTCATAATATCAAAATAAATTCGTTTTGTTGTTTAAAAAAAGTTTTCCATGTAGATACATATGTATGTAGGTACATATTTATATCAGACCTATTAAATTTGGTTATTAATTAGTAATCAATTAATAAGACGGCTGCTTTAATCGTTACTGTTTACTTGAATTATTTTTCAAGAAAAGCCTATTATTAATTGATTGCGATTAGAACAAATAAACAATTTTTTTTTTAAATATAAATAAAAGACCGCAGATGTAATAATGTCTTGCCAATAAATATCAAATATCAAAATAAGCAAAAAAAAACAAAAATAATAAAAAAAAGTTGTTTTGATTACTTTTGATTATTTTTGATAAGAATTTTTTTTTTTTTCAGTACTACTGATGTGTATGTTTCTGGGAGTGTTTTTGTCGTTGTAAAGCAAAACAAACAAAAAGGCTGTTGCTCTGGAGAATTTCATATTTACTGGAACAGCACTTCCTTTGTCAAATTGGCATGTCACTTTCCGAAATATACATAGATGTCTTCTAAAGAAGGTGTAGAAAGCTGACAGTTTCGATAGGTATGAACCACCCATTCTAAATGGTATTGTCTGATGACTGGCCACTGAAATTTCATGGTAAAAAGGACAGAGCTGTTCCGAGTCAATTTTTTGCCCGATATATTAAATTTTCTTTCGAAAGCTTTCCATCACCCTGTTGATATTCTACTTATTATTTTTTTTTCAGCTCCCATAATGACGGTTTCAGGAGTCAATGCATAACTGCGGTGTTAAAAAGTGATTTATTGGTTGCTGTGCTGCCCGAGAGAGGAAACACCCGACCCAAACTAGGGCACAAGTTGACATTTTGGTCCACGTTGATGCACGTTCGCCTGGAACCGTAAGTGCCCAGGTTTCTATTGGGTGTTTGTTTATTGGTTAAGCTCAAACCATTTGGTTTTGACCAGGAAGTTGCAATGCCTTTAAGTTCCTTCTCTGGGGAAACGAGGGCCCAAATGTTATGAAACAAAGACGGACATGCCTTAGGCTGTTTCGAGACCTTCCCTTATAACACATAGTTATAATATGACTGAATATTGTGGATTTACTTGATCTGAGTACGGAGATCACTATACCTGAACAATGTATGATTTCAACAGCCACTCACCTCAAGCACCAAGTTTCGTAAAAGTTAGTGAGAAATACATTGAGTCATCTTTTAAAAATATTTTGAAGAAGTCCCTATATCAGCTAAACTTGTGATTCATTTTTTGACACCGATAACCAAATCTGTTATAACCTGTTTGAAAGCAGTGAAAACCACTTGATTTCAAGCCTTGGTCCAGTAGTATAAGGCGAACTCACCAACCATAATAACAAAGGAGGAGGACCGGAAAACATTAATTCCACTTCAAATTTCTGCAAACACATAGGAGTACGCAATTTTCGACATATTTTGATCCGAGAATTATCGCTGGATTAAAACACCTGTTCTACCAATGCATACCAGCGCCCACAAACAGCTCATAACTTCAATTTGCAGCATTTTTCCCTGGTGTGTATTAAGCCGGTAGCAAACGTAAGAGAGATGTTTATAGGGTATACATAAATAGGTAGAAATGAAATGTGTTAGGATTGCAGCTTGTAAGCACGATAGAAATAAAAACTGATAAAGTGGTTTGTATGTACTTAGGTCAGTGGTGTACGAAGGCGTTTGTACACTTCGTACATGGGGTCTAGAATTGCATTCTCTGGAGAAACGGTAAGAGATCTTATGGCAGAACTAAAAGAAAAAACGAGTATAAAACTGACAGCACCGAGTTCAGTAAAGACAAGTAAAAAACTATAAGCCCGGTGAATATTACATACCTAGCAATAATCGAATTACTTGACCGGATATTTTGTTTGGTTGATGCTAAATACCGATTAAAACCAGATTATAAATTTTCATTGACACATCATGATAAAATGACTAGTAATTGTATTCAAACAAACCAGAGTTTTTATATACTGGAAAGTGTGCTACGCTACGCCTACCTCCACAAAATGCCTACAATTTATTTTGCGTATAACTCATTATGTGTGCCAAATCATATTGATATCACTTGCGCATCAAATTATATCGCGCTTTAAGTTTTACAATCATATTTTTCAAAGCTACATCAAAAAGTGGGCGTGGTGCGCAACCGTTGTCCAATATTTTCACAACAAACAGTAAAGTTTATAAAATGAACATTTCAACAAAACTTTCTAACGACGGATCAATTTTTGTTGGAGTTGTAGGTTTGAAAGTTTTACGGCATAATCCACTATAAAAAGGCTGGGCCACGCCCATTTCCAAAAATTTATATTTTTCGAATTTGCTTTTACACGAACACTTTTTAAGGCGAAATTTAAGTCACATAATTTGCGGTAGTATAACCCCAAGCAGGCAGGACATACATGTTGGGAAAAAACTTCGTCAAACCTTTTGATGGTACCTGTGCTGACAGTTGAACCTTGGACCTTAGGAGTGGTAAGACAGAACAATACGGTTGTCAGCTTTTATAGCTAGAGCCAAAAACGCCTAGACCGTTAAGAAAGTTGAAACTTATAAAGTTGCTCGAAATTGATGAGCCATCAGTCATCTGCTAAAACCTTAATCTTCCAAATACCAGACTAAGAATTTCACCAGTTGCTATTTTCATATCTTTACTGAGTGCTTGGCAAACGCAAACTGATGCACTGCCTGCATCGCATCGCTAACATGAGATATATATGAAAAAAAAAAAACAAGTAAGTAAAGGGCTGTCTTCGACTGTGCCGAAGGCTTTATACCTTTTATGAATACGCATCACGGTTCTAAGTGCCCGATCCTCACTAACAATTAGTACGAACTCTGCAAAACTGTTAATTTAAAGATACATATCCCAAACCCCATTTAACGGAAAAATCTATTATATGGCAGCTATATGTTATGTTGGTCCAATCTTGGTAATACACTCATTACATATATAATATGCACCAAACTTGCAAAATTTTGTTTTCCTAGCATTTTAATTTTAAAATTTATAGCCCAAAACCCATTTATCGGAACTATCGATTAGATGGGAGCTATATGTTATGTTCGTCCGATCTGGCTAATTCCGATAAATGATTAATCTTACGCAAAATGCCGGCTCCATACCAAATTTCATCAAAATATATCAAAAACTGAGGGACTAGTTTACGTACAAACTTACAGAGATGGCTAAACCGACTCAGCTCATCGCCCTGATCATTTCGGTATACTTATTGGTGGGTCTATCTTTTTTTCTTCTCATACTTACAAACATCGGACCAAAGTTATAATACCATTTCAGGTTCAAGAAAGGTATAATAATGAACGAAGCTCTGTGAAACGTTGCCGCTCATCACTGATCACTAGATTCATGCAACGGCTTTTGCACGCCTTCATTCATATATGCAGAGTTTCACTACCATAAATTCTTATCTTTCTTTCGACTTAATTTTTATCTTCGACGCCGACAGGGCTTGCATACAATCGATTGAAAGCTGTTGCTATTAGCGGCATATGTGCATGTCTATTTGTAACACTGAACTCTTAATAGCATTACTTCCATACTTGGTTATATCTATTATCAGACGAAAGTATGATTGGTGTTCCACTTCGCTTAGTGTTACTTAGGTATGGAGCACAGATATTTTCTGGTTTTACTCTGCTTTGTGAAAGTGTATCTATTTAAAAGGTGATGCATTTTAATACCATCATGGCCTTAGATGGAAAACAAAAAAAGAAATTCAATAGAAATATTTTAAAAATTTTCTGGTTTTAAGAATATTATCTGATCTAATAATCTAAGCTTAGCTAACTACCGTTTAAAGGAGCAAATATTTAAAGATAATCAATAAGGAATAGGAATACATTTCCATGGATGAGTCAAGCCTATCGAGTCGACAAAGATTTTATTTTGTCTGCATACCGTGTCATAGTGCGAACTCTTTTAAAGTGAGAACTCTTTCCTGCAAAAAATTGTGTGATTAATCTATAAGAAGAGCTGCCCCCACGTTTAATGCGTTTCGTTCTCTTCCTTACGGTATTAGTTGTGATAAATTAATTGTAATTTGTTTGACCATCCCCTTAAGGGAGCAAAGGGGATCTGACCACCACTACTAATTCAGGCATAAATGGGCTCAATTAGTTTCTTGATAGGACATGCTCAAAATAAAAGTGATCAGTTTAAACCATATAAAATGGTATAAACTGGTATTAGTTGCAAGCTCTTTTGCATCTCATTCCGGTTTCTTCCTAGATTAATCGCATTTTTGCAGGGATATTTGGACAAAACTAATTGCTCTTCAGTTCCGAAGCCAAACCTCGAAGGAGAGTTTAATGAGCATCACATATTTGCCTTGTAACACCAATGTTTTTAATTTTTATTTTTATATGATAAATTAATAAAAATCTCGCTTCAGATAAGTTGGGAAGCGATATCTCAGTTTAACATTTAATATGTCTCTGTTTCTTTACAGAATGAACTCAAGATCATCGGAACTTGCCGTATCGTGATGTTTTTATTTTATGCCTAAAGAACTACCTAAAAAACTAGCCTTACTGTCGGTAACGCAGTTCATATAATTGCGATTCTTACGACCTGAGCATTCATTAATTGCCATACTGAGCTTTTTTGTGGTTTTTTTGGACTTGAAAAAGCATAACAATACATGTTAAAAAAAAACTAAAGGTATTGGTTACTGATAACTCTCTTTAGAGATCAGTCGGTCGTTTTTTGCAGGGTTTCGTCTATGGTAGGCTACACTTGATCCCAACTATTCCGTTGCAGATAGACCAATTCTTTGCTTTATAGGATATGCTCAAACGAAATGGATCAGTTCAACTAACACAAAGAGATCAACACTGGCATTAGTCCCATACTCCCTTGTTACTCAGAATTCATCCTAAGATATCAAGTTACCCTCGAAGTTACACCCCTTTACGTCTTTTATATTTAATGTTTCCATAATCCCTGAATATGTAGCCTCTCACATGTGGGCTTACCAAAAATGCCCGCAAGCACTTTAACCATTTTCACTTTACAATTATCACTAATATGCAACTAAGTTGTTTGGTCTATTTTGAACTAGTTTGTGATTGCTTTACTTCTTTTCGAAATCTAAATACTAACAATCGACCGACTATTTGGCTTTCTATTCACCTCACTTGTGAGAGAGTTTACAAGTTTATCTGACTGTAGGGTAAAGGTACACCGCTAGATATATGTATACTAACCTACCGATTTTACTCTTTTTCATTCTCTTACAATTTTAGGCATGTTTTTTGTTTTGTTCTTATTGCTTTTTCACAGCGCCTACACTAATCTCCGTTTGAAAAATGGAAATCCCTTGATAGGAGTGTAACTTTTTCACTACGAACATGATGCCACGAGTATGATAAAAATGATGCGATGTCACGTTGGTTGTTTGCTTGCTGTGCTCCGATATTTTCTGCATTCTTGCTTTGGTCATTTATCTTTCTAGAAAATATTTTCTCCTTCTGTTTATGTGTATATTTTCTTGTTGTTGACAACTATGTGCAATGTTGGCTTACAAAGTTGTACAACAGTCATTAGTAACACTGATTGTAAGCAATTGCAATAGATTATAATTCGCTCAAATGTTCCAGGGCCTTGATTTCGTTTTAAGTAGCATGTGTTTAGGGGTAAGCTAATGCGTTTGAGAAAATGAAGCTTCAAATATACTGCTTCTAACAATTTTTTTAGATTAAAAGCGGTTATAATTTTTTATTTATAATCCATAAAAAAATTTGCTAATGACAATTTTAGGTAATAAACCTCCGAGTTCATCTTACAAGGCGGATGAAGTTTGCTAAGAAGCTTTTTGGTGTCACCAAACACTCGCTTGTTTGCTAACCACTATCGAGGCCCGATCTTGTTTTGAAAAAAACATTCCCCAAACATTGGCACGTGAATCTTTTAACTTCGATGTGGTAGACTTACACACTAAACGATGATAACGGACATGATGTTGTTGATGTTTTAGGGAGTGTTGTCGAATGAGACCTTGGCAGGATATGAACCCGGCAGGCTCCAATACTCCCTTGCGGTACTGCCCGACTGTCGTGGTAGAAATTTGATATGACCAGTGTAACCTTCTAGATCATGTCAGCCCTCCTGTATTAAGGAAGGAAAATATGTGTAATGAAAGGTGAGAGGCATCATATCCGTAGATCAATATCTTCTTCTCTAGTCTCTTACGACCGGTATGCCTACCTCGGGAACTTTCTAAACCCCTAACCCATAGGGGTTATAACGGACATGATGGTATGGGTTAGTGCCGAAGTAAAGAGGAAGCTAGATAAAGAAATTTATATATACTGGAGATCGCCCAGTCGTGGCAATTCAACCACAAAACTTTATTTTATTTAAAATATTTGCTATACCCTTCATTCGCCTTTTTCCCCTTACTTTCTCTGCCGTTCGTTTATTCTAACATATTTTCGTTTTGTTTGATTCCCTCTTTTACTCTCTACAGTCTGTATTTTAAATTTATTTGATTCTTACCTTTTCTTTCCTTTCCTTCACTTTCCTTAATTTCCTTTCCTTTCGTTTTCTTTCCTTCCTTTCCTTACCTTTCCTGGCCTTCCCTTCACTTTCTTGTCATAGACTTTGTTTTATTGTATGTTATTTTAATTTATCTTATTTTACTTTTTTGTATTTCATTTACACAAACCCAACTACAAATACAAAAACAAAACAAACTCTATTGTTGAATACTCTTTAACAGTAATCATTTATTTTGTTTTGTAAACACTGTTTGTAGGTATCAGCAATAAAGTTTACATATTTGCTCATATTTTACCTTGCTTGTTTAATATCTCCAACAGTGAAACTTTTCGTGGTCTCAGGAGAGCCGCTGACACTGGGCTTCGTAGCCAGTGATCAATGATATAAAAACAACTAAAGAAAAAATGCATGACATGTCTACTCACGCAACAGAGGTTCTATAGTGCCCATACTTGCTTTTCATTGGTCCACATCCAACTCTTCGCACTCACAGTGAGTGCCGATTCGAGTAATACAGAAACATGCATGACATCTCTACTCACACATCTACGGCTCTATAGTGTGAATACATGTTTGGTATTTGTGTTGGTGTCACTTCTAAACTATTTTCCTATATTTTTATAAATTTTTTTTTAGTTTTTTTTTATTGAAGGTACTGCAGTTCGGCCAAACCTATCCATACATATACAATTGTTAATACCTTAAATGTATAGTTTGGCCATAAAGTGGGACAATTTCCCCTCAACTTGCGTATTGATATCATAGATATTAAAATGGTCAAATAATACAACTTATAATTTCAGCGTGTGGCAATCGAATGAATTTCTCCTTAACTTAAAAATTTTATCTCGCCTATTTTCACAACAGTCGTTCTTACTATTACATTCTTACTAATACAACTAAATATTACTTAACCCAACTAGCACAATTAGGAGCAGAAACGGAGCGTCGACTAATGTTGTGACTTTGAAGTGATTTGCTACTACTCATAGGCACGTATTAGAAACATATTGATTACGTTCCACCTGGAAAAATGGGGAATAGCCGAAACTTTTTAGCGACGTTTCTGCCTGCTACCTGGCTACGTTTAACGGACGTTGTAATTACGTAGTACCAATGAGGCATTATGGTAGACGTAACTGTTGCGGAACTGCGTACCTACAACCGTCTCTCTTTTTAATATATTTTTTTAAATTATAAAACTATATTTATTTCATTTTATTTGTGATGTGCATATACATTTATCTTCCTTTATTTGTGCAACTACTTCAGAACCTAAAAACCGCTTGCTTATGGTTATTAAGTATATTTATAAGAAGGTAAAATACATGTGTGCATAACCGATAATGTGGGCATAAAAGCTAGTGCCGTTTAAATTTTAGTGTCAAATGTAGTGGTAATAGGTCGAAATTTGACTACGTAGCCATTAAAATTTAAATGTTTTATTAAAATAATGCATTTCAAATAGCTTACAAAAAGCAAGGAAATCGCACGCTGGGCGCCAATACTGTTACTTTTTCTTAATAGGAAAAAACTCTATTGTGCATTGACTCATTTCGTATTGTGAATAAAGCATGCAAAATATATAAAATTTCTTTTATCAATTTAATGGTGTTGAAAGATTTTTTTTAGCAACATGGCGTACGCACTCCGTAGTAACCAAAGTCATTTATTCAGGTAATGGTGTCTATCCTTCTACTCAGAAATAGAACTAACAATTTTAGGTACACAAAAAAGAACCCTCCCAACGTTGCTGAAAATACCAAAGAGCTTGACAACTTTGAAGTAGTAAACCAGTAACTTGAGTCAGTCACCGTTAAGTGATTCACAACCTAAAAGTTATGAATTATTTTGAGGTGAAATACAGGTAATAACGACTTCTATAATACTTGTAATGTTACTTAATATTCGCATAATTTTAAGGTAACCACAAGTGGTAGTCGTAACCCTGCAACTACCTAATATTATTTTATTGAGGTTGCCGTCTCCGTTTCTGATACTTTGGTACTCGTTAGGAAGGAGTGGTTACCCTGAATTTGCTAACGACTATAACCTTAAGCGGTGGTTATAACATAACTTTACGTAGACTTAATATTGTTATGCATAGTAAACTATTCTAAGATAGCTTATTGTAATTCTTTGTGCAGGAATGTGCTCGAATATATATATGTAGTTATGGGTAAGGTTATATTTAGCATTACGGAAGCGGGCACGTATAGTGCTATGTTTACGGTTAAGGCTGCTTAATGGTTGTTTAGGTTATTATTACGGCTAATTTTATGGTTACGATTCTGTGAAGTTCATTGACATTTTTTGATTACAAATTATCGTTGAAGTTCTGTAACGGCCACAATTACTTGCTATGATTGTGTTTGATTTATAATAATTATATAAATAAATACGACATATGTACCTCCGTACCTTTAACAATGTGTGGTCTGCTGCTAATTTCTCCTACAAATTGGCAAGCCCTATATGTTTTATGCCGACTCCGACAGTTAGATAAGCGTGTTGTCAAGTGCAGATGAATTTTTTCTGAGAAGATTTTCATTGCAGAAATTAACTCGGAGTGTTACCGATCACAGCCGAGGGGCGACCCAGATTTTTCAAAAACTTTTTCCAAACATTTTGATGTTATCCAGCTCGTCACTTGAACCTGGGAGCTACGGTATGGTGGGCCAGTAACACTACCATCACATCAACGCTTAGATATGAAGCTTGAGCATTACTTGGTAATCAAGTCTTTTATTAATACACGAATTCGTCTTTTGTTTATTCCCATTAAGTAAAAAAATAAGATAAATCTTTGTATAAATTCCTTTCTCAAGCACACGTTCGCTTAAAATTTTATTTATCTGTGTAGAATTTGTTGTGTTGAATTTGTAATCCCCTTTCTTTTCATCACCATTTACCAATCACGCTTCCGTCATCAAGAAAAATTGCAACATATTGTCGCAACATAAATATCTCTAATTCTCCCCATCTCAAACGCAAGTGCTTCTCTTGTCATGTTGTCATAGAAACTCATCATCATCACGTTTCCTTTTCGCAGATTTTGTTTTATTGGCTTCATTCATTTAACCCAAAAATTTATTTACTAAGCTTATTCTGTGACAAAATCCTACAAAAGCTCAACCAGATAAACACCCGACGCATTCAATTGTGTTCCATAGCATTTGTCCATCTTTCAGAGTTAAGGATATTAGGACACTGCTTCATTTACGCCAAGTATACAAAGGCACACATACATCCACATAGGGTGAATTTTCCCTGGTTGCTTTTCTTTTTAAACCGAATTACGACGGATACACTTTGTCTCATAATTTCAAATTGGTAGCGTTGTACTTGTGGGATTATAACGGTATTAGCTGTCACTTTGTTGCCGCACACTTATACAAGTATTTTGATATATGTATATTAGACTGGGTTGATTTATTAACCGATATCGCGCCGTCGATTTTTCGATAGGTGTCGAAAGGGCAAATTTTTTTTAAAGGTTTGTTTAGCATACATGCGAAAATGTTTTGGTCGAAAAATCGACTTTTCCAAAACCCGAAAATAAAATTTTTTTTCAAAAAACTGTTATCGCCAACGTTTTTAGAGAATAATTTTAAGTGGGCCAGAAAATATGAGACAAATTCGTTTTCATCGAAAACATTTTTACATGCATGCTGAAAAAACCCCTTAAAAAAAGATGGCGAAAGGTTAAATTTTTTGACCAAAACACTCCCCAAAACCCAAAAAGTATTTTTTATTTTTTTTTCAAAAAACTGTTATCGCCAACGTTTTTAGCGGGCATTTTTGGGTAGTACAGGGTATACATGAAAATTTTAAAATCAAATGAAAATTTTTTTAGTAGGTCATGAAAAAATCCTTAAAAACTAAAGTCGAAAAAAGTCAAAAAGATGAAATTTCGCATGCTCGAAAATTATTTTTTTGGGTATGCGTAGTGGAACTTTTTTTCCTGAGCCCAAAACGTATATTGCTATCTTTAATGCCGTTCTATTTGTATGTTTATAATAACGAGATTTGTTATATTATTTTATTTGTTCTGCTTTCACACGTTGCGAACTGTCTTTCATCATTTTAAAGAAATCACACTTAAATTGATGAAAAGTGTCCGTAAGTAATTCGCGGTACGCTGGGAGAAAGAAAATGAGAAGTACACAAGCAAGTAAGCAGTGACACAGTGATTGACCTTTTTACAATTTCTTTTTCCTACGCAATTTAAGACAGAGGATTACAAAGCAGGGTTGTTGTATAAGTGTTGGAGCAAAGCAGATAACACACGCTACGGATTAAGTGACCAAGTTATAATGCTAGCTAGTGCTACAAAATTGTCGAAGAAAAAAGACAAACTTAGAAAAAAACAAGAAACAACTCTTTAGTGAAATAGCAAAGGAGTCAGCAAAAACCAAAATTTGGTACTTAAGTTTTCTAACTCATCTCAAACTAGTTGAAGAACAATAACAAATTTTCAAATTTTTGGAAACTCCTAAAGTGTCCAGAGTTCAAAAAATGCCAGTGGAATATTTTTTAAATTTGAAATTACCAGCAACAGTGATCGAGTCGGCGAACTCGCCCAACTGCGTTCAGTCTAACTATATTATCACTTGCCCACAGTAATCGGCAGCATTTAAATTATTTTCACTAAAGAATTACAATTAAAATTTGAATTAATTTTTTCATGCCCCAGAGTTAACTTCTGAAATCTCATAACATTTCGTAGATGTGTCTATCTGGTTCAAATGCCATACATGAAAATAACAGTAGGTTAACTAGCTTGGTGTTCATATTATTTTGAAGTAGTTCTCAACTAGTTGGTTTCACTGCAGAAACAGCAAAGCTTACACCGATTCATATTTGTATTTGTATGGCTATTAGGGATGTCAGTATCAGACAGTGGCGTATCAAGGATTTTTTTTTTAATTTTAAAGACATATTTCATTAAGACATGTCCGTCCGTCCGTCCGTGGACATGATAACTTGAGTGTAAATTTAGATATTTGAATGAAATTTCGCACACAGGTTGCTTTCTGGCCAAGGTAGGTTTGCTGTTTAAAATGCCCGAAATCGAACCATAACTACGCCCCTTTTTCGATATCGAAAATTTCGAAAAGCGTTTAAAAATAAATAATTAAATAATAAAAGCAGCTACAATAATGAAACTTGGTAGATTTATTAAGTTGATCATCCCATTGACAATTTTGCATAATTTTTGGAAAATTGGAGTGGTTCCGCCCACAAAATTTTCAAACTTCGACTGTTAATAACTACAGAACGGTTTATGCTAGAATAACGAAATTTGGTAGTAGGTATACCATGGTTGGGGTACATACATTCATAGAAAGTAATCAAAATCGCTTTTCGACCACGCCTACTTGTATAATAAGCAAATCGGTGAAGGACCACGCCTACTTTTGGACCAAAGTTTTCTAAAAGATAGGTAGAGAACCGGAACATGCCATATCTCCTTCACCGATGCAGATAGAATGCTAGAATTTCGTAGTTGCAATGACCTGAAGATCTTATTAATGATTTTTTTTTTTTTTAATTTTGGAAAATGGGTGTGGCACCGTCGACATATAAATGAACAAAATGTCAAATTTCAGCTATTATTAACTTCAGAACCGTGTTAAATAAAATTACGAAACATCATGTCTGATTATCGACGATACGCTGATTATCTTCTGATTATGTGCTTAGCAAAAAACAGAAACAGCTGAAATTAAAAATCTGATTTTGTGATAAATTGTTTTGCTATCAAACTCTGCGAGTAATAGAGTTTAGAAATATAATAATATCCATATAAAAAAATATCACAATCGAAATTTGTACGCCAAAATGGTTCGTTTAAAATTGTAAACAAGAGCAACTTTTTATGCGTTCACAATGCAACTTTTGTGAAGTTTTCCCAAAAACGTTCACAATGACCAACTTTATCATGATAACTTAATCAGACTTTTGTGTAAACGAAAATGTCATTCTGAAACAAACCATGATTAGGTTATCATGTGTTTATCATAACCAGACATTGAGAAAACGGCCCTAAATATAATTTTCGCTTTTTTAGGTAATAAATTTGAACGCATACAAAAATTTAAATACGTTATTGCAAGTTTTGACATTATTGCCATTTACTACAGCGAACCTTTATTCTCAACCTTGAGAAGAAGCAAGAATTACTTAAGAAACACGATGGGACAAGATCGTCTCAATGGTTTAGCTTCTTTGAATATCCATAACCAGATTGGTTTCACTGAAGACGAAATCCTGAAAGAATTTTTCTAAAAGCTTCGAAAATTTAAAAACCAAAAATGTGGGATCCGCAAACCCCCCGTGGATCCGCCCCTGGTCTAAGACTAAGCATTCAGTCAAATATTAACACATAAGTCAATTTTGCATGTATATTTTTCACTGTTAATAAATTACTAGGAACAATTTTTATAAAAATTTCAATAAAGACATATTCCGTTAGAAAAATTTCTTACATTAATTTCGGGTTTGAATGCTCAGATTCCGATAATGCATGAAGGAAAAAAATACCGAAAATGTGTATTGGTTATTATACACTAAAGTCTGGTTCCTTGAAATATAATTATAGACAGAGGTCCATAAATATAAGGGGTTTGATGTTAATTCTTAGTCGGTTTTCTCCTTAATTTTTTACTTAACCGCCTGCGACGATTCTGGCCGAGTTCAACAAAGCTCATTTGTCATCTGGGTTTAAATAAAAAAAACAATTTCTTTGCTTCGCTATTTTCATTTAGTTACATAACACGGTATAGAAAACGAGGCCACAATACCATTATCTGCTGAACAAATCCAATGTTTGCTCAAAAGTAGTATAGCTGGTGATTGAATCTGATTCAGTAGTTAACGTCAGCAAAGCACTTAAACAAGTCCACAAATAAAACTTACTATGGAATACGCTGATCTACTGATCATCTCATTTCTTGATAAAATTGTATCCAATTATTGGAGTGGTTACATGGAAAGATACGGTCGACTTCCTCATGTTACTTAAATGCAATTTGGAAGTTGCAGCTACTTTTAAGTAACTGAAGTAGTTTCTGTGACGCTTTGTGTTCCCCCATTGTCCCTCTAAAGTTATGGAACTTGTAGGTGATATTTGACAGTGATAGAAAGTCAAATGAGAGCAGGAATGTTGAGTGGTTATTTACTGTTGTAAAATGAAGATGTAAACAGCTGATCAAATCAGTGTTGCCAGCTCTCTTATTTCGCTCCGCATAAAAAACCACAAAAAATGTATATTTCATAAGCCTGTGGATTATTTATTTATTATTTGAACGAAATATTTTTTGATTGTTTTTATGAATGTGTATACCTAGCATAGTATGATAAGCTGATAACCTAGCATAGTATGGTGATCATACTACCGAGAGCATACACTAACTACTGAAAATTTATTTTTGTAGTGTAAAAAGCAATAAATTTTGTCGTAAAACCACTGTGTTGGCAACACTGGTTCAGATATAAACAAGTTTCATAGGCTGTTTTATTTTGTTTTGTTGTTTTTCCGACAGGGTGAATGATTGATTTATATTGGAACGATTTTTCGTCATCCCTTGTCAAATTTGGTTTTGAGACAAACCGGTTTCGGCGTTGTGCCATCATCAGTGTCGATTTTCGGGATGACGAAAAATCGTTCCAATATACATCAAGTTTCATAGGCAACCATGAGGTGGCAGCGGAGACTTTAAACATGAAATTTGTAGTAGTCATAACTTTGCCACGACTTGAGGCTTGCTACTTTGTAATAAATATAGTTTTAAAGTTAAAAGGTTTTAGTTGCGGACACTATCATCAAGTATTAATCAATTCAATTGAATTGTTGGTATACAAGATTTTTATACAAATTTTATGCAGTCAAGAAATTAATTATATAGTAATAATTTTTCGATACCGAAGGATCATATCTTCTATACTACCTATAAAATAAAGTCGCTAAAAATCTATGTACGGAATTCGCTTCGCACAGAGTGCTCCGATTTGAAAGCGGGTTTTTGCATTTTAAAGCTTAGCCGTGTGAGATGGACTTTTTTTTATATAATGTGAAGGAATGTAAAAAGGGGGCGTGGCAATCGGACAAAATGTGGTAAAAAAACATACTTTTTGGTTTACACAGCCATACATCATAACCGAATCAACCGATTAGAATGAATCTTCCTTGAAGTTAAGCTTTGAAATATTTACTTTCGTTCTGCATCAAAAAAGATGTCTTCCTAATTTAACCAAAATTGTTTAAACAAAAGCAGCACTTTTTCAAAAAAAATCTGTTTGTGTGTTTGTCCGCTGCCAACCGAATAAGTCAGCGTGCTTTTAGCGACAGCTGTGGTGAGACATTCATTTGAAGAATTCGCGAAAGAGCTCGGTAGCGTTACTTCACTTCGGACGTATGTATGTATGTATGTATGTAATGTTAATTATAAAGTTGTTTTAAACATTATCAACCTGTGTGAAACAATATGCGGGTTGCTAGTACATGTATAAAGTGATTCTCTTGCATTTTTGTCAGATAGAAAATATCGGCGTATTATAATTACATTTAACAGGTTATTTTCTTCCATTTTAATTCGTTCACGCAAGCCATTCCAACTATAAAACAGGTTTTCTCTTATTACTATTAATGTGATAATTAATAACTCCACTTTTAGGTTCCAATTTAAATAAATATATAGCATACCGGCAGGACCGCCTTTAGGTGGGGTTAAGTTACAGATATGACCCGCATACCTCTACTTTTTCTCTACAATTATTGACACATAATCTTCGCTAAATATCGCATGTACACGTCAGAATTTTTTTCTTTTTTTTCTGTCCTATGAACCAAATTTACTTTTTCGGAAAGGGGAGAAAAAAAAATACACGTGTATCGGTTATTTTTCATGTACACGTCAGAATTTTTTTTTTTTTGCATTCCTCCGTAGGGGTAGCCAAATTGTTGGTACAACGTACTTTATTGTTGACCTTCATCCTTAAGCTTGCATAAATTTCTATAGCAATAGTCGCACACGACCAAAAAAAAAAGATCTGACGTGTACATGAAAATCGCCGATACACGTGTATTTTTATTTTTTCTCCCCTTTCCGAAAAATTATACATGGTTCATAGGGAAGAATGTGTCTAACGCGGTGTTATTAATGTCGTCGGTCATTGTGTAAATAAATGTCTAAGCTTTGAGCAAAAGGTATTTTGAAAATATTGAGTGACATGTTTCGTTAGAGCAACAACAAATACGCATTCATACACAATGAACAACAAATGTACCGTAAAATAAGCATTGATGACATGCTTAAATACATATACTTATCACTTGTCAATATCATACATACATAGGCATGCATATGCATATATTTGAAGGTATCCCATATACTTTGTTCCATCACTATTAACTCCCGGTATTGTACAAGCATTAACACCATAGTGACTGTCAGCAAGATAAGAGTTTGCCAGTTTCTGACCTTAAAACCAATAGAACAAATTCCACACATGACAAGGTTACTTACTGAACCATAATATGCCCATCATTCATATCGATAACACCCCCTCTTACTCTACTCACAGACTGAAATATAGATAGCATTTAGTGTAATGCGTGTTATGCTGTACAACAAATTTCTGTAGCACTATTTCTTACTGATTTTATTTTTATTTATTTATAGGTATTTTGTATCTTTTTTCTTTTTATTATTTTCTTGTCGCATTTTCTTCTAAGCCGTACTTAATGAACCGCTAGGGCGTATGAGTGATATACAATCATTCAATATCTTCACTTACATACAATGCATGTAGCAGTGTGATCAATTCTGACAAGTCCTTTGCCTTTCAGTGTTTCGGAAAAAAGAAAATGGCCGTGGCACCGCTCACTTTTGATTAAGTCAAATTTAGAAATAGCATTAATCACAAATCAAAAACCGTCAAAGATATCAAAGCGAACTTTGGCACACAGATTTCCATGAATACAAGGACTGTTTGGGGAAAAAATGGGCGGAATCGGTTAAGGTCCACGCCCACTTTTATACGAAAGATTTTGAGAAGGACCATAGATATGTCTAATAAGCAATAACTTTGCGTAAAATAGCTTTATAGCATTTCTATTTCACTTTAAAGTGTCCGTGAACGAAGAAATTCGAAAAATATAAATTTTCGAAAATGGGCGTGGCCCAGTCCCTTTTATAGTGGTTTATTCCACAAAACCTTTTATAACATAACTCCGCCAAAAATTGATTTTTTTAAACGAAATATGGCGAAAATTTTGAATATATAAAGTAACTGTTTATTGTTAAATTGGCGAATTCGGTTGAGGGCCACGCCCAGTTTTTTAACAAAGCTCTGAAAATTTTTTCGGTTAATTTAAAACGCAAAATTTCTGTAACTTTACAAGCTATTTTAATAAAATGTTGCACATATAATAAGCGTTTTAAGCGAAACTCGACCGCAAAAACATTTTGCGGGTTTCGGCGAAATAGGCGTGGCGCCGCTTACTTTCCAGCATAAAAGTTCTGCTATTTTCAAAGGCGATTGGTTGTAATTTCATATGGATATTTCAATGAAAATTTGTCAATAGTATATGTTATATTCCTGCCAAAACCTAGGCAAATCGGATAACACGCAAACAAAATATCCGGGCAAGTTGTTAGTACCCCACTTCAATACGTCAGTTATATATCTTTTTTGATTTTCATACCTTTCATGAACATGAAATATTTCTAAGTATGATAAGAAGTATTTTGAAAAAATGTGGTTACCTATTTATATACAAGTAAATTAATTTACCCCTCAAAACTCATAACACAAGTGTTTTTATTGAAAACAATCATTTGGATTTGTAATACGAACTGCAAAGTATTAAAATGGACCTGCGTAAATTGGTATGCCATAATAGATCACTACTAGGTATATAATGTTCGCTTCCACCTGAATTTAGATTTTCTTACTTGTTTTATTTTAATTTTCTTATTGATTGTGTTACTTAAAGTAAAATATGCCTTCTTAGCAACTATCAAGAAACTGTCGTCTGCCGTAACCACTATCAAAAGTTTTTTACTTATTTAATGCATGATTTTTGAAGATAGTTTTTGAAACTATTTATTTTTCTTTCAACCTATCCTGTTGGAGAATATCGAATTTCCCAATGCTGGGACTAATCCCGGAACCCCGGATACTAAAATTAGATCCCAACAGACCCGGGATTAAAAAAATTTCAAATCTCAATTAGTATCCGTAGTCTCTACTAAAAACCAAAGGTTTTGCTTCTGCTGAATCTTAATCTATGGCTTGTAAGATATGCGAAATATTTTTCTAAATTTACGGGTGATTCCAAACCCACTTCCAAAAAACTTAAAAATTAGATAAACATTTTCTACTGTAAATTTGATTCAAATATAAAGGGTGTTTTTTTAAGGGTATAGAACTTCGAATTGAAATAAAACACAAGAAAATCGTTTTAAGGTCCATCAATTTGGCTTTATTGGAAGGATAAGTTTATGCCATTAATGTTTAAATATGATTTCGGGCATGTGGCCGCCGCGGCTGGCTCGAATAAAGCCAATTCTACAGGTCCAATTTTCAACCACTTTTTCGAGCATATGGGGCCGTATGTCGGCAATAACGACACGAATGTTGGCTTCCAATTCCCCTAACGTTTCTGGTTTGTTGGTGTAGACGAGCGACTTCACATATCCCCAAAGAAAATAATCCAATGGTGTCAAATCACACGACCTTGGTGGCCAATTGACAGGTCCATTCCGCGAAATTATGCGCTCATCGAATGTTTCCTTCAATAAATCGATTGTGACGTGCGCTGTGTGGCATGTAGCGCCGTCTTGTTGGAACCACAACTCATCCACATTCATACCATCCAATTCGGGAACAAAATAGTCGGTTATCATGGCTCTATACCGGTCTCCATTAACGGTAGCTGCCTCTCCAGCATTATTGCGGAAGAAGTATGGCCCAATGACTCCACCAGCCCATAGAGCACACCAAACAGTCAGTTTTTGTGGATGTAATGGCGTTTCAAGGGTCTCATGTGGATTCTCTTCACTCCAAATGCGGCAATTTTGCTTGTTGACGTAGCCATTCAACCAAAAATGAGCCTCATCACTGAACAAAATTTTGCGATGAAAATCAGCATCGAAATCAATCTCATTTTCGGCCCATACACCAAAATCACGACGCATTGCATGGTCTCGCGGCTTTAATTCTTGCACAAGCTGGATCTTGTAAGGTCGCAAGCCAAGATCTTTGCGCAAAATCTTCCATAAAGTTGATGGACAAAGCTCCAATTGCTGTGCACGGTGGCGAATCGATTCATTCGGGTCCTCTTCAACACTTTGCTCTACAGCGGCAATTGTTTCTTCGGTGCGCACTGTTCGACGTCTCTGCGGATGCGTATTATCACATAGAGTAAACGTAGTGCGAAAACGATCCATGGTTAACCGAATTAATTGCTCTGATGGACGATTATGTCGACCATAAAATGGACGGAGCTCACGGTAAACTTCGCGAACTGAACCATTATTTTCGAAATAAATTTGCACGATTTGCAAGCGTTGTTCTTTTGTCAACCTGTTCATGATGAAATGGCAAACTAAACTAAACATAAATGACATTAGAGTTGCCAGATTTGACCACAAAATGCCAGTTTTATCTCTATTCGAAAAACAAACCTGTAAAAAAAACACCCTGTATTTCTCTAGACCAGAAGTTATGGGCAGAAAATATTCGAAATCACGAAATTTCGATACAAAATAGAACAAAACATTGTGAAGTATTCCAAGTTTCGTAAAGAGCATTGCAAGATTTAGGGCATAAGTTCCCTGTCCTTAATTTCCAGCTTGTATAAATGACGAGCATAGATACAAATTTTGTTATGTATGTAATACTAATAACTCTCACAAAGAATTCATCTAACAACTCATCTCAGCTTATTTTTTACTTTGTTGGATGTAAAACTATTTCCCTTCAAAGATTTGTTGATGGTTAAGCGATAAGTTTTATGCGTTGTTGTTATGTTACAACTCAAGTGCGTATGTATCTCATGAGGGATGCAGACGTGAAATGTAAGGACACTTTAGGTAATGTGTGAATAAAAACTGGGCAAATTGTTTGTAACAGTTCAAACGAAAAGGGGTTGTGTAGTTGAAATTTGTTCATGTGTGTAATTGATTTTGTAGATAAGACCAAATTTATGTGGGAAGCAAAATCAATATTATAAACTTGCCTTAGGGTTAAATAAATTATTTTAAACGAATATAACAGACAATGAATGAACCAGTAAAATGACTATTTAGATAAACTATAGGTCAATTAAGTGTGGTGTTCGTTTTTTATTTGTCGAAAGATTTACTTATTTGTTGTCATAAAAACAATTGTTGAGCCTGCTTTGTGGACATGACTTTTATATATTTTTTGCCAATTTATTTTAATTTTTCTCTTTGCAGCACTTGGACTCTTACCTCTGGCCTTACCGATGTGAATAAAGTCCTAATTAACTGTGTCGCACTTCATTGAAATAATTTTTGCTTACTACGACTGCTAATGCTAAAAGACGAGTTGCTTCTGTGGAAAAGGATAGCTGGCTGTCTAGCTGGCATTCGTCCTAGTTTAGAATAAGTTTAGAGTTAGTAACTTTGACTGCAAGGTTCATATACTATACTGAATTGCTCAAAACACTCAACAAAAATTACCTTTAAGAACATCCAATCAAACAATAACCCATCCGACCAAAAATTGACACTGAAGATGGCACATCGAAGAAATACGATTATCCCTCAACCAAAATTGATAATTAAAATTATTAAATATATAGTTAAGTTAAGAGACAGTTTCTTCAAAAGAATAAACAAGAACTTTCTTCAATTCTTAAAATTGTATACTTTGTTTTAATCTCAAACAATAATAATAGGGTAACAATAATTTTGAGAGTTTTTAGTTGTATAAAAAAGCCGAACTTACCCAAGACAGGGAGAATGTACAAAGTTACCTGTAATATAAAAACAGATAATTATTACTAAGCGATATATGCAAGAAGCAATAGTAGATATATAGATATTCTAGACTATATTTAGATAGAAATAGAAGGGAAAAAACTGCTTCCAGATATCCAATGGTTAACAAAATTGGTCTGCTGAAGAAGTGCAGCACCTTCCGAAGTGGATCTAAAAGAAAAGCTTTTGTCTCTAAATTTTCCTGCTCTATTTTAACAAAAAATTTCAATAACTAATTAAAAAATAATTAAAAAAAATAAAAGCAATAATAATTTTCATGCAAACAAAATTATTATTATTGGAATTGAGCTCATTTTGAGTCATGAATACTTTAGGAAACAAAAAATTTACAAAAATGTCTCTGAGTACCTTCATATAAATCTGCCAAAAATAAGGCCATATACCTACGGCCGCCAAAACTCAACAGCCATCCAACGAAATTGTTTACCCTACATACCATATTGTATCCATTTACTTAATACTTTCAGATCGTTGGCAAGGTTCCTAATTTTTTCAGTAACCTTGATATATTCGCCACCTAATGGCACTGTTTGAACCTACCGACTGTCATCATCTTATAATGCATTATGTTCCGAATCAGAAGTCTCTTGCTCAGCGAGATGTTGCTTAAAAATCCATAACAAGATTCTTAATTTCAAAACTACGCGCGTCATCTAGCGGCCATTTTTTTAAAGCTTGCAAACTAGTTAGTTCCGAAATTTCCTAACCTCTGATTTGAAAGCGGAACAACAAAGGCACTGGTTAGCCGATTTCCTTTACTGTTTTGTTCTGCTAAGCATTCGCATTCGAAGAAACATATTTGTGAGCATTTGGAAAAAGAACTTAAGTCTAAAAATCCAATTTTACAGGAGGACGAAAAAACATCTTTAACTGCGTACAAAACCTTCGTGGGTAATTGTTAAAAAGAAATATGACCATTATATAATGGGACTATGTATTGTCAAAGTTTTTCAGTTAACTTTGTTCTTCTAACCGGAACGGTTTTCTTTAAAACAGGGTTTGAAAAAAAATAAGTGGTTTTGGCAAACAGATTTTAGAAAAAAATATCAGCTTAACTCACGTAAGACGTTTCACAAAAATCAGATTAAGTAAAATGTTTTAAAAATTTAGTCACTTAGGTTCCTTTTGCAAACTGATTTATGAAAAAAAATCGACCTAAGTGAAAAAAGTATAATTCATTGTAAGTAATAAGAAACAATATATTCAAATTATATACATTAGAGTGGGTCGATTTGTATGGACGAAAGTTAACCGATATCGCGCCATCTCTTTTTCGATAGGTATTGGGCTCAGGAAAAAAAGTTCCACTAGGCATACCAAAAAATATAATTTTCGAGCCTGCGGAATTTAATTTTTTAAATTTTTTTCGACTATGGCTTTTTATGACCTACTAAACAAATTTTCACTTAATTTTGAAATGTTCGTGTATACCCTGTCCCCCCCAAAAATGTCCGCTAAAACGTTGGCATGTATGCTGAAATAACCCTTAAAAAAATGGCGAAAGGATAAATTTTTTCACCAAAACACTTCCCAAAACCCAAAAGATATTTCTTTTTTTTCAAAAAACTGTTACCGCCAACGTTTCTAGCGGACCTTTTTAGGTCGAACAGGGTATACATGAAAATTTTAAAATCAAATGAAAATTTTTCAGAAACAAAAAATATTTTTTTAAATTCCTTTTATTAAATTACATTATCTATTTCAACCTTGAATTCGCCTTCAGCTTTAAGATTTTGGTAAAAGTTATGCAGCTCTGGATTGATGTTGTTGTTGTTGTTGCGGTAACGACAAAAATACTCCCCAAAGGTTTTGGGGAGTGTTGTCGAATTAGCATTCCTTGGCCGGATTTGAACTCGGTACGCTGCGGTACTCCCTTGCGGTACTGCCCGACTGTCGTGGTACCGATTTATGACCATTGAAACCTTCTAGGTCATGTCACCCTCCTTCCGTAAGTCAGGATTGATCATTGGCAGCATATCAAGTAAATCGCGCTTTTTGTTCAAGGAAATCGGGAGAGGACCCGTATAACATTTTGAAAGCCGGTAGTTTTGATTTACATCTTGCATTTATGTTCAATTCCTCAAAAGGAGAATGTTTGTATCGTATCAGTCCAGGCTCCTTTCTTATATACCTCAACCACCTAACCAGCTTCCACTCAAACTTTTCACCAAAAAAAAAGTTGTAAAAATAAAAACGATTAAACAAAAAATAAAATGTTAATTTAGTAGAATACAAACCATCAGTGTTGTTGCTTTTCCAGGTATATTTGCCTTTCATCAAGGCGTGGAAATTGTAGAACTCCTCTTATTTCATCTCCTGAGTAATATACTTTTTGTTAGTAGCCGCAGTTAAGTTAGACTAGTCATGGGATGTTGAATAGAAACAGAAGAGTATCTTTTTTCCTTTCTATTTATGCGTGAACTGTATTACACTCTAAATGAGTATGACCAACAACAAGAAATTAGTGATCAATCGTTTCTATTGTGGGATGATCTTCCAATACCTTTGCGAGCATAGCACAAATATATAAATTACAGTTTTGACCAGTGCAGGAATCACTGTACAAAATAACATGTTTTATACTATTGGATAATCCTAGAAGACAAAAATGCAAGAGCCGATGTAATTAGCTCCCCGCTTCGCAATAAGTTCATTCCAAATATAGAAGTTAGCTTTGCTTGTTGCACCATCATGAACAGTTAAATTAAAGGTCCACAAGGGACGTTTATAAAAAAAAATTTTAGCTTTCAAATAAGGCGTTGGCAGGCATTGCTGTAGGTCAAAGAAAAACATTTTCACAGACTTCTTGCAGGGAGTGTTCTTTGTCCATTTTCTTACAATCATAGGCAAAATCAGCAGAATCATGATGTTTTTTAATTTTTGAATTAAGCTCATCTTTTTCCTCTATGCTCTCAATGTTTTTGATTTTTTCTTTTAATATTTCGCATTGGGCACACAAGTCAAGTTGGGGCCTTTTAAATTTAATGTCTGAAATTTTGTCTTCTGACACCGAATTAGAAACCCTTTCTTTATACAATTTGCAAAGTGAAGCCATAATAAAGCCTCGTTGGCGCCGGCTGTAATGGCTTTCATACTTCGGAATACTGTTTTTGAAGTCCAAACCTTCGTTATGCTTTTCAATCGTTAACTTGTTGACTGGTACGCGCCTTCCCCGTCGGTCATTTGGAATGACTCCGCCGCATTCCTGCTTTATTTTGTATTTACATACAGTTTTACGCAAACTTTTTTCTTTTCGCCGTTAGTTTCAAAATGGTATATATACACGTACTCTCGTTTATTAGGGTTTGCTACGGTTGTGGTTTTTTTATGCTGAACTTCCATTAAGTTTGACAATGTTTGCCGACGTGTACTATAGTCGCCCATACTCCAATAATCTTTTTAATGAGTCTGATTTGTTGTTCAGAGGTAATTTTTGTATTGCATTTCATTCTGCATTCCCCCAGACCTTGTATATTTATTTGAGCACTGCAGCTGTTTCTAGATTTTTTGTACTCCGTGTTTAAATTTCTACCTGACTTTCTATTTCGGTCTGGCGATTTATTTGGAGTAGAATAAAGTTCGACCTCATTCAAACCGGGTGAGTTGAAATTATTAATGTTAGCTTCTAATACATTCGCTATAATTTGTGTACTTTTAGTTGTCGATTTCAGCTCCGAAGCAAGACTTGAAAGGTTGAAATCTGAGTCAAAAAAATAAGTTTCATGAAATACGTCTCCTTCCGACTCAGTTTCATTCATACATCTATCAGCAGCCTTAGGTATTTTAGATTTAGATGGCGAAGGTGTTGGTACTGCAAAAACACACGGCGCACTAGACGTTAATGAAATAGGTGCTAAATCAGAGCCCGTATCTGGAATCAGCTGACCTGTTATCGAACTGTTTTTCTTTCTATCGAATTAGATGACAGGTTATTTGGGTCCCGTTTTGCAATTTTCTTGCCATATTCGCCAGAGTTTTTCCCCTTTTCATCGAAAAAACAACTTATCTGAAATTTTTTAATTATATTTGAATTTTATAAAAGCTCTTAAATGCAATTAAGATGCCCTAACTTTAAGCCGTTGTGTTCTGAAAAAAGTTTTGAAAACGCTTTTAACAGGACATTATTATTATTATTATTATTATTATTTTATTTATTACAGTCTTGTGGACTTAGATTAAATCTATGAGATCAGAATAGATACTATAATTTTACTATTTTATGTATTACATCGCATTTAGTTTTGTATATATGCTTTGGGTTTGGATTATCTTATATTTACTCCGCTACAATAATTATGTAATAACCTCTTGAAATTTTTTATATTTTTACAGTCTTTTAATTCTTTAGGTAATTCATTATATTCTCTTACTCCTTCGAAATATATACCTTTTTTAGCAAATTCAGATCTTACAATTGGCAAATGAAAATCATTTCTATTTCTTGTGTTATAACTGTGGACATCATTATTGTATTTCACATGATCATTTAGATAATTCGGCAGGTTTCCTAATTTTATATTATTTATAAATTGCAATGTATAATATAACACAAGTTGCTTTACACTAAGCCAGTTCAAGCTGTTTAGGAGATCCTTTATGGGAGTATCGAAACGTTTTTTTAGTATGAATCGCATCACCTTATTTTGTTTTACCTGTAACCTAGCTATGCTTAAATCAGCCATTGTAAACAAAATCGTTGGGCAATATATAAAATGAGGCTTAATGGCAGACCTATAAACTATTGCTTTAAAATATCTGATTATGTGCTTGCATGTCCGAAACATAAAACCTATCTTTTTTGATACTTTCCCCTCTATGTATTTAAGATGCTCGTCAAACTTAAGCCTGTCGTCTATTATCACTCCTAAATATTTTATTTCGTTTACTCTTTCTAACTGTATATTAGAGACTACTTGTCAATTCCTGAGTGTGACTTCGTCATAACCATCCATTTTGTTTTATCTATATTAATTTTGAGCTTGTTTTGGCATAGCCATTTATAGACAGAGTCTATGTCTGCTTGTATCTTCACTGTAGCTTCAGGTATTGATGGACAGCACGCCCGAGCTAAAACACGTCCGTTCCTTTCAAACAGGTGTGTTGACACGGCGAGAGTTGATCGTTATATAATTGGAAGAGAAACCGACCTCTTTATATATCTGTATTATTTCATATTCTGTACAAGGAAAAGCACTTACTCACAATTAGGATGCTTTAGCAAAAGCGAAATTATAAAAAACAAATGTCGCCCCCCACTTTTTCAAGCGGTAGTTAGAAATTTATTTTGGATTTTTGTTCCCTTTCCTATCTTATTTGACTTAAGTTGCTTTGGAAAATGAATTTGTAAAAATATCGAGTTAAGATGTTTTTCCAGATGGCATATTTGTTAGAAACACTATTATTACGCCGATTAGACAGAAATTACTGTCATAAGAATTTGTTTTTATGATAAAAAAACTGGAAAATTTACTTAGCTCGAGTTAAGTTGTTCTTCCAAATGTCCACAGATATGTATATTATACCTTGCCTTATAATTCACATTAGCGTGTTAATTTTCCCTCAGTTTCGAAAAAGAAGCTTTTAAATGTATCATTAAAATCATTTGTAAATTAGCGTGCAAATTAAGTTATAATTCACGCAAATTTTCGAGCTGTAATCTTCCTTCGTTAATGCGTTATGATGTACGATTGGTAGTAAGTTTAGAGTTTGCATTGAGATAAACTCTTAAATTTTCCAAAATTTTATACTAAAATTTCAAAAGCGAATTCTGCAATAGATCGAATGCTAAATTCCTAAACCTAGTTTTAGTGTATCCGCTTCTTAATTTAATCTCGAATTATCCCTTTAACTCTGCACAAGCTTCATCGCTACACTCCTAATTTAATTCAAAATCCAATTGCTCCACGCCAAATTCGCTCTTGGGTTCGCCATTCCCTTAAAAGTCTGCTTTTCATTCATCGTCGAGTTAGTTACCTACGTAGAACATGCCGTCCACCATTCCCTCCTTCAAAGTTGCTTTGTCCTTGTTGGCAATTTCTATTAATTTATTTTCGCCCTGATAGATTTATAATTTCACTAAAAACTGTGATATTATACGGCGCTTCTGAGTATGTATAATATTCCAATTCACACGATCTGGTATTTCCTTGTACATTAAAATCACTTAACTTGCAAGCAATGATTTAATGCCAGCTATATTATTTCTTAACGATAATATTTAAACCAAGTAAATTTACAAAAAATTAAAGCAGAATTTTGGGTGTAAAAAAATATTTGACTATTTAAGTACCCAGTAGAACTTGCGATGAATAAGAGAGTACTCTCTTTGACATCTCTTTGGAATAATAGAAGATTTTTTTCGCTTCCTGCTCTTATTTGTGGAGGACCAAGAGCAAATAAGAGAGTACCCCGCTTAAATCCTTACGGATCAATAACAGAGATTTCTGCACTCTGTGCTTCCATTTTACTATATTTACTTTATATTTTTGGAGTGAAAGAAGAGATTTCTTTAACTTCTACTCCATGTTAACTACTTTTTGAGTAAGCCGAATTTCCCTGCCAACAAAAGAAAAAAATTTTCAACAAACGGAAAAAAACTTAAAAAAAAAGAAAAAGCTGCAATCGCAGAAAAACGAAAAATAAACACAATTTAAATAAAAGTGTATATAATAAAAAATATCGCTTAATACCGGCATGCATGAGTTCTAGTCCATTGCTTCCAATCCTTTATTTGCTTCCGTAGAAGGCTTTAGGCATGATTCTCCAAAGATCTTTCATTGGTCATTTAGGAGGAATGTGAAATGTTTCCCTTATAACTCTCCTAGGAGGTTTTCTAAAGTTCTCCAAAACTCTCCCATTACTTGATTGCGATTCATAAAAAGGTAATAACAAAAACTCCATTATTTTTTTTGGGAGGTGAAAGGTAATTTTTCTAGTACTCGCCCTCCTAGAACATGCAATTCTAAAAGGGAGTAAACAAAATTACACTTGAATACACAGAAATATATTGAGTAATAGGGAGTAATATAATACTCGCAAGGGAATACTCCGGGATTAATAAAACAACGATCCCTGGGTCTACTGGGTCTTCCCAGAAAAGCGCTTCGCACAAAACGTTTTGAATTTAGCTCTCTAAACATTGTAAACTACTTAAAAAGAAATAATTAAAACCTAAGTTTGGACGATTTTATGCAAATTTCGCTTTGATGACATTTACGCATATATATGTTCTTATGTACATAAATACAGCTCACCAAAAATTCTTTCAGCGAAAGAAACTTAAAGTAATTATGGCTTGTCAAACTTGCCCAGCGAAAGTGTCATTACTTTCTAAAAGGTATTCGATGACAAGCAAATAATAGAAAAGTAAATTAAAAACAATTTTAGCGCTTAATAACCTGTTAATTGCTTTTCTCTTTAAGCCATCGCCAATCAGCTTGAAGGGCTATACGCCGGTGTATGCTATAACGAAAGTTCTGAGCACGTATACGCCATGGCGTCCCAGCAATGAATGTACTCCATACAAACTCACGAGTGTGCACGTATAACAAATTACACTTGTAACTGTGTTATATACTTTTGTTATTGTTGTTGTTGTATTTGATGTTTGTTCTACTTAAAATATTTTATTATATACATTAATCGCGAAATGTCAAATAATTTTTCATTTGACATAAAATTTATAGGATATTCGAGACAAGACCAAGACGAAGCCCCAGCATAATGATGTACTACATAATAATTTAAGAATGTAGGTAGGTTGGCTATAAAAGAGACTTTTGGACAAAAGCTCCTAAGAGAGTTTTTTTAATATATTCAAAACAGAAGAAAAATTATAAAATAAAGGTAGTAAAAAATGAAATTGTTCGCCCTACAAATTTGCATTGCTTTCAATAGTACTCGAAAGCTTCTACAGCAGCTGCTTAGTTTTTAGGAATTTCGAATCTTAGTTCAAAGTGGAAATCGCACAATGTTTTGTTATTTCCTTTGAATATGTAGGGCTCGTTTCTTCTTAAAACAAAATGTCTAGTATGACGGCTGTCGGAACATAAATTATGGATATCCTGGCGTGTTGTGCTAAGGAAAATTAGAGCATATGACAATGAAGATGTAAAGAGAATTAAAAGCAGCCAGCATCTAAATATATGCCTATTAGACTGTCCGAAAATTTGAACTATAAAAATGTAGCGTGACCTGTTATCGTGTGTGCCCTGTCCATCCATTGCATTACACGTAGAGCGGTGATGGCGTCTTAACACTGGCAGGAACATTAACCACCCACGTAAGCCTTGCACAAAGGCGGTGCAGACATTCCATGTATCCCTAGATCTTTGTCCATAGAATGTTGGCCAAGGTTATTATCAAAAAAGACAGTTATAATCTAAGACTTTTTACCTTATTTCCCATTGAAAGGCGCTCCCAAGCCTAGCATAATTCTGAGGTTAGCAGTTCGGGAATGACCATAAATGTTCTAGAGCAATTTTCGTTTACATACTATGTGGAACGTTCAATCTTTGCTCAGCTCAACACGATTCCGCGAAATAGATAGAGACAGGTTTGATTAGAGGCTTACAGGAAAAGAATTTTATTCTTCGCCACTATGTACGTCGATTTAAGATTATATTTTTGAATAGTTGGTTTACTTTCTGCTTCTCTAAGGAAGATCCTTATATAATTTATGATTTTTATTTTTTTTTCGCATGTTATTGGAGACGTCACGGTGTCAACATATTCATGGTATTTAGCCTAATTGTATTGTCACTACTGCATTTGCTGGAAATAAAAAAATCTCTGAGTTAAAAACGGTATTCAACATAAATCGGTGGAAGCTGCGTTCAAGTCTATAAAGTTGTTGAGTGATGCGCCTACAAACATACAAACAGAAAGACTAAAGTTTCAAAAGCTTTATTTTGGCTTAACTTATTTTAGTGAAGACCGCCCTATACATTATTACGTAATACCAAAGCGGGGTGACAGTAGTTCAAGCCCCCTTGCGGGTTAGAGGATTATAATATGCCCGAAGTAGGCATACCGGTCTTAAGAGGCGACTAATATGCACAAAGGTAATGACGTGCAACTCGATGATTGATCTGCTGATATTATGCCTGTCACCTCTCATTACCCATCTTCACCTTCCTTACAAAGGGAGGGATGACATGACCTAAGAGGTTCCACTGGTAATACCAAATTACAACCACGACAGTCGGGCAGCACCGCAGGGAGTACCGGAGCGTATCGGGTTTGTATCCGGCAAATTACTGTAACTTCCGACAACACTCCCCAAAACCTTCGGCAACAGTGGTAAAATTTGTTACTTTCTGATCCTAAACCAGGGAAAAGTAGATGAATTTTATAATGAAAATGTTCCTCGTTCCGGAACAGTCTAATAATATATACGCAGAAAATCTAGTATGGATATATTTATGCCAGCAACATAAATGAAAATCTAGGAACTACGCTTCTTATAATACGCTTGGCGACGTTGAGGCTGTCAACAAAGTATAAAATGGCCTAAACATGATTTAACATGGAGTCTGTAGAATTTTTTTAAACAAAATTCGCTTCCTTGACTCTATTCGCCCTAGATGAAGCAACAGCCTTCAAGAGGACTGCGCTTGTTGAAAAATAATGTACAAAGTCGATCTAAAGAGAGGCATACAGTTGGCATATGTTGTGTTTGCTGACGTGGCGTGGGTATTGTCTGTTGGTTGTTATCATCGAGTATTTCATGCTTGTCATCAATCTTACTTAATAGTCGTTGGGACAATTGAGTTACGAGATACATGTGTCAAACGCTGTCTCCATCTACATAACAAAAATTTTAAAAATAGCGGTCAGATTAGGGAGTGCTGAGTGCGCTGTAGGAAAAAGTGAAACAAGGAAGCCTAATTTTTTAAAAAGAGTGGAATATTTAATTTAATTGTATGAAAAGAAACTGCTCTGTGAAACCTCATAGTAAATTTACACAGCCATTAAGAAAAAGAAGCTGGGAAAGTTCGTTAGGAAATTTTAAAATTTACTACATAAAAGAAAAACACATATATGAGATAGAATATATAACCTTGCAAATGTCCTGTTGTTACTCTAATGATAAAACACACAGGTTCGGTAGCGGACTTCAGCCGTGTAGTACGACAGGCATACCATACCGCAGCTAAGTTATGAGCCCCATAACCCACTGAAACTTTACTAAAATTTATCACTTAAAATGTTTATACATTGCCAAACGAATGGAAGTGTTCTTTACAGCACAGACGACACTAGAAAATGTGTTTCAAATGACCTCAATCATTCAGATAAAATGCAATCTCAACCATAACCACTTCATGCGCGGAGGATCCTCATCTTCACACTTCAAGACCTATCCATAACTTCACTTCTCTGGACACAAAAGAGTTGAACCGTAAATTACCTGCATGTTTGCCTATCACTTGTAGAATTTTAAAACGAAACAACTGAAACAATAAGGAATCAAGAAATGGTGCAATGAACTGGTGTCTTAGCCCGTGAAATATAAAATTGTATACATATCGAAACCACCTTCTCAATCTGCATGGGTTCCTCAACCACGTAACTGTTCCATAAATTTAATAAAGAGATCGTATGTTGGCGAAGACAAATAAAGGTTGCCGGCAATGTACAATTCAATCAGCCTCCATTCATGAATTATTACCCGCTAATAATAAACATTCAAGAGCCGCAAAAAGTAATAACTCGGAGGTTCAGAGCTGCTAAGGGATATCTTCTACGGGCGACAGAACATTACCTACACAGTGATTTATACCCGCTTAGCGAGATGATGCTATGGATGTGACCTCGTTACTCTTTAATAGATATTTTTTGTTTAGACATAAATCGATTTTTGTTTATAAATAAGTTTTTGTACGAAAAAAACCCGTTCGGTGTATTAGAAAAATCAGACCTGCTAAATTTGATTAGTGATTAGTAATCGATTATTTAGACGGCTTTTTAATTGGTAATGATTATTTTAATTGGTTTTCAAGAAAAGGCAATTATTAAATGATTACGATTAGAAAAAACCAAAAATTATTATTAAAAATAATCAAAAAAAGTTGTTTTGATTGCCTTTGATTATTTTTGATTTTTTTGGATTGTTTTCAGTATTCTTGATGTGTATATTTATGTACTTCTAATACATAATAAAAGAATAAGAAAATTGAGGTAATTGCAAAATTATATTATTATACCTGTTTCAGTTAGTTAGATACGGGCAGTTAAATATTTTTAGCTCCTTTCCATATAACTTTTATGAAAAAGTAGGCGTGGTCGAAAATCACTTTCGCTTATTTTCCATGGGTGCATTTATCACAACAATAGTATGCCTCTTACGAAATGTCGTTATACTAGCGTAAACGGTTCTACAAGGTGGCGCAAAAGTAAGCTTCCGATGTTCAGCATATCGGTTGTGGCACGTGCAGTGTGTGCTGTTGCACCGTCTTGTTGGAACCACATGTTTTCCAATCCCAATTCATCAAGTTGCGGCAAAAAGAACTCGTTGATCATTGCTCTGTTTACTACACAAATGTCAAAACAGAACTGACTTTAGGGGCCAATCGCAAAATGTATAGCATTTTCTGATAGGAGGACTACTTTTGCGCCACCCTGTATAGTTATTGAGAGTCAAAATTTGAAAATTGTCTCACTAATATGTGGGCGGTGCCACGCCCCTGTTCCAAAAGGTTGATAAAATCGTCAATTTGACAATCAAATTAATAAATCTAGCAAATTTCATCATTATAGCTGTTTTTATTATTGAATTAACCCATTTTACACGTTTTTCGAAATTTTCGATATCGAAAAAAGGGGCGTGGTTATGATTCTATTTCGTCCATTTCAAACAGCAACCTACCCTGGCCGAAAAGCATCCTCCGAAATTTCATTCAAATATCTTAACTAATACTCCAGGTATCGTGTCCAGGGACGGACGGACGGACATGTCTTAATGAATACCTCTGTTCCTTCTAAGAACTTTGATATATGCAACCATATATCCATCTCCATTATTTTGTACCATCGCAAACCAAGGTTATATGACCAAAAACTATAATAATCTGTGTACTAGTACACGCTGGATATAAAAATTATACAAAATATTAAAAATAATGAAAATAATCAAAACAATTAATCGTAAAAAATCATGACTTTTTAAATTTTTTTAATTAATTGGAAATAATCATTAAAAATTTCAAGTAATTGGTAATCAATCATTAAATGGATCATCAGGAAAGTACGCAACCCTGCAAGATGCTGCTAGGAGCGTACCAAGCAGGGCACCCAATAGAGCTACTGCTTGACGCAGATCGTCTCAGTACCATGAGATCCGGATAAACTTTAAAAGACCTTTGATTTGGTGATGTACTGGTGACCTATCAACCACAGCCAACTACGGTCGAAGAACGTCGCTATCAGCGCTATATTTCAGGAAAGTGCATTAGACACCTTAAGATAACACTAACCACTCTGCCTTAATTTTCAAAAGTAAACGCAACCTTCACTTATGCATGTCCTGCATGACATAAAACATATTGTTGACTGTTCCGCTGTGCTCCTACCAGTTTCAAACCCCATATCTCGAAGGACTGCTGTTAATGCTTAATGATAGTCGAAGTACCATTAAAACCACAAGAGTGTTTGGTGGAAAAATGATTACTGGGAACACTTTACAGACTATATTTTCAAAGCTTCAAGTCAATTAATTTCGGTTGAGTTATCAGTGTGCACACGAACAAGGCAACAAGAGGTCTTACTGAATACATTTTCAGAAACGATGCAGAGAACATACAAATCTGTAATACCCACCGCTTTGCATCAGTGTCACCAACAGCAGTATACTATCATAAACATTGAACACTCGTTTCTATACCCAAAGAAGAGAAGTATAGATTGCTATCTATTTATCTGATTGTTCACGAGAGGATTGTTCACGAGAGGATTATTAGAGTGGGTGTATTTGATATAACACGAGGCAGGTTATATGAGCTGATAGATGAAAAACCCAATCACGTGGTAGTGAAATTAAGTGCAGGACTTACCTTAAATTTTCCTATAAGAGGTCTTTACTAATTCTTTAAAGCCTTAGGATACAGCATGCAGAAAGAAAAGTAAGCACAAAAGCTAAACTTAGCTCTTGCGCAGCTGAAAATAAAGCATTTTTTTAAGACACATACACCGTCATGTTCATGCATAGAAACAAACCCTTTTAGCTACCCATCATTGTACTGATGTTTGGCAGCTGCGGCTATGTGCTTGGCATTGAGTGCTTTGCCATTTACTTCTTGATTTCACTCTGCACCAAATTCGATGAAATCCTTTAGCTAGTTGCTAAGCTTCCCCCACATTGACGTTGATATCGACATTATTAGCCAAAATTAAAACAATTTCAACATTTTTTGCTCTCATCCGGCAATAAATAAACTGTCAGTGTCATGTTATTTTATATGTTCTATTTGTTGTTGTTGCTTTTAGTTTTGTTGTTAATCAATGCCACAACTGGCCATAACGAGTATCATGAGAGATCATGTTCAAGTGTGGATGGGCGTTTGTATTACATTTATTCTCAATACGTTTTATAACTTTATTGGCAATTTTTGTAACTGTTTATTATTATTGTTGTTGCTGTCACAGTGTAAATTTACGATCAATAACAACTAAACCGACATGAAATATTACAATATAACAAAACAACTCCTCAACAACAAAACAGCGAATGAACTACAAATATATAGATTTACATGGGCTTTACACTCACACATGCATGTGTGCATACGAGCCATGCAGTAAAAACTAAATTTAGCAACTAGACATTTCAAACCAACCCCAAAAATACTGTATCTGAAATAACACAGTTTAAAATTTTTGTTCCAAATTTGAACATCCACAGGTGGAATACTCTTTGCAGAACTTGTTTTTATACCTTTCGTGAACATGAAATGGTATTATAACTTTCGTCCGATGTTTGTAAGTATGAGAAAAAGAAGAGATAGATCCACCAAAAAGTATACCGAAATGATCAGGACGATGAGCTTCAGTTTTTGAGATATCTTGATGAAATTTGGTATGGAGCCGCCATTTTGAATGAGATTAATCATTTGTCGGAATGAGCAAAATCGGAGCAATACAACGCATAACTAGCATATAATCGAAAAGTGGGTTTTGTGCTAAAAATTTTGTAATTAAAAAGCTAGGAACGTAAAATTTTGATGGGGGGGTGCTTATTATGTATGTAATGTTTGTAGTGAAAATCAGCCAGATCGGACCTACATCACATATAGCTTCCATACAATCGATTGTTCCGATAAATGGGGATGGGCTATGCATCTTTAAATTATCAGTTTTGCAGAGTTTTACTACTTGTGAGTAAGTCTCGGACACTTCAAACCGTGAAGAAGAATCGACGACATCCCTTTCCTTGCTTGTTTTTTTTCTTTTCAGCGACAGAGCTCGAGCCTGTGTTTTCTCTCTTGTGAATCGGGTATATATTGACCATACCCGGAAGAGTTTCAATTAGCACTAGAGCTGAACGATAATTTTGTTACTCTCTTTCGAACTAGTTTGAGAATGGGGATGTAGGGTTGCTTAACCGCCCTCTCACAGTAAACTATCGATAGTTTTATTCTCAGTTCGCTATCGTTACTTTTCGTATGAGGTGCAATAATCGCACTTAATCTTTGAGAGCCCTTTTTCAATAAACTCATTTCCGATAAATTTTTGTAGCTATTGAAGCAATAGAGTAATGAAACTATCGATAGTTTCTTAGATCTACTCTTTACAACATTACAATCGATTAACGAGCCGAAGTGATGTTGAATTTCAGTGCACGAAATTGCAAACAGCAATGTTATGGATAGACCATCCAAATTGATAACCAAGAAGAACAACAATAACTTTCAACAATAATGTCCTTTGTCAGCTCTCGCCTAGTAAATGCCGTCATTTAGGCACACCTTTTGCCGAAGAGGAACCCGAACTTTAAATGGAGACAAAAGTCATGCTGGCCCAACTTCGTTCCTGATACCGTAATAGATTAAAACCTTACCTATCCAGGTATGTGGTGTGTCTTCCCATGAGAACAACCATATGTTCATCAGAAAATTTTGATGACAATGCTAGGTGAGCAAAGTGACGACTAGGCAGGGAGAAGCCTAGCTACAACAACAATGACAACAATAACTATTAAATATGACACTTACAGCCCTATTCCCAATTTGTTATACCCAACAATTGTTATACTTCAGTAGCCACAATTTGCCATTCGGAATTGTTATAGGTATGCACAGCCAAACATGACAATGAACAATTTTTTTTTCACCATATAAAAGGTGAAGAGCCCCAAGACAAAAACGTCGAAAAAATTTATATTTTTTTATTTATAAAAAATTAGCTCCCGGAAGATTGCAGCATCGGTACAAAGTATTATGTTCCAGAATAGTTCGGTGGAACTATCAGAATAAGAATCTTATTGTCATTTTGGGAATGGTCTTAATTCGAGTCGAACCTAATTGTAGCTGGGCTACAGTCGTACTATTCAGGCTGGTGAATGATTCCACCTCTTGTTAGACTTACCAACCCAGTGCTGAGGGATAAGTGACACACACCGAGGTTATTTCATGTTATAACTATCGATAATGCGACACTGCGAGCATCTATCTGGCTCTCATAAGGAATTGCATCCTTGGAGTAAGGCGTAGATCTCGGATTGAAGTACACTCGCTGACTTCAAAAGACAATACATATTATATTATCAAATGGCTGGAAGTGTTGCAAGTATTCATGCTACACTTCAACAGGCCATTTTGCATGCATCTGTTTGAATTTTCCTTCTTTCTTCAAAACGAATATAATCTTTAAGTTTGTATCTAAAACTGTCCTGGGACAGATGTAAACCGTTATCCTTTTAATATAGCAGTTGTTGTCAATAAAGGAAATTCAGAGTCCCCAGTATAAGTGCACCCTGGTCCCTCCGGTGATCGTACCAGAGACAGTTCTCTGAAAGTTCCAATGTGAGCTGGTATCAGAACCGGCACTTTTGACCATCAAGAGAAGGTAAGTAAAAACTTGTGATTTTCCTGCTAGTGGAAAGGAACAGTAACTCTGTATTTGGAGGCTCCCGCTGAGCATCGCAGTTTCAGCCTATACCTTTAACTGATCACATAGCGTAGGGACCAAGGCGGATTTATACCCGGTGATATCGCGGCGAATTAGTTGCTGTATACACACACCTATTTCATGTGTTTTGTTTTTGCTTTCGCGGCTTCTCCTGTCAAATTTCATAGAAATTTTTTATTTTGACACTAGACGCCTCTGCTCATATGTTCTTATAATATAACCTGTATATAAATTCGCCTTGGTAGAGACCATATCTTCAGCGCAGAAAACTACTTTACCTCCATTCTTGTAAAGCTGACGAAATATTCTGTCCATGATAATGAGCCGGAGAAGTAGTTTGATGACACCACCCCTGCAAAAATGTGCTGTGTGCACAGTTCCTCAGAACTTTGGGATTACCTTTTCTAAAACAGAATCGACCCTACCCAGTTTGCAATATTGTCTTCAATATCGCATGCATGGAAAGCATAGTGTAAAGCTTCAAGGGGTTCACATAAGTCGTGCCTCTTTCTTGAAAATATTTCTTTCTGCACACTGTCACATACTTAATAGCTCATAGCAAAAATAATTTCTATTGAAATGAAAAGGGCTTTTTGAATTTTTTCAAGCATACCTACACGTCACAATTATAACAATAGTCATTGAGTTAAATTGTGTTGTAGTTGAAGCATAGGGCTGTTATTATAAATAACTGCTGTAAAAAAAAAGTGGGAGTGGTGGTCAAACCAACTTACCTCTTTGAATTTGAATTTTGAATTTATTAACAGGGGTTTTGAAATTTTCTTGATTCATATGTGGCCGGTCCCACGCACATTTTTCAAAATTTTTAAAAAAAATCGTTAATATACTGATCAAGGCAGTAAATGTATCACGTTTTGCTATTATATATATCTGCTTCTATCAATGAATTATCTCATTTTATACGTTTTTGGACCGTTTTGATATCGTAAAAGGGGCGTTCGATTTCATGCAATTTAAGAGGAAACTTACTCTAGCCAGAAAGATTCTGGGTAACAAATTTAATACAAATATCTCAATTCTTACTCGTGTGTACGAGCGGAACGGACAGACCGACATACCTCAATCGATATCCCTATTCATTCTGCGAAGTTTAATATATGACTATATATATCTTGATTAATTTTTATGCTATATGGAAAAACCTTAATACCTTGTGTATTCGTGCAGCTAGGTATAAAATCTATAAAAAACTAAATTATAAACTAGCACACACACTTAGTAATTATGTGATTTTTTATTAGTTTAAAGTTATCATGGAGGGCTGAAAGAATCATATAGTAAATTTTCTCGCACTCATCATGCGATATCCATTTTGACCTAGCGTGTCAAAGCAACAACAACTTGCGAATCACAGCAATTACAACAGCAACACCAAAAGTTCTACAACAATGATTTGCAGTCCAATGGCGAAGCAGCAACAATAAAATACTCTCATACATATTTATAGTTGAAATAATGCGTTGGTGATCTACGAAACAATAAATATGCATTGTAAACATTATTATTACGAAATGAGCATCCAACATTTTGCAAATATTTTATTTTCTTGCCAAGTTTCTTATTACTCTTAGGGTTTTTAGTTTGTCCCACGTCAGTACATTTATTTTGCTTTTTGACAGCAAGTTGCATCATACCGATACAAATTGTTAGAAATTATCTAGTTAGATTTTAAATAAAAATAAATGCATGCCGCGATATACAACAGCATACAATCATAAGCCTCCTAAGAGATTTTTGCGCCAAGCTTCTCTTCCAATTTGTGGTGGGCCGATTTGAATTTTTCCCTACAAATTGGTGGGACCTACAGTTTCTTGCCAACTCCGAACGGCATCTACAAAGGAGATGAATATTTGCTGAGAAGCCTCCCATGGCAGAAATACACTCGGAGAGTTTGCCAAACCACTGCCGAGCGGCTACCCCGTTTTGAAAAAATTTTTTCAAACCACTTTTGATGTTACCTGTACCAGGGCTCGAACCTTGGACCTTCGGTGTGGTAGACCGGCAACACTACCGCCACACCACGGCGGCGGCAAATCTATTTTACCATCCGGAAAATGTGACAAGCGACTCGTGACTGAAACAACTATGAAGTGACTCAAACGTAGTCGATATTTCATATTGTTCATCTTCAAATCAGTTTGCAGCCTAATTCTCAATTCTCGGCTACTTTTCAACTTCTTTAAGAGAAACACAACAGGGATGGCTTATTTAACTCGATTCGTATTGGTATACTTTTTCCGTTTTCTTCTTATTATTGACCTACAAACTTTCGACTTCTGAAAAATGAAATGAAAATGAAAGAGCAAATTTTTTTTTTAAGAGAAACTCAAAATCGTAAAATTCAATTTATCCTATATTTACTTAATCTTTCAGCTTCATCATAAAATACCTTTCACCGAAATTTAACTTGCTACCTGGTGGAGTGCTACATAACTTATGCAACTCAATGCTTCAACACTTTTCATCGCTTACAATAACGCCTAGATATGTAGGAACTTATGTTTATATGTTCGTAAATCTCTTTGCTGCAATTGCCTTCTAGATCTAGCCATTCAAGTTTAATAATCCACCTCAATGATGACCTACTAAATATTTCCAATTTAATACGGCTATGATATAGTAGATAATCGTGGAATAGGTAGTTTGCCGAAAATGGTATATATGTAAGCACGATGAACAGTTGATGAGAAATGAGTGCACGTTTTGCAAATTGAATTGCCCATTTGTGAGAAGTGCACGTACTTACCAGATATATAAGTATGTATGAGCATAAGACGGGGTCAAAATATTATACATATTGTTTTTAAGCAAATAAGGGAATCGAGATAGATATATAGAGTTTCATATATCGAGATTCTTAGGATGAATAGAGAAATCGTTTGAGTTAGACCTGTCCGGGCGGTCTACTCACGAAATTGAGATAATGGTTTACAGTTTGTCAAGGCAGGTTGCTATTGGAAATGAGTAATATTAGATGATAACCACTGCCCTACTTTCGATAACGAAAATATAGAGGAAGATAACAAATTAGGCTGAAGTAAGGTAGCCCTTGATATTCGCCGAAATATAATGAGCACCCCTCTTTTCGATATCGAAAATTTTGCAAAAAAATGAATAACGAGATAAATCACCGAAGGAAGAAGATAAAGGTTTAAACTTGATATTCCTTGAATTTTCGATAAAAAGATAAAAATTAGATAATTGATAGTTGAATTTGGACATCGAAAATTTGTAAAAAGCTAAAAATTAGATATTTCCTTGACTGAAGTAGATCAATGGTAAGATTTGGTAACTCTTGAAATTTTCAAAAATACAATGAGAACCACACCCCATTTCCAATATCGAAAGTTTCGAAAAAGATAAAAAGTTAAATAATTCATTGATTGATGCCGGTAAAATAGTAAAATTTGGAAGCTTTTGAAGTTTGCCAAACTAGAATGAGAACCACCCGATATCGAAAGTTTCTAAAAATAAAAATTAATTTCGAATTAAAAAAATTGCATAACTCATTGACTGATGCAGCTGAAACAATAAAATTTGGTAGCTCTTGAAATTGGTAGAAACGGAATAAGAATCCAGCGCCTATTTTCGATTTCGCCTATTTTTTTTAATTTTGTAGCACTTGAAAATTATCGAAATCATATGATAATCACAACCCTATTTAATATTGAAAGTTTGAAAAACCAAAAAAAAATGTATAACACATTGTCTTGTGGAGATCAAATTTTTTATTAAATCCTAGACTTTCTTAATTATTAGGTCGTGCCTGGCTCTTCAATTTTCACATCATCAATAGCAAAAGCAATTTCAAGCTTTCAAATCTCCAAATCCATTGCAGGTCATTTGCAACTATTTCTTCGAACCAGTCTAGTGTCAGTATACAAACATCTAAACATTTGATGTACAAACATAAAAACATCTATAAATAAAATCACATTTATTTATCTATAGAAACACATAAATGTTATTTTACGACTATCTGCCCCGTTCACTTACGATATCCTTCACATACAAATTGAAAACCATATAAAATGCTCATATATGCACCGAATACTAGTTGTAAGTGAAGTTTTCTAGCTTAATTAAAACTAGTTCGAAAATGGCAGACTTGTACCAATACAACAACAAAGTTTTTCAGAATACTGGTGTCTGCAGGGTTAAAAAAATCACAGTAGAGCCTTTTTTTTAACTCCGCTTTTAACGCCAGCAATGCTTTAACTCAACGCCGCTGCTACGGAAGCCGAGTACCTGTTCGTTATGATCGAATGAATTTAAGCTCATTTGACTTATTATTATTAAAGTAACAGTTGGTTGACATTTCTTAAACTTGTCTTGTATTATTTTACAAATTCTTCGGTCCCAAAACTAACCATCTACAGCTCGTAGAATATCTGAAAGCTAAACATTTTAGCTACTTATATGAAAAAAGTCCGTTTCCTATTCTGGAGGGAGCTATACTAGTTGTTCGATTTTGTTTCAATAGACTGCTGGGTATCTGTAACGGTTTGAGTACATAAATATATTCAATTGAATAAGTCTTCTCATGTATTCCTTTTAACGTTGTACAGAATGCATTGGTTTGGCATCCTAAAGATGAAACAGTTTCAAAAGTTCAGCCAACTCTGGAAGGCAGTAAGGCCATTAACGTAAAGCACACTCACATAAGCGTGACTTCCGTGTTAGCACCTGAATACCGTATCATATAAACAGTATGCGACAAAACTAGAGCACCGAAATTCTCTTTAAAATATTTTGCTCAAAAAAAAAAAAACCTAGTTACAAGCTCTTATTGTTACTTTTTCTTCAGAAATAAAACACATTAGGTATTTTAAATTTAAGTAAATATAAGTCATCCAAATAGTTTTGTACAAAGAATCCCATAAACTCAAAAACTGGAGCGACAAAACTAAAACACCATCAACCATCTATTGGACAAACCCTGGTTTTTTCGTTATTTTGTGGCATATTCGTGACTCTTTATGGAAGGTTCACATCGTGTTGGCATTGAATATATTATTTAAGTAAATATCTTAGGAAATAATTTTCCACGAATAGACGGATGTCTTTGTTGCCGCAATTTAAATCCGCATTTTCAAGATCCATCATTTGCTATAGATTCTCTGTTTGGTTAAATAGCAACGGCCACATTATTAGCATTAAACTATTTTTAGAAGCAGATCGCTATACGTTTCCGCAGAATGTCTTCCTGATTAGGATCTACCTAAGTAGCATTCCTTCACTCTCAGGAAATAATATGTAGATTTTATGAATATCTTTGTACCTGAAACGATCCAATACCAGTTCAATCGTATGAATTGGATCCACTCCATAACCGGAGAAACGTCTACAAACCCCTACACTGCCTAAGGTGACTGGGAATAAGATTCAGAGCTTCCTAATATTTCACAAAACTTTTTGTTGACAGAAAATTCCAATTTAAGTGGAATATTGAAAACCCTTATTTCTCTACTATCTGAAATCAAAGTGGTTTCAAAGCTCCGAAGTGAAGTAATCGGTCTTAAAGAGCACGTCTTTAAATGGTCCTACATGGGATGAATATAATTTCTCATAAAATTTATTTTTTCGGAACAAGAAGAAATATTTTTAGTACACGAACGATTGCCCGATCTTTACTATTCGGTATTTTTCGTGCATTAGCCCTCCATGTACAGTGCTAAGGGAGCCATTTGAATGGAAACAGATTGTAGTAAGCTGAATAAGGCCATGAAAAATGCAAACACATTTTTAAATAATATTTCCTGATTTCTTTCTTCTTTAAATGGTCATCTAACCGCCTGGGCGATTTTGACCGTCCAACATAGCTCGCCAGTCGTTTCTTCGTTGCGCCAACTGGCGCCAATTGGAAACACCGCGGGATCGCAAATCGGTCTCCACTTGGTCCTTCCATCGGAGTGGTGGTCTCCCTCTTCCTCTGCTTCCACCGGCGGGTGCCGATAAGAATACCTTCTGGGCTGGAGCATCTTCGCTCATTCCCACTACGTGGCCTAGCCAGCGAAGCCGCTGTGTTTTAATTCGCTGAACTATGTCGGCGTCTGCGTAAAGTTCATACAGCTCATCATTAAATCTTCTTCGGTACTCGCCGTCGCCAACGCGTAGAGGTCCACAAATCTTTCGAAGAACCTTTCTCTCGAATACTCCCAGAGCCGCCTCATCAGATGTTGTTAGTGTCCACGCTTCTGCACCATATAGCAGGACGGGTGCGATGAGTGACTTGTAGAGTGTTATTTTCGTTCGTCGAGAGAGGACTTTACTTTTCAATTGCCTACTCAGTCCGAAGTAGCATTTGTTTGCAAGAGTGATTCTTCGTCGGATTTCTAGGCTAACATTATTGTTGGTATTAATGCTGGTTCCCAGGTAAACGAAGTCCTTTACTGTTTCGAAATTATTACTGCCAACAGTGGCTTGGTTGCCAAGGCGCGAATGCGCTGACTCTTTGCATGATGACAGAAGGTACTTCGTTTTGCCCTCGTTCACCACCAATCCCATTTTCTCCGCTTCTTTTTCTAATTTGGAGTAAGCAGAAGTTACGGCGCGGTTGTTAAGGCCAATGATATCAATATCGTCAGCATATGCCAACAGTTGGACGCTTTTATAAAATATTGTTCCAGCGCGGTTAAGTTCTGCAGCTTGTATTATTTTCTCCAGCATTAAATTAAAGAAATCGCACGATAGGGGGTCACCCTGTCTGAAACCTCGTTTAGTTTCGAACGGCTCGGAGAGGTACTTCCCAATTCTGACCGAGCTGGCGGTGTTGCTCAAGGTCATTTTGCATAGCCGTATAAGTTTTGCGGGGAAACCAAATTCAGACATAGCGGCATATAGGCAGCTCCTTTTCGTGCTATCGAAAGCGGCTTTAAAATCAACAAAGAGATGATGCGTGTCGATTCTTTTTTCACGGGTTTTTTCCAAGATTTGGCGTATTGTAAAAATCTGGTCGATGGTAGATTTACCAGGTCTGAAGCCACACTGATAAGGTCCAATCAGTCTGTTCACATCAGGTTTCAGTCTTTCGCACAATACGCTTGATAGGACCTTATATGCGATATTCAAAAGGCTGATTCCGCGATAGTTGGCGCAGCTTGCAGGATCGCCCTGCTTGTGGATTGGGCAGAGAACACTTAGATTCCAATCTTCAGGCATGCATTCATCCGACCAAATTCTGCATAGAAGCTGATGCATGCGCCTTACCAGCTCCTCGCCTCCGTGTTTGAATAGCTCAGCAGGCAAACCATCAGCGCCAGCTGCTTTATTGTTTTTCAATCGGGATATTGCTATTCGCACCTCATTGTAGTCGGGTTGTGGAACGTCAATTCCATCATCTTCGATTGTGGGCTCGGGTTCGGCATCTTCTCTGGTTTCTTGCTCAGTTTCTCCATTTAAAAGGGCAGAGAAGTGATCCCTCCATATTCTGAGTGTTCTCTGAACTTCGGTCACCAGGTCGCCGTTCTCATTCTTACAGGAGTTTGCCCCGGGTTTGAAACCTTCTGTCATTCGCCGAATTTTTTGATAGAATTTTCGGGCATTATTCCCGTTGGCCAGCATCTCAAGCTCCTTTATTTCACGCTTTTCTGCCTCTCTTTTTTTCGCCCGGAAAAACCGCCTCGCTTCCTTCTTCAACTCGCGGTAGTGTTCACACACACTCCTCGTTGCATTCGATCTCAGCGTTGCCTTGTAGGCTTCGTCCTTTCTTTTCGTTGCAGCGCGGCACTCTTCATCATCATACCAGTTGTTTTTTCGCGTTCGCCGGAATCCAATTACTTCTTCGGCTGCGGTACGGAGTGCTCCTGAGATATGATCCCACTGCTCATGCATTCCACTAGGTTGAATTGTGCTCTCGGAGAGCAGGTGTGAGAGGCGATCTGCGAAATAATTGGCGGTCTGTTGCGATTGCAGCTTTTCGACGTCCAGCTTTCCCTGCGTTTTTTGTTGCACCTGTTTTGTCGTACAGAGGCGGGTACGAATTTCCTGATTTACTTTGATTAAATTTCAGTAAAATTATTTCGAAGTGTAGCGAAATTATTACATCCAGGAAATCTTTTAGACTTCCATAGATCATCCAACCTAGTTTATCTGTTAATAAAAGGAGGTAACTGTTGTTTGGTGAAGGTAGTGTTGCCGCCCTACCACACCGAAGGTCCATGGTTCGAGCCCTGGTACAGGTAACATCAAAAGTGATTTGAAAAAAGTTTTTCAAAACGGGGTCGCCCCTCGGCAGTGGTTTGGCAAACTCTCCGAGTGTATTTCTGCCATGACAGGCTTCTCAGCAAAAATTCGTCTCCTTTGTAGATGCCGTTCGGAGTCGGCAAAAAAACTGTAGGTCCCACCAATTTGTAGGGAAAATTCAAATCGGCACACCACAAATTGGAAGAGAAGCATGGCGCAAAAATCTCTTAGGAGGTTTATGATGATATACCTGTTGTATATCGCGGCATAGAGAGAGCACTGTTGTTTGGAATGTTTCGCAATAATTCGGCGTCGTTATTGTGGCTCACGTTTACCGCGGGTTTAAGGTTTTTACAACACATTTATGGAAAAACAATTAATTTTTTTTTTAATGGACCATAAAACAGTTTGTTTGTTTTATATTTCATTATGATGTTTTCTGAGCTTACACGCTGGACAAATAAATTAAATACAATCTTGTTTTTTGTTTTAATTATTTATTTCTAGGAGTTAAGTTTATACCGACGGCCAGAAACCAAATAAATTAGGTTTCATATTTCCAATAACTAATATGTAGCCTTCATCAATAAAAACAAATACAAAATTTAAAAGCTGCACATAGAATCATATTTAATCGTTATTAGCAGAGGGACTTCTGGTGTTTTAATTTCATCGTACACTGTACATACCTATATGCATATGCATACAGTCTCGTGATATACAGTGAAAGTACGATGATGTCCGTTTCATAGTTTTTCAAGTTTTCTTTTGATGGACGTGTAAGGAAGTCTTGAGATAATATTTAAACTAGTACATATTCTAGAACTTTCAACCATTTTACATAAACATAAACATGTTGCTATTTATTTACGCAAAACTACACCTATCTATCTTCGGCTGTACTAGAACTGAGCAAAAATTTGTGAAGTGAGCACTTTTTTGGCATAGTTTTGGGTTTTAAGCCACTTTTTAGAAGTGAAAAAAAATGTTTGTGTTACGAAGAGAGGAAATTTAAGTTTTAATTTAAGATAGTTTGCTCAACAGTTTGAGGTGACCCTCTTGCTTTTTAAATAAACAATTCATTCAATATGGAAAATCTTTCTTTTAAAACGGTGCTGTAATGTTAACCCAACCCTGGGGTGTTTTTTGAAATTCTTGCATAAGATTCGAAATACTTATTCAAAAGATTTTGATGACAGAACTTTCTATATTTTTACTTGATTAACAAATGAACTTTAGCTGAGGCAGTTTCCGTAATTTATTTGCATAACCAACTTGGCCATTTTGAATGACACTTACTGTGTACAATATTCGGCGTTAACCGAATTTAGAGCTCCTTATAATTTAACTATCTACAAAATCGTGCTGACTAGAATTCGACTAAAAATTAGTTTCGTAGTAAATTGATAAATTTTGCTACTTTACTAACGCTGTAAAGTGGTAACCCTGGTACGTTCGCCGTGAACTGCAGCTCCGAATCAAATTCAAATTCAAAAGCGCACATGGCCAAACAAACCATGTACTTCGTACATTCAATTCATTCGAATGTTGCCATAATTGTTAGTGTCGTACTTTAGTACGCCTTGGCGCCATATTTACTTGTACCTTTATAGCCTGAAATATGTAAGAAAAACAAAACTGAGCATTCGCATACAAACACACCTTCATATTATCGAATCTAACTCAACGAACTGAAAATTTTTTTTTCGTATTCCAATATCCAGCTATGCAACGTAATCGACTTCTACTTCTGCCAAGGACGACAACTCGACACATTTCTAGCTGCCTTTGGGGGCAAAAGCAGCTGCTGTTTCCATGCCGTGTGGCATAGTAATTGTGCCGTAGTCCCGTTGCTGCGCTTGGGTTTTTGGTTTTTTGTGACTTTGATGTTTGGTTGTGCACTGCTGCCCCGAACGGCAATGGCAAGTAGTTCATCAATTCGACTTTAACCTGCTGCATACAGTCACATAACGCCGCGTTCATCTGCCTACGTGTTTCTTAAGCGAACTTATTGACAGGAATGCGCGTGGGAAATCTTGAATTGTATTTGCTACAAGGTTACTAACTTTTCAGTTTTGGGAATATCAACATACTAAAGCAGTATGTGACTTGGTGTGACCTTGCAAATTACTCAACTACTATTTACTAGTGTAAGAAAGTTCAAAATTAAATGAGGAAGGTAAAAGTAAAAAGTTAAGATGTAAGGAAATCCATGTAGAAGGAAGCTTGTGACTCTTTTGGGACAATTTGTGAGTTAGTTTTAGTTCGGTTTGATATTCAAAGAAAGACCTTGGATAAAGTTAAAGCAAACGTTTTGGGTCCGCTTGAAGGTGAGAACTTATTAAGGTTAGTTTAAATAATTTAAGCAACATTAAAAGGGGGGACGTCTCAGCGCCATTCTAGCTCAAGGATTTTTCAGATTTGCGCAATTTTTCAACCAATTGCTGGAAAAGCATAAAGCGAAGTTATATCTTAGTTTGTAATTGTTGTTGTGTCAGTGAAATTATCAATTTCAGTTTAGTAGATACGTCGGAGTAAAGTCTGAATAAGCCAGATTCTAACTTTAAAAATTTTTATATAGAAATTCACTCAAAGTGACTCGATGGGAAAACGCGAGACCGGAAGATCACACTCTTCTTCGGCACATGTTGACAAAGGAACTTGCCGACACCTAGGTAAACAAATGTACAGCAATGCTCAATAGCGACAAAATTGCTCTATAATCAACGTAATAGCTTCGTCTGTGGGATGTATTAACTAAACTCATTGGAGCCCCAAGTAACGACAGAAAAGGAATTAGCTTTATTTATGTCACTTATCCATAGGTTTAAGGACCACCTGCATAGCAGCATATGTCCTTTGGGCTCGTCCTTTCCAACCATCTTAAGAACTGTAATTTCAGACCATCTACGTCTTAGTTTATTTAATTATTTTTCTATCAAATTTAATTAAATATTATTTTATTTTATCTAATTTAATTATAGGTACCTTTTTTACCCTTATTTTTTTTATTTTAGTCTATCTTTTTTTTGTTTTTATTTATTTAATTTAGTTTAATTTTATTTTATTTTATTTTATTTTATCTTATTTTATTTTATTTTATTTTATTTTATTTTATTTTATTTTATTTTATTTCATGTTTGTTAATTGATATTAGAGGAAAAATTACAACGATATGCACAGCGATGGTATGGGATGACATGTTTCGAAGTGCCCAACTTCTCATCAGACCCCTTCTCATTTCATTTTATTTCTTTTTATTTTTTTTATTTTAAAGCATTTTATTTTGTTTTATTTTAATTGATTTTAGTTTGTTTTATTTCATTTTATTTTCTTGTTTTTATTTTATTTTATTGCATTTAATTCAAGTTTTTTTAATTGTTTTTTATTGTATTTTATTTTATTTTTTCTTATTTTATTTTATTTTGTTTTACTTTATTTGATTTGCCCTTATTATTTTTATTTTTTATTTTATTTTAATTTATATTATTTTGTTCTATTTTATTTTATTTAATTTCTTTTCTGTTATTTTATTTTCTTTTCTGTTATTTTATTTTTTTGATTTTTTATACCAACAATTTTGTTGATTTACGGCCTGTACATTTTCAAGTATTCATGAAACGAGCTCAAGGCCAAGAATAATAATTTTTAACTTTTTGAATTTTTATGAAAATTATTATTGTTTTTCACTTATTAATAATCATTTTTAATTAATTATTAAAAGTTTTTTGATTGAATAGATGCGTGCCAAAATTTCTCTGATGAGTGAAGTCTAGCAACTTCCGAAATGGATCTATAAGAAAAGCTATGGCAGTTGTCTCTAAACATATTTCCTACTCTATTCAATCAAAAAACTTTTAATAATTAATTAAAAATGATTATTAATACGTGAAAAACAATAATAATTTTCATAAAAATTCAAAAAGTGAAAAATTATTATTCTTGGCCTTGAGCTCGTTTCATGAATACTTATTTTATTTTATTTTATCTTACTATATTTTATATTGTTTAATTTTTTTTTTCTATTTTGTTATATCTTTTTTTATCTATTTTATTTTGTTTAATTTGATTTTGTTTTAATTTATTTGATTTTATTTTGTTTTGTTTATTTAATTTAATTTTATTTTATTTTATTTTATTTTATTTTATTTTATTTTATTTTTATTGATTTTGTTTTATTTAGTTTATTTTATTTTATTTTATTCATTTGTTTTATTTTGATTCGAGAAGTTATATCAAGGTTTATTGGTCTGTCAATCATAAATTTTTTAACAAATTTTTATGCCTCAATGTCGGTTTTTTATTGTTGTGAAATCATTTTTTTTACAGTTATTTTTAACGTTATCTACATTATAAATGGAAAATATAGAACAAGTAAAAACAAGCACTCTAGCTTTTCGCATGGATCTATTCGGGAATCTCACTTATCAAAGAACTTCTTCTGGCTTGGAAGCACTTGGCCAAAAGAGGATTTTGCGCTTTTTGACAATTGTATACGTGTTTGCTTCAAACTTATATTTTCTTATTGTACTTATGGTTTTTCACATTTTTATCCTATATATCTTAGAAGATATATTTTGCTACCTCTGGCAGCTCTGCGTCCTTCTCTAGCCAAATCGTGTTCAATACTTCCGGTGCATTTCTTGTCAGAAATTCTGGTAACACATTAAAAGATAATACCGAATATCTATCAGCCAACCAAGCATGTGGCACGTGTTTCCTGTACGACACCTCAGTTCGCTGCATATCCATAGAGTAGAGATATGAGTTAAACATACCAATGAATTTGATGTGTGGCAAGTGCTTGGCACATTGAAGATATTTGTGTCGTTTGGCTCCGCAATGATGATGCATTACACGATTTCTGTTTTGCACGTACTTAAGCCAGCAAAAACTTAAAAGAAAATACAACAACAAATAACCAGCAGGTCAAAGAGTCTAGTATAAGAAAATGTGAAGCTGCTTTTAAAAAATGAAAACACGAAAATAGCGAAACGTGATAGAAAACGTCTAAGCATGGGCAATAAGACGGTAATACACGCTCAACTGACGCTGTAGAAGACGACGACGACGAAGGTGTCAAACTTATCCAATAAACGTAATGAAGTTACACACATTAACGTTCAAAGCTAAAGATTCTTACAGTTTACAAGATTGACGAAAAAAGCTAGATGGACAGAACGGCAAATGTGCAGCCAGGCAGGTAGTCGTCTGGGCGACGGCAGCAATAGAGGCACACATTTGAAGTCGGTGTGTCAATGTGTGCATTCTTGAAACCGACAGTGCATGCTGCTTCTGCTTCTTCTTTGACGATGTTTACTTGACTTGGTGGCTTCGTCTTTTGTACAGCGCACAGCTTGTTACATTTTGTTGTTATGCTTTTGTCACATGCAAATGGGTGTTTACAGTGTCGTTCAAAAATATTATGGCAAAAAAAAGTAGAGAAATCTGAATGTGGGTAAAATATTGCTTGTATTAGGTACGAGTGGTAAGGTTCACAAAAACATAAATGGAAACCCATAATTAATAGAGATTTGTTCTTTTAAGTTTCGTCGGATTTATGGTCCTTCCCGTAATGCCGGTAGCGAGTATCGAAAGAAATTTAACTATGAACTGTACGAGCTTTACCCTGATCTGACCACAGTCTGAATGGAAACCCAAAGACTCCGATGGCTTTTGCCATTCTATGCGAATGGACAAAGAAGTTTCAGCATAGCAGGTTTTTCCATTATCTAAGCTTTATGGAGAGCGAGTAGTTTATTTAAGTTAATTTTTGTATTATCTTATATGTTGTGGATGAAGCTCTGGAAGTTTTGGTTTATAAATTATTTGTTCTTATAGAATGGGGGGTGCTGGCACCTGTTGTACCTTTTGTGTATTAATTAGGGTCGAGCGCTTGTGGATCTGAGGTATTAGCGCGGGATTGGCCTCCTCATTTTCGCTTTGAAAAACTCCGATTTGGGTTTAAAAACCAAAAATCATATCTTTTGAATATTTCATAAGGTGGTTGCGAATTACAATAGCATGCAATGCAAATAAAATAAACGAAATAAATAATTACAGCTTATGTCGCTTAAACAGAGGAAGAGGAAGGCATCCACTGAGCTGGAAAAAACACGTGGAGGACCACTTGAACTCTCTGTTTCCAATTGGCGTCAGTTATCGATGAAAAGGGATGTCTGACGTGCTTTTATACTCAACGGCCAGAATCGTCTAGACGGTTAAGCGCGAATAAATAATGATGATTTGTTCTGATTTTATAGATATTTGACCGTGGACTATAATTGCCAAAACCTACAGAAAGCCTCTATCACCGCTGGTGTTCCTTCCATTTCGCACCTTTATGATGATCAATAGTTCGTAAGATTTGAGCTTTCCTTCATTCTCCCTGAATAGATGTTACGAGCAGAGCTCGTATCTACATGAGATGGAATGCAAAGAGTAGCGCAAGAGCTCTTGATACACTCTCATAATAAATCAAATGAGAATTGCTTTCGTCACTGCATGGCAGTTTATACCTTCATAGTCCTTGAGATTCCTGCTCTACTACATTCAACTGAAGGGGTATATTGCCTTGTGGCAGGAAAGCACACAGCGAAAAAGTTGATGAAATCGAATTTCTGACAAACTTCTCATTCTGAAAGGTTCCAGTGATTTCGCGAGAGTAAAATGATTGATTAGGAATAGTTATGCCTCGAAACAGAAGGCTGCAAAAGGAGGAATTGAGACGTCTAGTCGGAAAAAACCGAATCTGATGAGTGAAGTCGAAACTACAAATATTTGCTGCTGAAAACAAAATTTAACTTCAGGTTTTAATGCAAAATTCCTTAAGAAAAAATTTTAGGGACACAGGGAACACATATGTTCAATCCTAGATAGATAGAGAAATTATCAATGCTATACCTCAATTCCTGTAGATTGAAAGTATGTAGCACTCAAAGCCATGACAGGCGTAGCCTACACCTTTTTCAGATAGAAATCAGAAAAATGCAATTGTATATCAGAAAATGTTAATTGTATTTCGGAATAGCTAATTGGATTTCAGAATTTGTTATTTGGATCTAACAAACGATTACTGGATATCAGAAAACTAAAATTGGATTTCAGAATAGGTAATTGGAATGGGTAAATTTGCATTCAAAAATCCTCAAGTGAATTTCAGAACATGCCTTTTCAACTGTTTTTGCCATGTTAATATTTGGTTATTTGTAAAGGCCATGGAATATGCAAAAATTTTTTACTATGAAATAAACCAATTTCTAAATTTTATGCCTTGGAGTTCAAACAAATTCACACATCCTAAATTCCAATTGCCTATGCTGAAATCAAATTAATATCTTCTGAAACCCAAATAACTTTTCTTAAATACAGAAAAAAAATTCTGAAATCGAACTACCTATTCTGAAGTACAATTGACGTTTTCTGATTTTAATATGGAAAAGTTGTAGATTTTGAGCGTAACGTTAAAACTTAAGTTAGGTGATGTCAGTTGAATTTCTTTATAAAATAATTTCGAGTGTGTCAATGTCTCGTTATGCTATTATATTGCACAATAGTGTGTACAAGTTTCCAAATGTACCTTTCTGTATTAGACAGAACCAAACAGAATGGGGAAAAACTGTAAAACTTACAGATCTAAATATGAGTTTCTAGAGACGCTTGTCCAGATTTTGTAGGACTGATCTCATTTTTGCTATAAAACTTCCAAATTATTAAAGTAAGAGAATTTAGCTGCTTATAGTTTTGTTGGAAATTGAGTTCCCTAAAAACAAATTTCGAATAAAAATTTTCATCAGGAGTTCCAGAGTAATCTTATAACTTTAAACGAGTTATTCTTGTATATTTGTATATTTGTATATCCACTACTATCTCAGGAACGACTTAACCGATTTAGATGAAATTTGGTAGATGGGTAGTACCCTTTGTTTTGAGATTTTCTACTTTGGTGTTGCCACTTGGGGTGGTTCACAGGGTTGCCACCTATATCAATTTTTTTTAATATGGGTATCAAATGAAAGGTATTTTAGGCCGCATACCAACCAAAGTATTTTCGAGTAGGGTTGCCACCTAGGGTTGCCACCTGACCGCATTTTATTTATTCCTTCAGATATCGACCACTATCTCGGGAACGGCTAAACCGATTTCGATGGAATTTGGTGGATGGATAGTATGCTTCCTTCTAAGATTTTCTACTTGGATGTTGCCACTAAAGGAAGCTTAGAGGGTTTCCACCTTTCCGAATGTTTTTTAAATATTAAGCAATATGTGGCAATATGGGTATCAAACGGAAGGTATTTGAGGTCTTATACCAACCAGAATATTTTTAAGTAGGATTGCCACCTAGCGTTGCCACCTGACTGCATTTTAATTATTTCTTCTTATATCGACCACTATCTCGGTGCTCAATCTATCTGAGTGCTCTTGGTTAGTAAGATTATCCGACAAATTCGAAAAATGCCGGTCACCCAGGTACTTAGCTCTTAAATGGTTTCTTGAATTGGGGTTTTTACTATGGAAATTTTTAAAGAGCGCGAACAGTCTAGTGTGTCTATGCTTTTGACTTAAGCAGAAATGTTTCTCTACAATTTTTATATATAAATATTTAAGTAGAAACATAGTTCATATTTAAGCGTTCAGTACTTGAATGTTTACATGCATGCTTTTATGTATTAAGCGTGAACATTATACACATCTGAATATATATGTATGTACGCAGATATGTTCTTAGTAGATTTAAGTTGGCAAGATTGAAACAAACGAGCTGACGACTTTAAAGTGCTTTGTATTTGATTTTGCATTATTCATGCCAGAGAAATGCAATCAGAATTCCTAATTTATTTACCGACACATATACCCAAGAAAAGATGGTGTCTGTAAATATAAAAAAGGAATACAGCAATACATTGATACAGAGTTGTAAAAGTATAAATTCTTCTAAAAACAAAAATATTTATTGTATAACTCAGTCTTAAAAAATATATTCACGTTTTATTTTGAGACTTATTTTATTTATTTTTTATTGTAACTAATTTATTTATTCATTCAATGAATAAGTCTTTTTGAAGTCATTTGCAGTTATTTTGAAATCAATTTCCTTGCGACAGGCCTGCGATACATTGGCAATAAATAAAATAAATTACCATAAAAAGCAAAGAACTCTTGCTATGAGTTACCCTCATGAGTCGCTTAAATTCTTGAAATGCTTTCGATCTCTTAATCCATCAGTTTTAAACGAAACAGTAGCTGAACTCAACGAGTTTGTCAAAAGTATAGTCATAAAAGAACTTGATTTCAACAAATCGCAGCAACACGACAAATGTAAGAAAAGCGGCAGTCGATTTTTTTACTTTTATTTTATAGGTCCTATCTATTTTGTTAAATGTAGTTACAACTCACATTTTGGCAGATATTTTAAATATATTTTTAAGAAGAATCATAACAACCAGTTGAGGCACCACCAAAAAGGCTCCAGACAAAAGGCTAGTCAATGAATATTTGAAAATTCAATTGATTGATTGCAAATTCAACTGACTACATTCGCTTATGAGTATATTGCCTAACAACCCTGATTTTATTCAGCTGGCTATAATCACCCGTCAATAATTAGAGTGAAATCGGTACGACGCTGAGATGAGTCAATTCAGCCATGTCCAAATTTCCGTTTGTCTGTTTGAAAAAAGAATAAAAAATATAGTTTCCATATATCTTATTATACCTTTCATGAACATGAAATGTTATTATAACTTTGGTCCGATGTTTGTAAGTATGAGAAGAAGAAGAGATAGACCCACCAATAAGTATACCGAAATGATCAGGGCGATGAGCTGAGTCGATTTAGCCATGTCCGTCTGTCCGTCTGTCTGTTTGTACGCAAACTAGTCCCTCAGTTTTTGAGATATCTTGATGAAATTTGGTATGGAGCCGCCATTTTGAATGAGATTAATCTTTAATCAGATTTGTCGGAATCACCAAGAACGGAGCAATACAACGCATAGCTCCCATACAATCGATTGTTCCGATAAATGGAATTTGGGCTATGTATCTTTAAATTATCAGTTTTGATATTTCATGAAAGGTATAAATTCTTCAACACAGTCGAAGACAGCCCTTTCGTTACTTGTTTTTTAGTTGAATTAGGTTTGTGCAATACCCCTATCAAGTAAATAACTAAGAACACCATAACATGCACAGTTTGTGATTGTTGTAAAAAGGGTTGGAAATGTGAAAATTCTGATTTGAGTTCTTGATTATTGTACAGCTTTACTCGATTTTTTTTGTATTTTATTTTATTTTTTAAGTCTTTGCAAAATAGTTATTTATTTTAAAAATAACTTAATTGCGATTACCATTACCATTACTGCCTTCGGTAGTATCGGACAACACCATGTAAGCTTCGCTTAAACTCAAGTATCTTCAATGATGTTGAAGAAAAAACAATGCGAGCTCTGACCGATTTTTCCATGTTGTATGAATTGTAAATAACATCAAATTCACAAAAAGCTTTCAATGGGTTATATACTCGTATGTATGTATTTATTTCTACAATTTCTGCTTTTTATATTGTTGAATTTTTTTTTTTTATTTTGTTGAAAATATTTTTCTTTCGTTGGCAGAGAAATTCTGCTTACTCAGAAATTTGTTAGCTAGGAGTAGAAATCTCTACATTCGCTCCAAAAATATATAGAAGGGAGCAATCTTTAATTAATAACTTGAGTAACGTATGCAGAATGAAATATAAACATTTTTGAAAAATTGCTTAAAATAATTAAAACATTGAAGGGGAAAAACAAAGTATGCGAAAATTCACTGTACTATTGCAATGATAATTCCCAAAAAGCTCAGGAATTTATATGTATCACAATCGCGATAATGTCATTGAAGGAAATTGAGCGTAGAAAACTTATTTGTAAATATTTATTAGACCATCTGACCAAGGAAAGAAATGAAGTTTTCCACCATTTTTTTGCAATGGGATTCAAGATAACTTTTGTCAACAAAATAATATGGAATGTAAGTAATTCAAAAACTATGGAGAGAAAACCTGGATCTGGAAAAAGTGTGCACTGTAGAGCTGTAAAACAAGGGCCAAGCTAAAAAGTGAAATAGTAAGTCGAACGGCTAAATCGTATCGGAGACTAGCACAAAAATATAAAGTTAGTGATAAAACAGTAAAAAAATATATAAAAGACATTAGAGTAATAAAGTGTGCAAAATCAAAAGAAGACCATTGAACTTCGCTTGCGCTTACTTTCACAAAAATTGTTCTCTGCAAGATCATCAAACATTTGCATAATGGATGACGAAAGTTATTTCACTGTGGAGGGTCATGAATGGGTGCCAAAATACTAATTTAAGCTTCCTAATGTTAAACCAGATGAAAGTGTTACACAGAAAACAAAAACTAAATTTCCAAAAAAGGTTTTGTTGTGGCTGGCAATAAGCAAACGTGGCATCAGCGAGCCTGTATTTTTTAAAACTGGCTTAGCTGTAAATGCGCAGGTTTATATCGAAAAATGTCTTCCACAACTTAAAAGATTTATTGATAAGTATCACAAACATGATAGAACAATTTATTCGCCGGAGCTGGAATCAGCACACTATGCCAAAGCAACATTGACTGCCTATGAAAATTTAAAAATAGAGTTTGTACACAAGCATCAGAATCCTCCAAATGTTGCCCAATCACGGTCAATTGAAACATTTTGGGCCAACTTGAAAAGGAAAGTATATGGCTATGGATTTAGGCCCAAAAACATTGATGCTCTAATTTTAAAAATCAAAAGGGAGCTTGCGAAAGTCGACACCACCGGAATTCAGGAAGAAATGCACAAAGTTCCTCAAAACATAAGGAAAGCTAATCGCAACAGGTCTGATTTTTTTTGTAAAATATGTTAGAAGTGTGATATAAAGATATGTGAAATTGGAGTTAATTGAATAATAAATATTTTTCCTGTCACTGTTGGAGCAATTGTTCGTATTTCATTCCGAATACGTTAGGTCTTACCTATTGCTTCAAGATTAGTAAAATCGGGGCACGGAGTGTAGAAATCTCTGTTACTGATCCGAAAGGACGTTAAGGAGAGTACTCTTTTATTCATCGCTTGGGAAGATTTCGCTTTAAGTTCTGCTGGGTATTTTAAAAGATAACTTCATCTTTTAGCCGCTGCAATAAATGATCATTTTCAATAAAATACTGAATTCGGCAATTTGACTCAATTATTAGCAAAAGTTTTGGAAGCGGTAATATGCAGCCTTAAGTTCACCTTTCGTTCGCCATTCTCATATACAAACTTTTATGAAAAGAATTTTAAATATTTAGGGTTGACACAAAATGTTCAAATAATTTATATATTCCCTAATTTTTTGCAAACATTCAATTTTTACTTTGATTCGTGAATGAAGTCTACGTCGAAACTTCAAAAAAATTAATTCTGAAGACCACCATATATATTTTACAGTTGCAAATTCACCTTGTTATTTTTAAAATCTATTACACAAATGCTTGTTGGGTATATACATTTGCACGTGTCAAACACGCTTCTTTCTATGTATTTGTAATTTGTTTTGACTACAATTTTCTTTTTATTTTCTTAAATTTCCATTCAAAAAGCTTCTTTCGGAGATTTCGTTAAGCTGGCAGCATATGTTTGATATCTTATTTAGTAGTGATCTTAAGAATGTGCGAAAAATGTGTGTCAAGCAGACAAACTTCCTGCTGTTGGATTTGAATTTTAAGTAGAACAATTTGACGAATGTATGTCAAGCAATTGACAGCTAGTATGTGTATATTAAGATATATATGTATACACATAGATATGTGAGAGTGAGTTTAAAGTTATACTTGCATGTTTAATCAGCAGGATGTGTCGCTGCACAATGTATATACAGAAACGAGGAAGAAGATACTTTTCAAACAAAAATATAAATCACGTATTAAGTTGCCTTTTTCGATTGCTTTTAAAAGTTTTAGTAAATACAAAAGTTTTCTTACAGTTTGAGATGCCTTTGGTGCAATATTTAATTAAAATTTGCAAAAACTAAAAGGTTACAAAAGTTTTTTATTAGTCAATGTAGACAATAGGCCTTACTGGTAAAACTTACAACTTTACAGTTGAGATCGTCGATTACTAGAATTTTGGTGGAACAGAAACTTAGCTTTTTCACCGAGCCAATTAGCAACATATAATATAATCCCATGGTAGGGGCTCTGGCCCCACTCACTTGCTGTCACTTTGACGAACAGCTGTCACTTTGACGAACAGCTGTCACTTTGACGAACAGCTGTCACTAGGGTTTATTTTTGCCTCGAAACCGTTTTCCTTTCACTGGGTAAATTATAAATGAAACGTAGTTAAATGAAAATTGTGGGTTGTATGCTACATAAAGAGAGCTCATCTCGAAAGTTGACTGTGCACTCCTTTATTTATAGGTTTTACAGGGATGACAGTAGATTTTTTTTGAGATTTATTTTTTGTGAAGTAGTGGGAATGGGCCATAATTATAGACTATCTGGTTCCTTACAACCGATTTCAGTCTATTTCGGTTTCGTTTCTTTTTTCTAGTACAATTGAACTCCCCCATGGACGACTAGCATGTTATTTAAACTGCCTTGGAAGGCATGTCTAAGCCCACGTGCTGGTTAGGTGCTTAGAATATTCGCGACGTAGGCATTCCGGTCGTAAGTGGCGACTAATATGCACAAAGGTAATGCCTGCCGTGCAACTCGATAGTTCATCTACGGATATGATGCTTCTTCACCTCTCATTGCTTATCTTCTACTTCCTTACGAAAGAAGGGGTGACCTGACCTAGAAGTTTGCACTGGCCATACCAAATCGTTCCACCGACAGGCGGCCACATATTGCAATGCAGTACCGGGCCGTACCTTGTTTATATTCTGCGAAGGACTGTCAATTTTGACTATAACCCGCAAAACCTTGGGGGAGTGTTTTTGTCGTTACAAAATGCAAGAACAACAACTAGGTGTTAAAGAGGCGGTTCCCGAGAAGTTGGCAGAAACCTTGACATTGTGTCTAAGAACTGCTTGAAAATGCTCACCTTCCTCGGAATTGAGCCGGCATCATAAAACACAGTCATAGGATTTGGTCCTATGATCGCGCGTTCAACATCATCTTGACAGTGTCTGTTTTTTAACTCGTGTCGTATAAAAGACTATTGTCACATCACCTTTTAACCGACTTTTTTATCTGTTGAATGCTGTCATGTAAGCAAAATTACCACCGCCATTTAAAGAATAGTGCCTGTTTCCCAAAGATACACAAATTTCCCAACTTCGGTCTGTAAACTCTTATGTTTTTAGCTGTTTAACAGACCAATGGCAAATAAATAATAGCCCCACCCTATTAAAACTTCTGCTTTTGTAGCACTCCTCTTTGAAGAGACTTCTGAAAATTATTTTTGGCAGCTCGTAAATGAAGTAACTTTACAGTCTAGGTTAGAGTAAATATGTATTAATCTCTGTAAACAGAGGAGAAGTAATAAACAAAAGTCCACACAAGAGATGTTATGATGCTCCAAAACCTCTACATTAGTAGTAAAATTTTTGTTTTTAAAATACTTCCATGAAAGCTTTCAAACATTTAATATGTACTTACATAAATACGTAATAACGTATACTCGTATACTTATGTGTGGTTGAAAGTCTCGTAAGCAATCAATTTCGTTGCTCATTTATTTTCGTTAATCAACGTCAAAATATTTATAGCCATTCGTTTAGTAACGGTAATTAATTTTTAAAATGGTCCATTCAATGAACCTTAAATATATCAATGGGCCCCAAATGCATATCCTGCTATAAGTGTACATACATAGGACTGGGCAAAAAATTAATTTTTAATTTTTTTTGAAATATATATTGTTTTAGTTTTTCAGAATTGTGGAAAGTGCAATAAAATATTTTTATATAAATTTTTTGGAGGTGTATTTCTGATAGTAACTCTATGTATGCAACAAAAGTTTTTTACTTCAGTAGTTTGTGTTAATCACACCCAAAATTGAATCAATCGCACAAAATCAATACTAGCAATGATAGACCTCTAGAAATCAATATAAAGATCTGTAACTTGAAGAGTGCAATCTTTTCGCCATTCTGTATTTCAAGCAGACCTGTTAAATAATGATTACTATTATTATTATTTTCCATAAATTAAAAAAATTATCAAAAAAAATCAGGATTTTTTACGATTATAAAAGCAAGTGTCGATGACTTTATACCTTTCATGAATGCGCATCACGGTTTTAAGTGTCCGATCCTTACTCACAATTAGTACGAACTCTGCAAAACTGTAAATTTAAAGATAGATTTATCGGAAAAATCGATTTTGTGGGAGCTATAGGTATGTTATGTTGGTCCGATCTGGGTGGTTTCCACTATACACATTACATATATAATATGTACCAAATCGGACCAATCGATTGTAGGGGAGCTATGCGTTGTATTGGTCCGATCATGCTGGTTCCGACAAATGATCAATGCTTTACAAAATGGCTGCCTCTTACTAAATTTCATCGAGATATCTCTAAAACTGAGGGACTAGTTTGCGTTCAAACAGACAGACGGAGAGACGGACATGGCTAAATCAACTAAATCAACTTTTCTTCTTCTCATATTTACAAACATCGGACCAAAGTTATAATACCATTTCATGTTCATGAAAGGTATACAAATGAAAAATAATTCAAAATAATCAAAATAGTTGTTTTGATTACTTTCGATTATTTGTAATTTTTTTTATTATTTTCGAATATTTTTGATTTTTTCAGTATTGTTGTAGAAGCATATATATCAACAATACTGAAAAAAAATTAAAAATAATCAAACAAAATCAAAAAAAAATCAATAATAATCAAAAGTAATCAAAATAATCAAAAAACTTTTTTTGTTGATTATTTTTGATTATTTGTAATTTTTTGATAAATTTTTATTTTTCTATTCGTAATCAATTAATAATTTCCTTTTCTTGAAAACAATTTAAATAATCATTACCAATTAAAAAAGGCGTCTAATTAATTGATTACTAGTTACTAATCAAATTTAACAAGTCTGATTTCGAGAAAAGAAATTTTGTTATTTATTTCGCGCAGACTGATATATATATATCCATACGCTTCCAACTATGCTTACTTCAAAAAAAGAACATAGCATAACAGCAGAAATATTCCGAGATTTTGTTGTTCAAAAAATAAATCTTCCCCCCGTCACCGTCCCACCTCATCAACAATGAAATCACACCAATCCAAACCAACTTTTGCCATTCAAGTATCACATTAAGCAGTGAAATGTAGCAAGTGTGTGTGTGTGTTTGTAAGTATTATCTATATAGAGCTCATCCAATTTTAACCAATGACTATAAGAAAACTCAATGTACCGTTCTATTTTACTTTAGTAGCTTTATATTTTATGTAAAAGTGAAACGTGAGTGGCTGTGAATTTAGCCAAGGAAAATCTATTCGCTACAAAGAGAGTCAATAAAGTGGCTTAGCTACAGATAGCCAGTGGTTATACCAAACATTGTGCTTTGATTATACTTTCTTCTGCTCTATGATCAGCATTTTCTAGTAGTGTGCTTCATGTTTTACATTTTGGAAAAGTAGAACAATGGAATGGCTCTCGCTTTTAAGGTTGAAGGCGGATTTTTTGTATTATCTGGAAACTATAGTTGTATCGACATTTTTTACTTAAAGGGACCGTAATACCGTGCTATAACTTGATTCGGAAACTACGCGACTGCCTTTCCTTGGGCTTGTAACTCTATTAGCTCATTAATGTTGGTCAACCGGTTGATTTCGGGTTCTAATTCTCAAACCATTGTTTGTAGAAATCTGTTACGCAGTGCAAGACATTATGACTCCAGAAAGGTTTTTCAGACCTATCTCATGTTTCCCCATTTTTCTAATAATTTTAACTTTAGTACAAACAGAAAACTGTTGTGTTATCAGTATTCTTCATCATATATAAAATTACCCTTACACAACGAATTTATAAATTTTTTCTTATACATATATATATCGGCGCCCTTTGAAGTTTTATTTTTCTTTAAATAATCTTAAGACCCAATTAAGCTCATTATTGTTATTAATATTACTTTTTTTAATAGCCTTATAACAGAAATTTTATTCTTTTTTTGTTTTAATAATCTGTTTGATCAATTTTCCCTTCGTCGCTTGTGTGCTGCCTGGCTTTATATTTCTAATAGATTTAAATAACTTCCGATCAATGTTGTTGAACACAACAAAGAAAATAAAAACCATTTACATTAAATATAATTAGATCGCACAAACGCAAACCAAAAATAGAGCTCCTATTGCATGGCTGGCTGAACACCGCAAAGGCCATACAATTTACTTTAATTTCCGCCAGCATTACCGCCCACTAAGACAACAAAAATGAAACAAAGCCATCACAAACAATAACAAACAAACATTTGTATACTTCCGACTTTAGCAAAGTTTTGCGAAAAGAGACAAAATGCATAACAAAAATAAAACATGAAAGCTCTCCGAAAAAAATCGAATTTGCCACAAATTGGCAATAAATTTTAATTTTGCATGGTTTACTGCGTCACGCCGACGCCACATACCCAGAGCTTAGTTATACAGCTTGTTGAACTCGTAGTAAAGAAGCGAGTAGTTAAGCTTGTTGGCTTTCATAGGAGTATTTCAGTGTATTTAAAAGTTTAAATATCTCGGGTTTGGTTGTATGAAATTTAGACGTCGCATATAGCACCAAGAAGTCTACATATAAGGACAGAATACGTTCTGAAATATTTTGATATCTCAAGATTACCACTTGTTAACAACTCATCAAGGGACTACTACCTTCATCTGCTTTCGCTAGAGTCCTATCTTACATATTTGTTCGTCGTACAGCTTGACCTAGACAGCTAAGCCGTTGTTGGAAGCTTTGTCCAAAGTAATAGTTGCTGACAAGACTTTGCATGTATGTATGTCAAGGTGTGTGCCAAGGCACGTCATGCTTTATGGTGTGGTGGCTCCAGGTGTATTCGAGATAAAGGTTCTTTGAAAGATTTACTGCCTAGCAGTGGTGTTTCTAAATGACGTCAGTTGCCAAAAAGAAGAACGTCTAGCGAGCTATATTGCACTGCCAATGTCATTTAGACGGTTAAGTGCCCTTTAAAGAAGAAAGAGGATGCACAAATACTATTAGAAAATAGGGCGTTTTTTGATTGTCCGCCATTCTTCCGCATATGTCCCTAATCACAAGAAAAGATCACCCCCATGGCAATGTAATCATCTTAATCAGTCTTAACCCACAGTGAGTCAATCTTCGGAAGGTTTTAAGACCAGTTTGAAAATCTTGCTGACTCAATAATGTCGATTTGTCTACCGTTACACTAAGCGTACTGGACTTCTGGTGGAAAAAATTATTTTCTGTATAAAATCTCGAAAGATAGAAAAAACGATGGAGTGTTCTTTCGATTATAAAACTATGATAAGGTGCAAGATCTCTGCCTGAAGCATGAAAGACTTGAAAAGAAGCATTCGCAACCTCTTATGCAGCACTAGAAAGGAGGACTAGCATGACCTAGAAGGTTGCACTGGTCATCTCAAATCGCTACCATGACAGTCGGGCAGTACGGCAAGAGAGCACCGGAGCGTGCCGGGTTCATACACGACCAATGAAAGTCATTTCGACAACGATCTCCAAAACCTTCGGGAATTGTTTTTGTCGTTACAAACAACAACAACAACCAGCAGGTGTCTTATTCTTCTTTCTCCGATTAAAGTGCTTCTGTTCGATTTGATAATTACGTAGTTTTGGCTAGTAAATCTCTTACACCTGAAAGTTTATGAAAAAACCACACTTCGGTATAAAAGATTGGACTTTATCCAAACCCCGACTTTTTTAATTAGTCTCATTTAAGCTTTTTCAAAACCTCTCTTGAGTGTACCAGACGTGCCTACAGGCACACCACTTTTTCGTACAGGATTTTACCTGTACGAGTTGCCCAAAACAACCGGAGTTTGCATAGGTACATACATTGATTGAAATTTCGCACGTCCATGTTGTTGGCTTTCTGCCTGCAACAACAAAACAGATATTTATAGTGGAAACAACAACAAATGAAACGCAAAATGACACGTACACAGGTAATCAATGTTCTTCCATTTGTTATTGTTATTTGGTAACAGCGTTTATTATTGCTACTGTTGTTTGTTGTGCTTTTTGTTGCTGTTCTTGTTGTTTTAAATATTTACTTTGATTGTTTTCCTGCCGCATACGCCATAGTTGTGGCAATTGTTACATGGAGTAGGAGCAATCGGGCGATTTTCCTTTTTTTGTTAGTGCTGCTTTTATTTTTGCGGTAGCTTGTCATGTTGTTTATTATTGCGTACAAAATTAAAATATTTAAAGTTAATCACTTTGCGCAATTCACCACACACCGCATCCATGTCGATTCGGACACACCCACAACACGAAACCAACAACAATACCCTTTTTCAGTGGCTCAACAGCTCATAATAATCGAAGCACTTGTTATTCTTATATATATACAAACATGCGTACGTATGTGTGAACATATATACATAAGTACATGGGTCATTCCATGCAATTGTTGGAATGGTGCTTTACATATTATTAGAACTCCTTAGGGACCTCGGACCAAGTTATTTTAAATGGTAGTGTGGGATGCTACGAAACTTACCCGAATTTCTTTATTACATTCAAGGCTTTTCGCGATTGGAAAAATGCAAAGGGAAAGTAGATATAAGCATGGTTTAAGAATTCAAGGTAAATCCATAAATAAAATTTTTACGGCTACAGAAAATTTTTCAAGTCTGAAATTTTTTTATAGGGCATTTTACATATTTATGAACTTTTAGTAAATGTAACACCTAAAACCAACTCTAAAGCAAAAATGTGATTTGAAAGTGAGCGTGTAGTTGGCTAACATGCCCGTGCTCTTGACCAAAACAGTAGATCACAAAACAGATCAAATCTGGGCAGAAACCGCGTCAATCATTAAAAATGCATTTACTTGGCGTAACAGTTGAAGTTCACGTATCACAAGAACTATTTAAAAATGAAACAATAAGTAACAAATTTGTAATAGTCCCTATTAAATCCAAATCACCAAGTCTTTTTTTCTTTTCTTTTTAAATATCTGTTCTTTTTCCCTATTAAAATATCTCATTCTAAAAAATTTTCTTCGCCACAATCTGCACATGAACTTTGTACCAATTTTTGAAAAAATTTTGTTTTGTACTTAACTTTCCACCATTAAATTTTACGAATACAGAATTTAAATTTTCCAAAATGTTTAGAAAACTAGAGTCATGCTTTATGGTGTGGTGGCTCCAGGTGTATTCGAGATAAAGGTTCTTTGAAAGATTTACTGCCTAGCAGTGGTGTTTCTAAATGACGTCAGTTGCCAAAAAGAAGAACGTCTAGCGAGCTACATTGCACTGCCAATGTCATTTAGACGGTTAAGTGCCCTTTAAAGAAGAAAGAGGATGCACAAATACTATTAGAAAATAGGGCGTTTTTTGATTGTCCGCCATTCTTCCGCATATGTCCCTAATCACAAAAAAAGATCACCCCCATGGCAATGTAATCATCTTAATCAGTCTTAACCCACAGTGAGTCAATCTTCGGAAGGTTTTAAGACCAGTTTGAAAATCTTGCGAGAGACAATTTTCATATGAATTGTATTCTTCTTTCTCTCACTTTTCTCACAGTCCCTTTACTTATCCCAATCGCCATTCTTATGCTAATCCCTATCCCTATCACTATTCCTATCTCTATCCGTATCAAAATCCCTATTCCTATCCTTGTCCTACTATATATCTGTATCCCTATGCCTATACTTGTCCTAGTCCTTAATCCTATTCCTATGCTAGTATATATCGTTATCCAAACAGATGGCTTGGATCACTTCAGTGCAATAACATTGTGGTATGTAGAATTCGCTATTTTCGAAATTTGAAGCAAGTTATCGAACAAATTCTCCTATCACTAACCAATGATCGAGCTTAATCAGTTTGTATCCTTATTGTTGTGGAGAACTTTCTTATGATCTTGCGTGCAATTGCACCATCTTGAGTTACCAAATCTACAGTTCCTCTTTGATATAATTAAAATTAATTACAATTACTCTTCAAGCGTACACACTTTTCCACAACCTTCTAGTATTCACACTTGCAAAATTTCAGACTTCTCGAAAATTATGTGGACTAGGTTGGCCAATACTATTAATACAATATGGTTATCAAACGAAAGGTGATAAAGAATTCTCCATTAAGCAATAGAATAGATTCCGTTTATCAATTGGTTTCGTTGATATGATTATTAAAAAGGACTCGAATCTATTATAAGTTCTAAGACGCAGCGAAGCGTGGCTTGGTTTTCTCGTTTTATGATAAAAAAAAAATTAGTTAGCACGGATTTTAAACTTTATAAGAGTGTAGGTTTCTGATGTCAATTTTAGACTTGTCGTCCCGATTAATACACTTTTTATACCTTTCATGAACATGAAATGGTATTATAACTTTGGTCCGATGTTTGTAAGTGTGGGAAGAAGAAGAGATAGACCCACCAATAAGTATACCGAAATGATCAGGGCGATGAGCTGAGTCAGTTTTTGAGATATCTTGATAAAATTTGGTATGAAGCCGCTATTTTGTATGAGATTAATCATTCGTCGGAATCAGCAAGATCGGAGTAAACAACCCATAGTTCCCATACAATCGATTGTTCCGATAAATGGGGTTTGACCTATAAATATTGAAATTGAAGAGCTAGGAACTTTCAATTTGGCGGGTTTAGTTCGTATTACATACGCAATGTGACTAATGAAAATCTGCCAGATCGGAGCAACAAAACATATATCTCCCATATAAACGATAGTTTTGATAAATGGGGTTTGACCTATAAATATTGAAATTTAAGAGCTAGCAACTTTTAGTTTGGCGGGTTTAGTTCATATTACATACGCAATGTGACTAGTGAAAATCAGCCATATCGGACCAATATAACATATAGCTCCCATATAAACGATAGTTCCGATAAATGGGTTTTGGGCTTTAAAGTTTGCAAATTAACAGGCTAGGAACGTAAAATTCTTCAGGCTTAGTACTCTTTAGATGTGTAATGTGTTTAGTGAAAATTACCCAGATCGAACCTACATAACATATAGCTTCCATATAAACGATTGTTCCGATAAATGGGGTTTGGGCTATGTATTTTTAAATGATTAGTTTTGCAGAGTCTTTACTAATTGTGAGTAAGGATCGGACACTTAGAGCCGTGATGGGTATTCATGAAAGATTTATAGTCTTCGGCAAAGTCGAAGACAGCCCTTTCCTTACTTGTTTTTCACTAATTTTTAAACTAATTTTATTTGAAAAGTGGAACTAGCAGGTTTTACCGCGCTAGCGATGATATAATTTTTTCATTCTCTGACTAGAAGACTTGTCAAAAATAACAATTATTTTGCATCTATTACCAAATATATTCTGGATATTCAATCAAAAAATGTGGAAAACGTTAAACATTGTTAATTTCTTTTTGTCAAGTACCTTCTTCTACGTCAAATGGCGCTTAATCGTCTAAAAGATTTTATTATACAAAAATCTGTCAGGAAAGATTTATCATGGAATGACCCAGAATAGAGTATGCGTGCGTTTTCTGTGCTCTTATTGTCCATTTGCCCCTGCATTTTATTGCGGCTGCTTTGGTAGTTAATTTGTTTATTGTTGTTTAACTTTGTAAGTACCTACCGGAAATTTTGAAGGGTTTACGGAGAAATGGCGTACGTTGGTCAATTGGTAAACACTTTTAAGCATAAAATTCTACGAAAATTGATTTTTTGTTCTTTATTGCCTTTTGTTAATTTTAATGAATATTTGCTCACGTTGTTATTGTTGCATGTTTTTATGCACATTAACATAATTTCGATTTCATCGCTATTGCTGCTACTTCGAACAATAAAATATTTGCAGAGTTTCAACGAATGAGTGATCATTGTGGTGCAGTGTGGTGAGGATTTGCAACCATTCTCAGAATATATTTCATGATTTTCAATAAACATTGGTTTGGCTTTATTTATATATAAAATAGTTCACTTAAGCTGCAGCAAGTGTTTTATTTCCCAAAACTTTGTTGACTACTAAGCCGGCATTATGGATGTTTACGGCATCGTATGCATTCAAATATTCTTAAATGCAGGTGAGTTGTAATTTCAGAAATATCGCATTCCACGAATTAAAAAAGACCAAGTAATCAACGGTTTAACAAACCACTCCTTCTCTTTTCTGGTAATACGTTGGGGGTATAAGCGTTAACCTCCATTTACCTAGCATGAACTTAGCCCGCTCTTACTTTATATCCAAGCAAAAGTTTTTCAATTTACTCGGTACTCTTAGCGGGAATTCTAAAGCTTATATAGGTAAAACGAATACCAACAACAAGAATGTGATATGTTAGAATTTTCGGCAAGACAAGAAGTGCTGGATTGTCGTTTCGCCAACACTCCCTAGCACAACTACACAATGATTATGATAAGAGGCGCGAGTGAACTTTCCTTATTTGATTAGTCCGTCATAAGCAAGTCTTTTAGTAAGATTTTCTGGGCAAAATTATGTGCGCCATTTGTGCCTTTTTCTAAATAAACTAATCGTCCATAGTTTTGAGTTCCAGCTAAATCGCTGTCTCTCATACTAGCTCTTCCTCACATTGAATCTCTTTTTCACTCTTTCAATATCACTTTCTCTCTTTTTAGCTCTCTTGCTCATTCTCCTTACTTTGTTTTTCACTTGCTCTCCTTCCTTCTAACTCTCTATCACATTTTATGGTTACTTTGGTTCACACTTTGGGCGTTATTTTCGAAACAGGTTAAGACATCGTAATGGAAACCGCAAATCATACCAAAATTCTCATAACCAAATTTAGGTTGATACCCAAATCGTAAAATCACATGCCAGTGTCGCCCCTAAATCTCACTTTGTCCCCAAAGCGAGACCTACTCTGCATTTTACTGTTTTTCCCAAAGCTTCACGTAGCATCTACAAAAAAATGCGGAAACTCTCTCCTCCCGTTCGATTCAATCGTTGTCTTTTTCCAAACATACACATATGTATTTACACTGATATCAGCAAATTAAGTAAGTTATGCAATTAAACACAAGGATAATGCAAATATGACTGGGATTTATAAAAACCATTGAAAGCAGCACAACAGTAATAGGCTATCACAGAGCTTATTCAATGTAGAAAAAAGGAAAACAGCGCTTTTACATTAAATCAACATTAGTTAAAAGCAGTTTAGTTGTATTAAATTGATTCAGTCGAATGAGTCATTGAATGAAAACTTTCATAAAACGCAGTTGTTGTTGCTACGAAAATGTATTCTATATGCCTGTTTTGGCAGGAAAACCAACGAGATAAAGTGTTTGTTAATCTATATGGCAACTTTTCGGGTTTAGTATTTTTAACTGTTTAAGGCATTTAACACAGTCAAACTACCTAGTTGCAAACTACCTCAAAGCTAAGCTGAAGGCTTAACCCAACTAGTCAAATAACTGAATTTTTCTATAAAAATAGCAAATCTTTAAATTAAAAGCATATCTTACGAGATGTCTGTTGTGAGATTTCGATGAGAAACATAAAATACTTAATCAAGATAGATAAGAGTTTACTAATTCAATGATCTGCATCGTACGCAAGCTGAACAGCGGTCTTTTCAAATATATGATACAAACAGTTGTATATGATAGATTGTTCCGCTGACGCGCCTTTGACATCGGTAAAACAAAAACACAGACTAAAAGAGTTTGATCTTCTTTCTTTGCCAGCTGACGGCAATTCGAAACGAAAAAGGGATCGCAGTTAGGTCTCCACTTGGTATTTCCGACGGAGTGAGGCCTCCATCTTCCTCTGCTCCGGAACATCTTCTTTCATTCGCCTCACATGGCAAAGCCAACATAGCAGCTGAGTTTTAATTAGTTGTCTTGGTGAAGCTCATATAACTCATTATTAAATATTCTTCGGTAAACACCGTCGGCATTGAGTAGAGGCCTATAAATCCTTCGAAGAACCTTTCTCTCGAATACTTCAAGGGCCCACTCATCTGTGGCTGTCATCGTCCATGCTTCTGCTTCATATTGACTCGTATTATAAGTGACTTGTGGAGCATGACTTTTGTTCGTCGAGAGAGAGGACTTTTTTTCTCTATTCCATGATCAGTCCAAAGTAGCAAAGGGTAATTCTTAGCTGGATTTTTAAGCTAACAGTATTGTTGGTGTTAATGCTGGTTCACAGGTAAACGAAGTCCATTACTATTTCAAACGTATGGCCGTCAAAGGTACCGTTGGTGCCAAGGCGCGAATGCGCTGACTCTTTGCATGATGACCGAAGGTAATTAGTTTTGTTCTCGTTCACCTCTATACCCAATTTTTATAGCATCTTTCTCCAGCTTGGAATAGGCAGAAAATATTGTTCCATCACGGATAAGTTCTACATGTGTTATTTTTCCAGCATCAAATCACCCTGTCTGAAACCTCGTTTAGTGCCAATTCTGACCGCGATTGTGGTGTTACTCAACGTCATTTTGCATAGCCGTATAAGTTTTGCGGGCAAACCAAATTCAGACATAGCGGCATATGGGCAGCTCCTTTTTGGGCTATCGAAAGTAGCTTTAAAATTAACTGGTCTGAGACCACACTGGTAAGGCTCAACCTGTCTGTTCACGTCAGGGTTCAGTCATTCGCACAATTATCTTGATAAAACCTAATATGTAAGAATTGAACGGCTAACCTCGCGATAGTTGGCACAGTTTGCGTGATCTTCCTTCTTATGAATTGGGCAGAGAACACTTAGATTCCAATCTTTAGGCATGCATTAATTTGAACATATTCTGCTGATGCATGCTCCCTACCAGCTCCTCACCGCTGTGCTTGAGTAGTTCAGCAGGCAGTTCATCTGCGTCTGATCCTTTATTGTTCCTCGATTAGGTTATAGGTAATTTGCAAGTCGTCATAGAGGAACATCAATTCCATCACCTTCGATTGTTGGATCGGCTTCGATATCTTCTCTGGGGTCTTGCTCGGTTTCATCATTTAATACGGCTCCCCTATAATCTTGTTACTACCCAATATCACGTTTCAAATGGCTTACAACGTGGTTCAATAAAGCAGTGTTTCAACAGCAAAACCAATGATAGTGTGAACGGTAGAATTTAGTCTTTCTACGGATTTCGATTAAGCTTTTTACAAGGGATTTCATACAAAATTACTGAAGCTAAACAAATTCAGCGTATAAACACTGGTATATACTCGTATATAAATGAGTTCACCCGCCTTCTTAATTGTTTTATATAAGCTTCATTCCTCCGTCAGTTCCGTAAGTTTCACCGACTCTTTCGATTAATTGTTTACCCACTTATCATGAACTGATTGATGTTTTTATATCTTTCATGAAGATGAAATGGTACTATAACTTTGGTCCAATGTTTCTAAGTATGATAAGAAGAAGAGATAGACCCACCAATAAGTATACCGAAATGCTCAGGGCGATGAGCTTAGTCGATTTAGCCATGTCCGTCTGTCTGTTTGTACGCAAACTAGTCCCTCAGTTTTTGAGATATTTTGATGAAATTTGGTATGAGGTGGCCGTGTTATATATTAATCATTTTTCGGAACCAACAAAATGGGACCAATATGACGCATAGCTCCCATACAATCGAAAAACTTTTGCGATTAGAAAACTAGGACCGTAAAATTTTGCAGGTTTCACACATTTTATATACGTAATGTGATTACTGAAAATTAGCCAGATCGGGCCAACATAACATACAGCTCCCATACAATCGAATGTTCCTATAAATGGGGTTTGGCCTATAACTATGGCAATTTAATAGCGAGGAACACAAAATTTATCAGCTACAGTTATTATTATATAAGTAATATGTGTGGTGAAAATAATGAGGATTGGACAGTTATATCGTATATCCCCCATACAACACATTTTTCCCATAAAGACACTTAAAGCCGCAATTTGTATTCATGAAAGTTATAAAGCCTTCCTGACCTGCTTATGAAGTAGCCTTGAAGTATACCAGTCTTCTTTTCATATGCGTCACTCTCTGGGCGAACACTGCCGAAACTGCATGTCTACTGGGCTAAACGTTAGATAAAATGTATATATGAATGTGTCCGCTTAGCTGGGTTAAATGCTGCTACATTAACAACGACATTGACGGCTATGGAAATTGTCAATATGAATTAATCGAAAATTCGCTAAAGTATTCAATCCAATCATGCGTGGATCACCGTAATTCATCTTCACAAAGTAAAGCTTACAACGGTTGCATAATAAAAGGTAGTTAAATATTTAAATTCAAATGTTGGGAAAATACAAGTACATATTTACATATTTATGTAGCTATGTGTATCATAAACACTCATCTGGCAATGATTTAAAGAAGATTTTCTTCATTTAATTATATCAATTCATCATTATATGTCGAACTTTTGGGTAAAAGTGTAAAGAGATATGGAGCTTCTGTGGAGTCACTTCACCATACTTATCCTAGGGGCATACTCAGGCTTTTCGTTCACGAACAAATACCTCTGCGAGCGGGTGGCTTTCTTTGAGAGTGCATAGGTCTACCAATCCCTTACAAGTGTTGGAATCTGTCCTTGGTACCCGCTACGTGTAAAAAGCACTAAATGAAATGAACTATAACTCAAAGAAGTACCTGCAGTATTTGATAAATTAACCCTTATTGAATTGGGGAAAGGAAAATATATGGCCGATGCCATACTACGTTCAGTTTAATGAACGCTAGAATAAACAAGCATGAGCTTTCCGCTCTACAGTTAAAAAACTTAATTTCCACGTTGTAACATCTCTGCATGCGGTATACTGACTGGCTTTGCTGGGGTTTTATCCAATGCCAATATACCAATATCTAGCAAAAAACACCCCGAAACAAAAATCCCTAACGTTACTTGACTGCCACTTGATCAGCAAATCGATCACGTTTTATTGAAATCAGCAGATCTGTAGAGTCCTGGTTATGGGTAATTTAAATGGAACAAGGATTTGATGGCAGTAAGAATACTCGCATACCACGGAAGATGCCCTTTTTACTTGCTCACGAAACTATCAGGCAGTAACCAAGCGCGCCCGTAAGGTGGAAAACTGCTCTCAGAACACTGTTGAACAGCGCCGGTAAGCGCATACTACTGTTTTTTCCAGTGAGCCAACAGGAATATGCTTCCATTGCTTGGTTACTGGTATGATGTGAAATATTACGACATATCTTAAAGTAACGATCTTTACTATAGAGCTAAGTGGCGCTGACGCGAAAGGTGACACGTTCTTAGAGCGATGTGTAGCACTCTGACAGATGGGAATAATGTATGAAATTTCTACCAAAAAGTTTTTGTGTTCAAGCAAACGTTTTCCGGAAGTTTTTGTGGCTTATTTGTTTGAATCATTCCCCGAAAGATTTGTAAGGTCCTCATGGGATAAGAAATATCAATCAGCATTTGCATTTACTGGCCCGGCTATCCTGTGAACGATTTCATAAGAAACATTCAATCTTCCAGGGCATGACACGACCCACTATCTACTTTCAAAAAGAACTTTTTATTACCAAGGACTTGCATGCCAAATACACCTGTAGCAGCACTCAATGTGCTTAATTGATAGTAACACATGGATTGGAGGAACTATGCAGCTTACGTATTTCGTTTAAAATTTATTATCCTTCATCGCCACACTAACGGCAAGTGATCGAAATAAGTATTACTTAAGCACAAAGCTGATCCAGAGAAGAAGGTATTGTCATACAGCGTTATGCACGTAAGCGTTTCCATTTCTTGATCAAATTTTACCTTTGATATTTGAACCATGGCATATGAGTGATGTTTTTTGCACAAGCTTGAATCACAAAAAAAGATAAAGGGTTGATTACTCGTATAAAATAAATCAACGAACTGATTGTGCATACCCATGTATATATGTATGTGTTTTATTATATAAGTTATAAGCACTAGCGGATATGAGAAACCTTTTGAAATGAAATATGCGCTATTGAATTTTGAAGTAGTCTGACCTTTGCTGCCTTTACCAAATCATTTAGGCGTGCAGATGTTTAAGGTCACTCAAAACTATTCCCATTCACATACCCCATAAACAAAATAAATTCACCTTTACCGTGGTATTTAGTAAAATACATACATATGGCTGTCATCGAGATGGCGGCCATACCCAAACTCACCCTTAAAATCAAGTGATGAGGCATTGCGAAAAGCATTTCTATGTACAAAATAATATTTAGTTATAAATGTATTAGTGTGGGTATCTGAGAGTGTTGAAGTATAAAAGCATGTATTCCAAATCATGTTGAAATGGTTGGTGTTGAAGAGCAAATCAGTGAAACGTGAACAGACCTTGACCCAACGCGCATTCATGCGGCTCAAAGGCAGACATCTTAAAAACTCGTTACAACCGCAGCAGCAGAAATTGGGAAAGATCAAAACAATACACTGTATACGCATATGGTAGGGGCGCAAATTCGAACGCAATATCGAAAGGGAACCGATTAATCATACACGCTTTGGATGCTGAGAACGGTAGAAAACAAGAAGGTCGTGTTAAATTTAAATTTAGTTTTTAAGTGCATTACACATTTCTTTCAAATTAAGCCCGGATCATTGTTGGTCTCTTTTTATAAAAGAAAAAAGTTTTAAATATTTTTTTAGAAATTACATATATATTTATGTACATGTATAACTATAACTTCACAAGTTGGAAAAAATAAAATAAAATAAAATAAAATAAAATAAATTCAATAAAATTAAATAAAATAAAATAAAATAAAATAAAATAAAATAAAATAAAATAAAATAAAACTAAATTCAATTAATAAAAAAAAAATAAAATAAAATAAAAGAAAAGAAAAGAAAAGAAAAGAAAAGAAAAGAAAAGAAAAGAAAAGAAAAGAAAAGAAAAGAAAAGAAAAGAAAAGAAAAGAAAAGAAAAGAAAAGAAAAGAAAAGAAAAAAAAAGAAAAGAAAAGAAAAGAAAAGAAAAGAAAAGAAAAGAAAAGAAAAGAAAAGAAAAGAAAAGAAAAGAAAAGAAAAGAAAAGAAAAGAAAAGAAAAGAAAAGAAAAAAAAAGAAAAGAAAAGAAAATAAAAGAAAAGAAAAGAAAAGAAAAGAAAAGAAAAGAAAAGAAAAGAAAAGAAAAGAAAAGAAAAGAAAAGAAAAGGAAAGAAAAGAAAAGAAAAGAAAAGAAAAGAAAAGAAAAGAAAAGAAAAGAAAAGAAAAAAAAGAAAAGAAAAGAAAAGAAAATAAAATAAAATAAAATAAACAAAATAAAATGAAATCTTCTTCTTTAAATGGTCATCTAACCGCCTGGGCGATTTTGACCGTCCAACACAGCTCGCCAGTCGTTTCTTCGTTGCGCCAACTGGCGCCAATTGGAAACACCGCGGGATCGCAAATCGGTCTCCACTTGGTCCTTCCATCGAAATAGTGGTCTCCCTCTTCCTCTGCTTCCACCGGCGGGTGCCGAGAAGAATACCTTCTGGGCTGGAGCATCTTCGCTCATTCGCACTACGTGGCCTAGCCAGCGAAGCCGCTGTGTTTTAATTCGCTGAACTATGTCGGCGTCTGCGTAAAGTTCATACAGCTCATCATTAAATCTTCTTCGGTACTCGCCGTCGCCAACGCGTAGAGGTCCACAACTCTTCGAATACTCCCAGAGCCGCCTCATCAGATGTTGTTAGTGTCCACGCTTCTGCACCATATAGAGTGTTACTTTCGTTCGTCGAGAGAGGACTCTACTTTTCAATTGCCCACTCAGTCCAAATTAGCATTTGTTTGCGAGAGTAATTCTTCGTCGGATTTCTAGGCTAACATTATTGTTGTTGTTAATGCTGGTTCCCAGGTAAACGAAGTCCTTTACTATTTCGAAATGATTGCTGCCAACAGTGGCGTGGTTGCCAAGGCGCGAATGCGCCAATGGCTTAGACAATAGTTTAGACATTCTGTCTATATGCAAATCATGTATACTGGACTTTGTTATTGTACATTCTTTTTTCTTTTTTAGAAGATAGTTATTGGCAGATAGCAAACAACAATTAGAGGGAAACTTGAATTAAGCAGCTTGCAAAACTACACGCAGCATAGCCTATGGGTTAGGTGGCTGGCTGTACTTGCAATCAGAGGGAGTGGGTTCGATTCTCCACAAGATACTCTGAAAAACAATACTAATTAGTCTGACGAGAAATCGTGGCTGTTTTCGAAATAGTACTACAACTATAGCCTGTATATATTTTGTTGCTTTAAATTTTTCCTCTAACCAAAAATAATATAAATTAACTAAGAATTATTATCAACTGGTCTTGAGCTCGTTAAAACTTACAAAAATGTGTAAAAGTGAACAGACCGTAAAACCAACAATAAAAAGTAAACTTAAATAGATAAAACATTAATAATTTATCAAAACTTAAGTTCCTTTTGAAAAAGAACATTTTTAAATTTCGTCAAAGCATCAAAATGGCGACAACAGCTTAGCTAACTTTTCAACAACTGCCAAAATTTTTGACCTGTCACAATTTTTCATTATTAAAACTTTGTGTGATTATGCTGCGTCAGTGTTGCGGATTTTACTTAAATTTATTTTCATAGTTTTTGGGCAGAGTATCAATGTCACTTAGCCAAGGCTACAGGCAGAGTTAAGCGTTAATGTTTTGTCTTTCTAAAAAATTTCTGTTAGCAGTCGGCTCTCTTTTCGCTTTTAGTTTGCCTTAATTTGAACTAAATTTCAATCATAAAGAAAGTTCTTTTCCTGAAAAGAAAAGTCGAAACAATTCTTGATATTATCTTCATGCTCATGAAATGCGCCACCGCAAACTTGACTACTGCCGCTCCTTGGAAGCGAGTGAGGCCATCACGTTTTGACATTCATTTCATTTATGTCGCTTGACTTCGTTACACCGCACCAAAATTCACAAGCAGTTACAACAATGCTTTGTCCACACTCTTTGTTCCTACCTGTTTTTTTGCTGTGAACTTCTTTATTCAGTCAAAGTCTTTAATTTTATTGCTTTTGTTCATTTTATGTGTCAGCAACTCGTTCCCAACAATGAACAACAAAAACGGAAAACTTAAAAATAAAGAATGGCACACGAGAGAGTCTTCAGAAGTCGGAGAAAACCTTTGACACACATATAAGGAAACAAGCCTATTGTATATGTATAAATAAAAGTAAGGCATGCAGTGAAAGCACAAAACCATTTTAGTATGGCATTTCTAATTTTTCTCTTCAAACAGGATGACAGAAATCCCTATATAAAACATAAGAAAAATAATCATACATACACATACCTTATCGGAAATTTGATGTTGAAGAATAAATAGAAGTTTCACAGTTAGAGCTAGTTTTGTGTTGGAATTATTTTTAGAGTAAGAGTTAGAGTTAGGGCTAGAGTTAGAGTTATAGTAAGGGTTAAAGTTAGAGTTAGAGTTAGAGTTAGAGTTAGAGTTAGAATCAGTGTTAGAGTTAGAGTTAGAATCAGAGTTAGAGTTAGAGTTAGAATTATAGTTAGAGTAAGAATTAGAGTTAGAGCTAGAGCTAGAGTTAGAGTTAGAATAAGGGTTAGAGTTAGAGTTACTTTTAGAGGTAGAGTTAAAGTATAGAAATCAGAGTTAGGGTTAGAGTTAGAGCTAGAATCAGAGTAAGAGTTAGAGTTAGAGTTAGAATTAGAGTTAGAGTTAGAATAAGGGTTAGAGTTGGAGTTAGAGTAAAGTTACTTTTAGAGGTAGAGTTAAAGTTAGAGTTAGAATCAGAGTTAGAGTTAGAGTTAGAGTTAGATTAAGGGTTAAAGTTAGAGTAAGAGTTAGATTTAGAGGTAGAGTTAAAGTTAGAGTTAGAACCAGAGTTAGAGTTGGAACTAGAGTTAGATTTAGAGTAGTACACGATCGTTGAATTACATGATCGTTGAAGCTATTGCCAAAGAAAGAGGGCAGCGTCGCAGGATACTTAACTGATAGCGGGAACAGAAGGTGACAATACTAAAATTTTTCGGTTTAAAAATCATGAGCTCCGTTGCAGGTCAATATAGCTACAACATTACAAGTTACAGTTAGATATAAGGCAAACTGGCTTAAGCCCAAACAGCTACACATAAGTAAAATAGAGAATAGACCAACTCACCTATCAAAAATTTTAGAAATGTCAAAAGCAATTTCTGTTGGCGAGTTTTGCTTAGTTGGAAATGAATTGTGAATTGTGTACTGCTTTTATGTATGCAACTTAGAATTCGCATAAGGTAAAAACAGCAAAAAATTACAAAGTTTAAATTGAAAGCAGTTTTACAAAGTATGTATATAATTGAAATTGTAAAAAGGAATAACTAAGAAGGAAAGTAAAAACTAAGCAAGAAAAAAAACGGATGAAAATTGTTGATTGCAACATTATGAACCTACATAGCTGTAATAGCATTGAAAACTTCGATATCAATATAAATATTCATGACAAGAAATAAACAGCCGTTACACTAAATTGTTGTTTCGACAAATTAAAGTTTTGCAAGTGATCAAATTGAATGTTTTATGGTTCAAACTTTGAACTTTTTAGTTTATTTCTATAACATTTATTGATTATACTTGTAAATATCTAAGCTTTGGGGATCGTTTTATTTATGCTCAAATGAATAGAAACTCAGTAACATAAAACGTTTAAGTGCTGCGTCGCGGGTTTTATAACCTTCATCAAGTAACTCGGATACAATTGGATTGAGTTTTTGAAATGTATACGAGTAGATACGTACAGCTTGACTCAATTCTCATATTAGAAAAAAGATGAGTTGAAAATGCTCCCTTTTGCGGATCTTATAGCCGTCTCTGTGAGAGTTACCACAACAACTCTTAAGATATAAGCGCCTATTTGGGTGCCTGTTTTCTTTCAGTTAAAAGTTACCACTACTGTGACAGGTCATATCAAAGCAAACTACTTCTGAACTGACGAGCTGCTAGTCAAGCCTAACGTAATCTAACGTCGAACCTTTTTCGTTGTACGAGTAGCAGAGCACTTTAATTCTAAGCTTTGAATTGTTCATCAGCAATCCCTGCTAAACTAACAACCGTGCTGTTCAATGTCTTTTGGCACAGTCGTAATTCTTTAACACTGTTTACTCCTTCAAATATCAGAACAGGAGTAAACATATGCATCGTAAGATATTTGTTTTAGTTGCCCTGCAGGGCAGTAAATTACTTCAAAACTGCTATGAACTCTAAGCCCAACTAGTCATGCTCTACTATATTTCAATTGTCAAATTTTAGGCCAAACTTTACCCGTTTCAAACGGGTTAAAAATGAACCAAAAATATTCCAGTTAGTTCAACTATAATGTTAATTCTTAAAAGAAAATAATTTAAAACACTCGGTCGCAGCGGATAACTACTTCGAGCTCTGCTGCTGGAAAAATGAAATTTAAAAATGTCCCTTTAGAATTTTTCCAGATTCACGATTTTCTGGACTAGTTTAAAGTGAGCCAGAAAATTCTACTTATAAAGTAGTATTTTTTGTAACTACTTTGCTGCTTCACTGCATGGTTATTAGTAACTAAATAAAAACAAACAAATTCGCTTTTATTGATTGGCCCTTACTTAAGCCGAGAACAAGAAGTAAATGAAACAAATGTCGAGTGGCAGAAAGCGAGCTGCGAAAAAGCTTTTGCTAGAAAAAGCCAACTATACTAAAACTCTTTCAGCACTGTGTTGTCGTACTTTCGGGCATTTTCAGTGTTTACAACAACACTACAAAAAAAGTTACATTTGCAGCCATTAACGGCATTAAACGCTGGTACCATTTCTGCCAAAAAAAGCCCTTACATACTCGTATATGTACAGCTGTGTTCAATGTAATAGAAGTGCAATTAAATTGGTTCGCCGAAATAAGAAGAAGCTTTGTTTTTAATAATTTTCATTTAAAATGTAGCGATTTCCATAAAAAACCTACATATAAAGAAACTTGAAAGTATGCTCAAAATTCAGGAAAGTTAATTAAACTTTAAACAATGGGCACCAATAATGTGGTATTTAAGAAAATTTTGAACAGCTAGTACAATAAAAATTCTCAAAATTCAGGGAAGCTTTTGATTTAGTTCTGACTTCCACATTATTATACTAAAATTTATTCGTCTACAAAACTGTGTACTCAAAATTTGTCTAGAAATTCTGGCAAAAAATTTGCAGATATTGATTGCAATTTTTTTTAAGTTTGGCTAACTTTACTGAACTTTGTGTAAACTTTGTAATTTCTTTTGATGAGGATTATGTTACAGAATTCACTATATTTAAAATGAAAATTGCTTTTTTATACCAACAATTTTTTGTTGATTTACGGCCTGTACATTTTCAAGTATTCACGAAAATTATTATTTTTCATTTTTTTAATAATCATGGTTTTTGATGTCATCTACAACTTTTAATAACTAATTAAATGATTATTAAAAAAAAAAAAACAATTATATTTTTCATAAAAATTAAAAAAGTGAAAAACTATTATTCTTGGCCTTGAGCTCGTTTCGTGAATACTTTAAATTGAAAATTTTTAAAAACACAGCTGCTTTTTATTTCGTCGAACGATATCCAATTTAATTGCACTACTATTGTATCGAACACAACTGTTCATACATTCATACATACACATTTCGATACAAAAAGCGAAAATTAAAAAATGAGAACTAAAAATATCCCATCAACACCCAAAACAGCAACAAATGAATTTCAAAGAACAAAGAAGCCACTTAACTGACAAAAACACTGAGAGGGCTGTATGTATACGAGTACGAGTATATGCATGTATCAAGATTAGACTGAAAAAAAATTTTTTTTATATTTTTGGGTTGAAAATTATGTCGGTATTATTTTTCAGAACTTAGAAAAAGAAAAATGTAAATGTTAATGTTTAGTTGCTTATCATTGATAGTTTAGATTTTGCAAGATAGAACTCACTTTTGGTGCAAGACTATTGAAATAAATACATTTTTCTGCATATAGTTTTGTAGAAAATAGAATTAAGGTAGGCCATTTCAGAGTAATGAAGCCTTTAATTTTTTTTTTCTTCTAAGTAAAAACTTTGAACTGGAAAACTATTGCAATGTTTAGTACTTGATTGCTATAAAACGGCCCATCTGACGAAACTTTTCATTTAGAATTTCTTTGTGGGGATTTTATTTTCCTACAAAGCATTATGCCGCTAATTTTTTATTTTAATGGTTTGCAGTTTTAAAGAAAAAATAAATAAGGCTTTAAAAACTTCCAAAAATTAGTGATTAATTTCTGCCCAAAATATAGACGGACGAGCAGATAGACATGGTTAAATGTAGTTAACTCGACGTCTTTTTTATTTCAATATACTTCTATTTATAAACATTCGATAGAACATTAAAGTTAAATGAAATGTTTATGTTCACAAAAGGTACATAAAGTTATCACTTAATTATGACAAATTTAGAAGTCATTTTGTGACCATTTTAATGGTTTGTTCCGATTTCGGTTTTTATCAGTGGCAAATTAGTACTTTGGGACTTATTTTCAACAGAGCAGCGATATATCAAGTTAACGCCTCTTTGTTGCTACAAAAAAACAAAAACAAAAACATTTTAAAATGAGCCAGTAGCAGTGAGAGTGTCACTCTTGTCCACGCTTCAAACTCATACACAAGCATTTCGAAGTACTACTATCCCAATAAGCATTTATGTTGGAACTACATTTGAATCTCATTTGAGATCAAATGCGTTTTCCAATTTCTAACATTAACTTTGATTTTGAGATCAATTGAAGGAACAGTCAATTCTCCAGCAAAAGGAAACATTTTTCATATAAAAATATTATTATTTTTTCTCCGCTTGAAAAAATATTCGATTTCGACTTGAATTCCATAAACATTATCCTTTTGAAATTCAGCTTCATGTTTTACTTTTTCTTAGGCATTTCGCTAATTACACTGTTGTAGTTGAAAAATCCGACAAACATGATATAGGTAATTTCTAGATAATTGGGACACGCTGAATCCAATGGTGTTAACAGTTTTGCAAAGCTAGCTAAAAAATAATAATTTCTTCCTTTAAAAACCCTGCTAAACCACCAAGGTCTCAAGAGAAAAAAAAATAATTTTTTTTAAATAAAATTTTAAACGGTCAACATCATTGGACTCACGGTATCCGAATTATATAGCAATGACCTATCGTTCGTCTCTAGAATAAAAGAGTTCAAAAAACTCCAACGTGTTATTAAAACACAATGCATAGCAGAATATCTTTTTATATATTTTTTTTTTTTTAGATATGACAGAAAATACGAGTGCAACTATGCAGATCAGCTTTCAAAATAACCTCCAATGGTTTTAAAACTAAAATCGAAAAAAATGTAAGTCCTCATGTGGATAAACATGTTCGAATCATTTTGAAAATTTTGTTATTTTTTAAAAATCGAAAAAAAAAATTGGATTTATGCATATTTGGATGTTTGACGAAAATGGCAATAGGATTCATGAAAAGTATAACCATTTTCATTTTACCAAAAGCAAAATTTGTCTTCTTGTTTTTTTAGAGGAAATTTTCTAACGACAGTTAGGTATACAACAATGATTCGCGGTGGAACAAGGTGGATTACACGGTATCGAGTGCACCAATACGAAATGTATGCGATATCGATTGCGAGACAAACTAGGGCGCTACATTAGTGACTCTTCGAGCAACCTTGTCCGACATGTCTTTGCATCCGTAAGTTATACTTGGATATTTTTAAAGTGGTTATAAACCTAAACTACACTCAACACTGACTGATTTACCCAAAAAAGTGTTCTGAACAAACATTATCGTCAGAAGAAATGTTCCAGAGAAATTGACCTTTAAATACTGGTATCAGGCGCGGATACAGAAAATATTGTCACTAGTGAGGACGCAAACCAAATTTATCAAAACCTAGAGCAAAAAAAAAACAAAAATAAGTACATTTTCTTTTGAAGAACATTAACAAAACAAGTTCACATTTATTCTTTTGCAGCAATATTTGAACATAACCTAAAGTGGGAGCTAAATTAGTACTAACTTCTTTTATTATGATTTGCTGGTATGATTTTCTTGTTTCTGTTTTTACCTTGGGAATACGAGAAAAATGCAAGGATCAAATTCATTGTCATCATTTTTCTTATTTTATAAATATAAACAAATATTTTTTCCCCAAAAACTGTTTTATCAAAGTAAGTGAACTATTTTACAAATTCAAACATCCACTCCAAAGTTTAAAGTATTTAAGAAGAATTTTTTTCTCTGCTATAATAAAATAGCTTTCGTTAAAAAAGCCTTAACGATTTCTTCACTTTTTTTAACATAAGCTTTAGAGTATAGGAAACGATATTGTTGTTTTTGTTATGGTAACGACAAAAGCTACCTCGAAGGTTTTGGGGAGTGTTGTCGAACTAACAGTCCTTGGCCGGATTTGAACCCGGTACGCTTCGGTACTCTCTTGCGGTACTGCCCAACTTTCGTGGTAGCAATTTATGACCAAAGAAACCTTCTAGGTCATGTCACCCCGCCTTCCGTAAGCAAGAAGAGATGGGTAATGAGAGGTGAGAGGAATGATATCCGTAGATCCACCATCGAGTTACACGTCATTACCTTTGTGGATATTAGTCGCCTCTTACGACCGGTATGCCTACCTCGGGCATATTCTAATCCCCTAACCAGCAGGGGCAATTGTAGTGCGCTGCCTTAGCTGCCTGGAAATTGTTTCCAATAATTTCTATAATTGTACCTTTATGGACTGTAACTGTGAGGTTTCTTGTTTACGAGAGATCTTGTTGCAACTCTAAACCCCACACCAAACAATTGTTGTTACCAACAATTGGATACCATGGCTGGTTCTAAGCCTCGTGGTAATAAACGTTCTGTGCGTACGGTACGGAACAGACGTCGTCAACGTGGTTCACGTGGCATGGGTTTGGCACGTACGTCGATCCCCCCGCTCGGATTACGTCGATATCCCGTTATGAGGGCCTTCAACGGAAAACGATCAAATCGCTGGACTAATTGCGGGATTTAAAATCAGATTTCATTATCTCGAAATAGTAAAAATACAAAAAACTAGGCATCCCTGTGAAGTTTAGAATTTGCAATTTCACATGCATACTCGTATGTACGGTGTTGATGCATTTTTTAAAGCGGATATTCAAATTGATTTGTCTAATTTACCCGAAATGTACATCATTAAAAAAGGCGTGAGTACCAAGTACTCGTGGAGTTTGATGTGTAAACATGTGTATCCTGGACATAAATTTAATTGAACAAGAGTTCGCCTAGGGGTTCAAATTCAACAACAAAACTTTATTTTATTTTAGTTGTTAGCTACTAATTTCTTGCCCTTCTTTTCCTTCTCTTCCATGCTGTTCCGTTACCTTAATATATTTTTATTTTATTTGCTTTTCTCTTTTTTCAACAGTCTCTACTCTTAATTTATTTTATTGTTTCCTTTTCATCCTGATACTTTTCTTCCCTTTCCTTTACTTTCCTATAATTTCCTTTCCAATCCTTTCCTTTCCTTTCCTTTCCTTTCCTTTCCTTTCCTTTTTTTCCTTTTCTTTTCTTTCCTTTTCTTTTCCTTCCTTTCCTTTCCTTTGCTTTCCTTTCCTTTCGTTTCCTTTACTTTTATTTTATGTTATTTTATGTTATTCTAGCAGACCTGGCAGACGTTATCCTACCTAAAATTTGAGTTGCCTATATTTAACAAATTGTATTCTCTTCCCTCCCCACTTGGCGCTTCTTCGTAATTTATTCCTATCTCTTAATTTTTTTTCTACTTTTGCCTCGCCTCATTCCCACCCCCATATACAGGGTGGCTGATGAATTTTGCTACATTAAGAAACTCAAATAATTTTTTTTTTCAATGTATGGAATTCATTTTATTAAATATAGCTTAATTAATTTTAAAAATAATGGAATTTAAATGCCCCCCCTGCTCGTCGATGCATGTGCGGCATCTTACCAAAAAGTTGTTCAGTACTGCTTGGAGAGTTGAGACAGGAATAGCCGCAATTGTTTCTCGAATGGATTGCCTTAGTTCATTCAAATTTGTTGGTTTTGCTTTGAAGACTTCCTGTTTGCAATAACCTAACAAGAAAAAGTCAGGTGCAGTAAGGTCAGGCGACCTGGGTGGCCAACGGAATGTGGAGTTTCTGGATATCAGCTTATTGGGAAATTTTCGTCGCAATTCTGTCATAACAGGTTGGGCTATATGAGGAGCTGCACCATCTTGCTGAAACCACACAGAGTTGAAAGAAATTCTCATTCGGCGTAATTCTGGATAGAAAAACTCTCTCAACATGCTCAAGTAACGGTCTCCAGTAACCGTAACGGTGTGACCGTTTTCTTCGAAGAAGTAGGGCCCCGACAATGCAGCGTGATGAAACTGCACACCACACTGTGACACGAAGTGGATGCAATTCCGTCTCATGGAGTATCTGTGGGTTGGAAGCACTCCATATTCGACAATTTTGTTTGTTTATGTTGCCGTTTAAATCGAAATGGGCCTCGTCAGACATGAAAAGACAGTTCAACATGTTTGTAAATTCGAGCGTTGTGCTAACTGGGAGCGGCGGTGGCTCAAAAGCACGGCGGTCGAATTTGTGCTCAAAATAGAAAAGAAAAAAGAAACGAGAATTCTCGTTATAAAAAATTGTGGCCGTATATTTATAAAAAATATAATTATGAACAATAATTTTACCTTGGTGCGGGCGAAGAATCCTGGGCTGGCCGTGATGTGGTCGTGTCGACTGTCTCTGGAAAAGTAGACGGTTTTTTGATCGAGGACAACCGTTGAACCTGAAAATCATCCTCCGGTTTTAAGGGGAGGTGAACCCACACATGCACACCCCCATGCATGTATATGTGTGCTGACAAAACACGAATATGCATGCATGCCCACACAGGTGGGTGGGTTGGTGTGAGTGATTGGAAGGGCGCTAACGTTACATTAGGGTGGCCCATTTTTTGAGACTTTAGGCATCTCGCCTAAACATGCCGGCCCCCTTGCGATACGCAACATCTTACCCCGCCCCAGGATTTTCCACCGCGCCTCCTCTTAAGCTAAGGACTTAAACTATCCTAGTGAGTGCCGGCTGGCGCTGTCCCAGTCGTCTGCCTCCGAAATGCCGTTTGAAGTTTGGCGGCTCCATCGTATCGCACCTAGAGCTAAGAGAGAGGAGGAAGAAACTTTAGAAAATAAGAAAGCTGTATATTTCTTGCCAGGAAATTATATATATTATTTATTTTTTCTGGAACGAGAAAAGCTGGAAGTCTGTGGTAGCTGGCGCGGCTGAAGTGCCAGTCTACCGTCGAAGTGCATATTGATGCGTAGCTGGCGCGGCTGGGAGGCAAGTCTACGCTCGTCCGTAGGTGTGCGGCGATTGTCGCTGGCGCGGCAGAGTGGCCAGTCGACGTTTGCTGCTATTTCAGTGGGCGCGCGATGTAGCGTTCGCAGTTGCGCCGCTCGTGGGATAGCAGGGGTCGGAACGGCAGTGGGTCCGATACTCCCTGCGCCGGTCGGAACGGCCGTGGTTCCGATCTCGGCTCGGCGATGTCTTTGTACTCTGACGTCCACGCGGTCTCCGACGCAGAGAAAAGAAACAAAAAAAAAAATCCCCTTGAATATTTGTATGGACGCCCGTATACGTGGGTGGCGAGCGACCTCGTTCGGGGTTTCTCAATGCCATATAATGTGGCACGATTCTGATTTCGGCATTTTCGCTTTTTTCGGTACTTGGTTTCGGTACCGAACTGGGTAGAGAGTGCGAATGTGGTGACTGTTAGGGTTTATTTTTTGTTGTTTTGTGGGCAAAACAGTCCTGCCCCCTCCGAAAACAACAAAACAAACAAACCCCGCGAAAAAATGGATAACAAAAACAACCAAAAAAAATTTTCCGTAGTTCGAAAAAACCAATTTTCCAAATTTTTGTGTGAAAATTCATTATTTATAGGTTATTTCCTATTTTACTAGAAGCGGGATCTTCGCCGATCAGGTACGAACGTAGATTTCGTTACCCTATTGATCCCGCAGTTAATGGTACCGATTTTGGCAGATCGGGATTTCGGTACCCGGTGACCAAAATAGCGCATCACTAACGTGATGGTAAAATTATGCATATATACATATATACATATGCTAGCAAATTTTTTTGCGAGTAAATGAGCGCTCGCATGGCGTGATGGTTTGTATTTGCACACATACATATATGTGCGTACTCACGCCTTGCAAAGTCGTGAAAAAGAAACAAAGAAAATTCATTGAATTGGAACAATTCATAATTTTCTTGTTTCCGGCACGCGTGGGTCAGCAGCTCTGCAAGGTAAGTAAAAATTGTAAATTTTAATGAAAAATTGCATTTTATTGAAAAAGTGTATTAAACCTAATTTCTTCTTTTCTTTTCAGGTGTACCAAGGACCAATAGAGATGCGGCTGTGGAAGATCGCCTGGCCGGCGCATGGGCATAAGTGCATCATAGCTGGTAAGTATATTAGCGCTGCCCGAAATTGTGTATCGATTCGGTAGCAGCGCAAATTACTTAGGAACCAAAAAATGTGTGAACATATATGTCCATATAGTTAGTATGCAAATATTAATTATTTTATTTCTTTTACTTTTTGCAGGTGATCAATAGGAATAATCACTATCAGCAACATTCATCTATGATGCAACATGAGGGACCAATGTTGTTAGGTCAACAATCTCTACAGCATTCTTACCAGCAGCATAATCATTCGTATGGCCCTGCGCAACATCATCATCAACAACATAATATTGCGCAGTCTCACCATATGCAGCGCCATCATCACAACGGCGACAATAGTAATCTATCTCTACCTTCACCAAATGCAATACATCTTTCAGCTCACCATGGCATGTCATCAGCTGCAAGTAACTCGTCGGGCGCATCAACATCAGGTTTGCTAGATCCAAATACAGCTATGCTCGCCACCAAGCCACTGATACAAAACGTAAGTCCAACACATTCGACCTGCAGTTCCAATGCAAGTTCTCGCGGTATGGGTTATGCAAAATTTAGTAAAAATCCCTCTTGTGGGTCTTCGTCGATAGTGGCAACTGCGTCACTGCGTAGTGTTGCTGTGGCAGCAACAGCAGCTGGTATTTTGCCACCATATTTTTGTTTGTCGCGATATCGTCATTGATTGATGTTGACCATTTTATTGAAGCGTGTTCGTTGTATTTAGAGGATGCTACCAATTTACCACGTCGTCCATTTTTACACTGCTCCAGTATACTTTTGGTACTATTAATTTTTTACATATGTACCGCCAGCCTAAATTATTTTAAGACATCGTTAACATTTGGAGTGGTGCTTTGTGCCTTCATCACCCATCATACGCGTGATGCTGTGCGCCGTGGTGACTGGTTTTGTCCAGTCGGGCATACTGGTCGTGTGCCATACGTTGGCTATATTATACTAACTTTATTAATACCACATTTATTGGCATATTTGCATGGCATATGCCGCAGTGGACCAATATAATACTTCCTCGGTCAGTATATAAAGCTAAGTGATAACTACCGGATTGGAAGGGGAGGCTATCGTTACATGAATGTATAAACTTTTGCTTTTGTGTATTTTACTTGTTGTTTGTTCACGATATTTTTGCATTATAAACTCCATGGTACGTTCGTAGTCCTCAATGCATATTTATATGGTAAAGATCTCTGATCACTTTGATCAATCTTGTTTCGGTTGGTTTTGGGCCAGTGCACGAGAAGGTTGCTATGCAACTTCAAAGAAATAACCCTTAGTCGGTCCAACACTGGCTCCGCGGTACACAGAATTGCTGCGCAGAACATACCTTTTGCACCTTTCGGAACACCCTAATCTGTGATTACAACAACCATATGAGATGACAGAAATCTTCCAACTTTGATTTCCAATATCTCTTCACTGAGAAACAAATTCGAAAGTCCGCTTCCGGATTATGGTTACCGGGGTCAAAACGCGTCTTTTGATACCTTTCCCGATAATTTCGGACGTGTTTTAGTAGTTGTCTCTTCAGGATAACAATTACCAAAATTCACTTCACGTTCGCCATATCCTTTACCTAGCGCTTTGTTCTGATGTTTTGATGTGGTATATATAGATATCTTTCCCCTTGGAATATATACTAAAGTTTGTCCTACTTGCAGGTACGTGAGCAACGTGCAGTACAGAGGGTGGCTTGGCGCGCCACTGGGCCATATGGGATTAGCGCTATAGGCGATGCGCACCGTGGAAAGGGGGTAAGTCAGTTACATTATGACATAGAAATAATAGAAATAAGTGCACCCAACAAACATTTCTGTAAATGTTTTTCAAATTAATTTTGCTACAATAAGCGATATGTAGGCTTTTAGTTTAATCTCTTTGAAAACTTTACGTAAACGCTCTATAACTTCAAGAACAAACTGTTCCAAATATTTTAATTAATAATAATTCAATTCAATTCAAATTGTTTCTTTTGTTCAACTTAAATTATTTTCATTCTCTCTAAACAAGACTTTATATGAGAATGACTGCGACAAACCATTGATCGTGGCTGCATCTTAACCACTCCCAAAAATTCAATGTATAACTAGAACTTAGTTATTTATGTTATTGCAATAGCTAAATAATATACAAAATCTGGTTTGAATAAAGTTTGAGAAAACTATTGGAAAGCTTTCTTTAAAATATGTCTTATCGGTTTAAATTCATAAGCTTTTGTCAACGTGTCGTTTCAAGTACACAACGTTTAATTTCAAACGCTTTATACACGAAAAAATCTATATTTTGTAAAATTCATACTTAATTTTGAAAGCGTTTTAAAGATTCATTTTGAGTTAACTTTGCTTGTTGGGTGTTAACAAAAATATATTTTGTTCATATGCACATTTGAAAAAATGAACATATATGTATATGTATATGTATACGAGGGTGGGACCATCTGCTACCAACTTGTCGTGGCAGATGGATAGATTTTCAGTGGCAGATTGGTCCGCCTTTCTGCGTTAGGTTTTCTTGGGCCTCGATATCGAGTGCAATCGCGTTTTCTGTGGCAGAATGGATCGCCCTTCTGCGGTAGGCTTTCTGGTGTCCTCGTTAAGGGTAGCGAGTGAAGGGTGGAAAATTTTGGGATAGGGGAGGTCAAAACGGTTGGGAGGTGATGGAAGGGGATGGTTAAGATGAGGCCCCCGGCCTATCGCCAGCCATTCCCTCCATAGGGAGCAGAATCAGTTTGACCAACGGTCTTCTGATCTGCCCCTTCTCGGTCATGAGGTCCACTACACGCACTCGGTTATCTTCGCCGGGGTGTACGTGGGTAACTCGGCCGAGCCTCCATTCATTGGGAGACAAGTTGTCCTCTTTGATGACAACGAGATCCCCCACCTTAATATTTTGTTTCGGATGCTTCCACTTCACTCGTTTTTGAAGTTCGGATAAGTATTCCACCTTCCATCGCCTGCAGAAGGTTTGATGAAGAGCCTTGAGCTTCTGCCACCTATTGATAATGGAGGCAGGGCTCTCATTCACCTCGGGTTCTGGCGGAGCCAGGAGATGACTTCCAGTCAGGAAGTGCCCGGGGGTCAAGGGTTCCAGGTCCGCGGGCTCATTTGAGGCTGGACTAAGTGGCCGCGAGTTGAGGCATGCCTCAATCCGGCACAATAGCGTATGGAATTCCTCATGCGTGAATTTGTGAGGCGAGGCTAACTTCTTGAAGTGGCTTTTGAAGCTCTTCACTCCCGCCTCCCAGAGTCCCCCCATATGTGGAGCCCCGGCCGGAATGAAATGCCATGTCATGGCTTGATGGCTATATTTGGAAATAGTCGTGTCTCGGGCTTCCGAGATAAATGCTTTAAATTCAGATCTTAAAGATCGTGAAGCGCCGACAAAGTTAGTACCATTGTCGGAGTAAATGTTTCTCGGACATCCTCGTCTAGCGATAAAACGTGAAAACGCTGCTAGAAAGGATGGGGTGCTAAGATCACTGGTCGCTTCCAGATGGATCGCTTTAGTCGTGAAACAAACAAAGAGGCAAACGTAGCCCTTTGACAATCGACATCCTCTACCGCGGTAACTTTTAATGTCGAAAGGCCCGGCAAAGTCTACCCCGGTATTGGTAAACGCGCGGGTGAACGTAGTGCGTTCGCAAGGAAGGGTACCCATAAGTTGGGTTTGCGCTCTTTTTTTATAAATGGTGCAGACCTTACAGTTATGGATGGTGGCCCTAATCATGTTCTTGACATTCGGAATCCAATATTGGGTGCGGATGAGACGGAGCATCAGTTGGTTTTCCCCATGGAGGGAGATTTGATGTATCATTTGTACAGTCAGACGCGTCAACCTACAATTGTATGGCAGTATCATTGGGTGGCGCTCGTTATAAGCGAGGTCTTGAGACGCTCCAAGACGACCACCCGCCCTAATAATATCATCTTTGTCGATGAATGGGTTGAGTGGCAATATCTCGCTTTTCCTATCGATTACCTGTCCCTTCTTCAAGTTTACATATTCCTCATTATAATGTTGCTTCTGATAGAGTTTAATCAAGAGTTGCGTCGTGATCTTGATCTCATCGGATGAGATTAGGCACGATTTTTCTTGAAAGGAAGCTTTTGTCTTGGGATGAGTTCTTCGAAAGAATCTCATAATATATGATAGTACCCTCAAAGCCCTCGGTAAATTCGAAAACCGGTCAAGAATCTCGATCTCTTTTTGCGTTGATATTGCGTAGGCCTGCGCTCTCTTTTCCTCCACGGATGTATTATACTCCTTTTCTTGTACTGGCCATTGGGAATTGTCTTCTTGTAGCCAAGAAGGTCCCTGCCACCACAAAGAATTGTTGACCAAATCCGATGCCGGTAGTCCTCTGCTTCCTAAGTCTGCTGGATTCGTTTCCGAGTTGACATGAAGCCAGTCCTTGCTGCCGACTAGGTCGATGATTTTTGTAATCCTGTGTGCGACGAATGTTGACCAGGAACAGGGTGGTTTCCTTATCCATGCCAAAACGATGGTGGAATCCGTCCATAGATACTGTTTCACTGGTCCAAGTTTGATGTTTCGGAATATTGATTCCATCATCTCCGCTAACAGTACTGCTCCGCGAAGTTCCAAACGCGGAAGTGAGATGGTCTTCACTGGTGCTACTCTGGTTTTGGCAAGGAGTAGATTCACGAAGATATCCTCATTGCTTTTGACTCGCATGTAGACAGCTGCAGCGTATGCCTTTTCCGAAGCATCGCAGAATCCATGTATTTCGACATCATCTTCTGGTGAAAAGTTTACCCATCGTGGTATCTTTATATTGTCGATTTCGTGGTATTGATGTCTGAAGTTTTGCCATCGTTCCAATGTATTGGACGAAACTGGTTCATCCCAATCGGTGCCCTCTAACCATATGTTCTGCATCAAAATTTTGGCCACAATGACCATTGGTGCGAGCCATCCTAAAGGGTCGAAGAGTCTGGCGATGGCGGATAGAATCGCTCGCTTTGTTAACTTTACACTTTCTTCTAGTGACCCTGCTTTAAAGTAAAACAGGTCTGAATGGGCATTCCATCTTATGCCCAATGCCTTAACGGTGCTGGTATCTTCGAAAGCCAGAAAGTCCTCGGTCAGCCGATCCGATATTGGGATGTCGTTGAGAATTTCCTCAGTATTCGAAGTCCATTTTCGTAGTGGGAAGCCCGCGGAGAGTAAGACTTGTCGAATCTCATTCCTCGCGTTAATGGCCGATGCGAGTGTGTGTCCTCCCGCTAGTACGTCATCTACGTACATGCCTTCCCTTAATATGCTAGATGCTGTAGGGTGAGAACTCTCTACTTCATCTGCTAGTTGTAAAAGGGTTCTAATTGCCAGATAAGGCGCACAATTAACCCCGAAAGTGACCGTTTTCAGCTCGTAAAGGCTTATGGGTTCTTGAGGCGATGTTCGGTAAATAATCCGTTGGAATTTGACGTGATCATCGCTCATCCAAATTTGCCTATACATCTTTTCGATGTCACTATTGAAAACGAAGCGATATAGTCTCCATCGCAGTATAAGTACTGGAAGATCTGATTGTAGTACTGGGCCTGGCAGGAGAATGTCGTTCAAACTTGTGCCATTTGCCGTTGGGCTCGACGCATTGAATACGACGCGTACCTTAGTGGTGGTACTCTCCGCCTTTACTACGGCGTGATGGGGCAAAAAGTAATTGTCCGCCGAATCGGCTGGTACAATGGCAGTAACTTCTCGCATATGCCCTAATGTCTCGTATTCAGACAAGACCCTTATATATTCTTTCCCTAATTCCGGGTTCTTTGCTAACCGCGTTTCGTTTCTAAAAAATTGTGAACACGCCCGCCTAAGAGACCCTCCTATGTTTATCTGATCTGGGTAGTCCTGTCTGAATGGAAGAGAGACGACATATCTCCCATCCTCTCTACGACTTGTAGTTTCCCTATATAAATCTTCGCAGTACTTGTCATCTGCGTTTGGGCTTTTGTTTCTGGGCAGATTTTCCAACTCCCAGAATGCTGTAAGCTGTTTGTCCAAAGCAACTTCGCTGTAGAAGGACACTATATTTCTGGTTGGATTCGGTGCTTCTATGCGCCCGGTTAATATCCAACCGAACACCGTTTCTTGGGCGAGAAGTGTACTAAGTACATTCTTTTTCAGCCCACTCAATATAATTTGCGGATATACGTCTCCGCCAAGTATAATATCAACTTCTTCGTTGATGTAGAATCGCTTATCTGCCAAGACTAAGTCTGGGAAAGCCTGCATAGTCGTAGCATCGATATGGCAGGATGGCAGATTCCCAGTTAGTTTGGCTAGAATTAGAACTGATGTTGTTAAGCTGAAGCAAGGGTCCACTGGTGAACGGAGTTCAATATTGGAGGCCTCATTGACTTGAGCGGACACGGCATTAGTGATGCCCGAAACTTGAGCATGCATCCTTTTTGCCGGTAAATTGATTCTGCGTTTGAGTCGTTCTGTCATAAACGAGCATTCTGAACCAGAATCAATCAGTGCTCTTGCTGGGAAGTCTGTACCATTATGATGAATGTTTACTCGAGCTGTCCCTAGCAGCACACCTGCGCTTGAATGCACATGGCAGGATTTAACATTTCGGTTTATGGCCGAAACAGATTTTTCCGCTTACCGTCTCTCTTGTGCCTGTTTTGAAGTTGAGGCAGCATTATCAGCATGATACTGATTAGGGCTGGTGGTTGCCTGCGTCTGAAGAGACTCCGCATGCAGGAGCGTATTATGTCGAGAGTGGCACTTGTTGCAGTCATAAGAACTGGTGCACTTCGACACAGTATGTCCTGGGGATAGGCAGTTCAAACAGCCCTTGGTGGATTTGACAAAGTTAATTCTCTCCACCGGAGTTAATTTGAGAAAACGGGGACAGTTTCGCAATCTGTGGGTATTCGATTTGCACTTTGTGCACAGTAGTTTAGTCACGTTTGCTTGGTATGTACCAAGTCTTTTTGCAGGGGTTTCGTTGGCAATCCGCGTACTTTGCGGCTTTTGCACTTTCGAAGAACTCCCTATGAACCCAGACACTGTTTCGAGTGTCTGGAAGCGGTTGGACAAAAATTTGTCCATATCCTCCCACTTGGATATTTCCACTTTGTGGTCTATGCTTTGCTCCCATAGACCAAGCGTACTCTCCGGCAATTTCGTCGAACACAAATATGTTATAATTGCATCCCAGTTCGAAGTGTCAACTTTATGACTTCGCAGGGACGAAAGGCAATTATTTATTTCGCGCTGAAGGGTTTTAATCGCGCTACCACATTCACTCTCTACCTTTTTCAAGTTGAATAAAATTTGGAGTTGCGAGTTTACTAAGATACGTTTGTTTTCGTATCTCTCGCATAAATTTCTCCAGGCCGTATCAAATCCCTCATTCGTGAGTGGACATTTTTTCACGATATCTTTTGCCTCACCTTGTGTCTTATTGTTCAGATGGAACAATTTCTCCACTGGTGTTAGGCGTTTATTTAAGATGTATATAGCCGTGAACATGTCACGAAATGTTGGCCATGACAGATAATCGCCCTTGAAAACTTCAGTATCACATGGAGGCAGGCGGATACTATGTTCAAATTCGGGCTTTTCTTCAGATTTATTTTCTGTTTTGTTGTATGTCGCTTGGCGTGTAGCCATATCTGACATGCAGCGTAAATATACTGCATATGATCTCTTATACTTCTGTTTGACAGAAACTATACCAGTGGCCTCTAACTTATCTGAATTTAGTAAGTCGTCATAAGCCGTTCTGGTTTTCCTCCACATTGCCTTCAAGTCCTCTTGTTGAAGCCCAAGAGTGTACTTGCTGTGGACTGAATCCTCTAATTCATTGTAGTCTGATTCGAATTCAAAAATCGAATCAGCCAGCCTAATGAAACTTTCCATATTTTGGACTTAGAGGATCTGTAGAATCAAAACAAAACCGAAAAAAGAAAGCTGAAGGTACGATGAAATGCTCAACCGTACAAGAAAAATGCTGAATAGAAAAGATAAAGGCAGTATTTTACCCAGGAAAAACAAACCAACCTCAATAAAATTGTAGTAAACTCAATTACTGTATAATTTAATTCAATTATTTTTATTTATTGTTAATTTTTGAATTATATTGCAGACTTGGCCGATTTGTCTGACGAATAATAATAATAATAATAATATTTGTTTGCTACAAACGCAAAAATGTAAACAGAATCTTTGTGACTTACTCGCCACCCACACGTATAAGGGGAATATGTATATATAAATGTGTGTATGTGTTGCCGCAATAAAGAAATACACAACAAACACAGATAAAGTGCGCGGTGTATCAAACGAGCGAAAGTGAATATTAAATGAAGAAATGTGAAAACAAAGAAAAGTGCTATAAAAATAGTGAATTTTATCAGAAAATAATAAACTAGCCTTCGATTAAAATTCTGTTCTATAATTACGGAAAAAAACAAGTGGAAAAACCAAAAAAAACAAACTGAAGATCGAAAGGCTAAGTGAACTTATTTGTGAAAATGAGGTTATGTTACCTCTTGCCTTGCGCTGTGTCCAAAAAACCTTACCACTGGTGGGGGGATAATCCGGATAGTCACAAGGATTTTTAAGCGTTTAATTTAATTTAAAATTTAAAGAAAACTAAAGCACTTAACCGAAACAAAAAAAATCACTATTATTAAATATTCACTAATCGCACTTACGTTTGATTACACTCGCGGGCGGCACTTTTATACAATTGTATGCAACACACAAAAAAAAAACTAAGTGGCAAGAAATATACAACTTACGTGCTTTGATGTGGTGATCGGCCGAATTTGTTGTATAAAGTTGATGTTGTTTGTTGTGGTATGTGGCAGAGTGTATGGCAGAGTTGTTCGCTTTTTGTAATTGCGCAGAGTGTGTGGCAGAGTTGTGTGTTATTTGTGATTGCGGCAGAGTGTGACCAATATTGAGTATTTTCTCCTTTATTGTGTGGCAGCTTCTGGTAATACAAATTAGATTCTTGATTAATACTCCAATTGTTGTTGTTGTGGACTGTATGCTGGTGTCTCTTGACGGGGAGATGGACCATGTAATTTCGAGCGTTGTGCTAACTGGGAGCGGCGGTGGCTCAAAAGCACGGCGGTCGAATTTGTGCTCAAAATAGAAAAGAAAAAAGAAACGAGAATTCTCGTTATAAAAAATTGTGGCCGTATATTTATAAAAAATATAATTATGAACAATAATTTTACCTTGGTGCGGGCGAAGAATCCTGGGCTGGCCGTGATGTGGTCGTGTCGACTGTCTCTGGAAAAGTAGACGGTTTTTTGATCGAGGACAACCGTTGAACCTGAAAATCATCCTCCGGTTTTAAGGGGAGGTGAACCCACACATGCACACCCCCATGCATGTATATGTGTGCTGACAAAACACGAATATGCATGCATGCCCACACAGGTGGGTGGGTTGGTGTGAGTGATTGGAAGGGCGCTAACGTTACATTAGGGTGGCCCATTTTTTGAGACTTTAGGCATCTCGCCTAAACAATGTTTCCATCCTCTTCCACCATTTGAAGCATCTTCTGGCAAAATTCTAAGCGAATCGGCAAGTCTGCAGCGTTCAGTTTGTTGGCCATTTGAATTTTATATGGGAATAAGTCCAAATCTTTGTGCATAATTGACTGTAATGACTGTCTGCTTACACCCATTTGAGCAGATAAGCTTCTTGTCGAAACACGTGGATTGTTTTGTATGGCAGCAGCTACAGCAGCGATTGTTTCCTCCGTTCGAACTGAAGGGTTTCGATGGTAAGGTCTTCTGCTGACTGTCCCATGCTCGGCAAAATTGTTTACAAGTCTTATTATGGTCCATCTGCTCGGAGGATTGCCGCCAAACGTGCGCCTATACTCTCTTGGAAACTACGGACTCCAGCGCGTGATAGCGGCGGACAATCCAAATTCTTGTTTCAGTGTCCCAGTTATCCATTTTTGTTAAACGTAAAAGTCAATCTGCAAAATAAAAAAAAATTAACCATATTCATTAAATATGTGGCAAGCCTAGTTAATGCCTACAAGTGGCAACTACATCCCGGTGGGTAGAGAACAAAAGGAAATATCAAAAAGAAGAAGAGCAAGTCAGCGCGCGCTACTGCAGTATTTGATATATCGTGAATTGTATGAGATTGTTGTGTAAAGTTACTGAATTAATAAATATATACTTTGTACACCAAATGTGCGGTTAATACAAAATAGAAAAAAAGTTATTTAATTTTTTTTTGGTAGCGGCTTTCATTAGCCACCATGTACATCTAATTCTCAAATTTTCTGTTCCTACTCCCCTTCTTCCCCCTTTTCCTCTGCGGGTACTGATAGTAGATAGTTTCACTTTTATGGTATTGGTACCGCTTACTTTTGCTAAGGTTTTTTTTTGATATACTCGTATAGAATACATGTCTTTAGATAACCAATTAAATTCCTAGCAATATTGAATAGCAGCTTTATATAAAATGGGGGCTTTTCTATATACGGCCTGTGTCCTGCCCAACGAACTCCCGAACCTACAGTGAGAGTTTCAGAGGCATTGCCAATAAACTGTGGGCATTAATGAAGAAAAAAAAAAAAAGATATGGGCGTGGCACCGACCCGTTTTCAAAAATTATGTAAATCTTGACTTAGTGTAACATGTATCCAAATCTAATTAATTAAGACCAAATAGATTCAGATTTAAGACGAATTTAAAATTTATATGGTCTGGGGGCGTGGCACCCCCCAGTTTACAAAATTATATATCGCCTAAGCTGTAACCAGTGAATCCAAGAATATACTGTGAAAATTTCATGAAGATCGGTTAAGTACTTTGGACTCCTATAAAGGACACACATTCACCACACACCACACCACCAAAATATATTAATATGCATATAGCAGGGCGCCGTTTCTATTATAAAAATGTATACCTTTACTCCACCGGCGACCACCAACTATTAACGGTTCGTTATGCTAAAAAATGTTTATGCTTCCTGCACTTGTAAAAGTATTATACATGAAAACGAACTTAATTTTCAATTTGGTAAAAAAATCGCTTAATGCAACAGAGCGTAAAATATAATAAAACTTTGGAAGCAAAAAAAAAATGCGTGAATAAATGTGGCAAAAAAACACAAAGCATTCATTGAGAACATTTAGTTGCGGAAACACAGTCGACTTGCAAGCAGATTCACATACATTTAAATAAGCGCGTTTACTAGTACATACAGTATGCGACAAAACTTAAGCACCGAAATTCCGTTAAAAACATTTTATTAAAAAAAATCGTAAGTACAAGTTCTATAATGTTTGGTCCTTTTTATTCAGAAAGAATACATTTTAGGTATTATAAATTTAAATAAATAAAAGCAGTTTACCAGCTTACCCAAAAAAATTTGTTCAAAGAATGCTATGAACTCAACTTATTTCGTGAACTTTTTGTTATTTCGTGGCATATTCGTTACTCTTTATAGCAAGTTCGCATTGTGTTTGCATTGAGTATATTATTTAAGTAAAATATCATAGGAAATAATATTCCACGCGTGCTCAACTTGTCCGAATAGAACGTATTTGGTGTTGAAACTTTCTTTTAGATTTTTAGGATTATATAGATTCTCTGTTCGATTAAATGGCACGGGCCACGACAATACGTTAACATTATTAGCCCTAAACAATTTTTTAAAGTAAATCGCCCACTTAATGGCATCCCTTCCCCCTTAAAATATTTTATGAAGATTTTTTAATATCTTTGTAGATATCGTATGAATTGGTTCCAACCCATGACCGGAGAAACGTTTACAAACCACTACACTTCCTCAACCTATCATCGGTCAAAAGGTATAGTAAAAGGAGTTGCTATTGTGCTACTCCAATTTAGGTGTAATCTTGGAAACCCTTCTTACTCTTCGATCTAAAATTGAAGGGGTTCCCAAAGCTTCGAAGTGTAGTAATCCGTCTTAAAGAGTAGTTCTTTAAATGGTTGGGGTGAATATCACAAATTCGTTCATACAACTTTATGTGGAAACAAGAAGAAATATTTTTGTCCACGAACGATTGCCCGATCGTTACTTTCGGTGTTTTTCGCGCGCTAGCAGCTCCATGTACAGTGCCAAGGGAGCCAGTTAAATTGAAAGAAGTTTGTAGTACTCTAAATAAGGCCACCAAAACTGTTAAATGTTGAAACATTTTGAAATAGTATTTCCTTTGACTTAATTTGAGTAAAATTCCTTGGCGAAGTAACACGAAACAATCTCGTTTAACGGCTAAAAAAAGAAGGGAACCGTTGTTTGAAATGTTTCCAAATATATCGGCATGGTTATTGTGGCGCATGTTTACCGCGATTTTAGGATTTTTACAACACATTTAAGGAAAAACAAGACCTACCTTGATTTAGTGCTTGTCGTGTAACTAATATTGTATAACAAACCATGAAAACAATTTTTTTGTTTCATATTTCAAATAACTAATATGTGGCCTTCATCAAAAAAAAAAACAAATACAAAATTAAAAACCATCCACATAGAACTTTATTTAACTATGTTTAGCAAAGGGACTTTTGTTGCTTTAGTTTTGCCATACACTGTATATACACTAATAACCGAAAATGTGCTATGTAACCGCGACACCGAGTGTAGTAGGGTGTTGTGTATGGGATGTCGTTTGGCGGGTCTATTGCCATTACCGCCAAAGATGTGCTAAGTAGATAGCGGAAGTGGAAAAATATTTTTACACTTATTAACGCGGCAACTGCAAGCCAAAGAAACGTACTTTAGCGCACTCGTTTTACTCGTGAAACTTTTGCGCGTATAGCGAGCCAATGACGTTTGCGGTAAGTGCGAGAGATTGGAGGGGAATTGACGAAACCTAAGTAGTCTGCAAATAAATGATGAAACTTTATAATGAGCGCAATTGTTGAAAAGTTAAAGTGAAGGAGGTGATTTTGATTTTTTTTGTAAGAAAAGGTGATTTACTTGCAATGGCAGCACTAACCATATTTGTGGCTTAAAAAGTTTGAAACATTGCATTTGTAATAGAAAATTTATAATTGCCAGAGTGTCAGAGGGAATAGAAACTTAGAAATCAATAAAACACAAATTTAAATTTATTCGCTTTTTTCGTGGGTAATTTCAGCATTTCAATGCTAGAAATGTTGGCAGAGTGGGGTGCAAACTTTATACCCAGCTGTACTAGTGCACAAGCCAATATAAAGGAACTGAGATAGATATAGAGTTCCACATATCTAAGTTCTTTTAATCGAAAACTCTTGTTGAAATTCATATGTTTGAATGAAATTTTAAATGCTTATTTATTTCCATAAGGTTGCTATTGAAAATAGGGAAATCGGACGATAGCCGCTCCCCTTTTCCAAATTGATGTTTCAAAAAACGGTCAAAATGGGATAAAAAGCAGCTAAAATGCTGAAATTTGATATATATTAACTTGATCATTCTAATAACTTTATCTGGAAAATGGGCGTGGCACCACGCACATATGACTAAACAAATTCGAATGTTAATAGCTTTAGAACCTTTTGCGATTTAATAACAGTGCTTGATATAAGGCATATCGCTCTTATCATACCTCGAGTCAGGTCGATTGATATCTTCCATTTATCATTCCCTCAGTCATCCCACAAATTCAGTATGTGGGTCAGATCTAAGTATCTTAAAATTGCTTCCATGATTTGGCCATACCCGAAGTCAGTCGAAGGGTGGTCAAGTCATTTTACACCATTTTTGTCAAGCTAAGTGAAAGCGATACATTCTGTGCCAGAGAGACTTTGTTCATACGTAAGCATAACATGAGCCAACCAGCGATGCAATTTCCTTTTAATAGGCTGAACTACGCGCATATCTTTGTGATGCTTATTATTGAATTTCACCTTTGGTACCACGATAAGTAACGCTTTTTTCGAATACTTCAAAGGCCACCTCATATTCTTTGAATACCGTTCATGATTGATAGCTGTACATCAGTACAGCTTATGACGAGAGACTTATAGAACATTGATATTTGTATGACTAGAGTGAACTTTATTTTAAGTCAGTCATCTACTGGCAAGTATGATGCCCTGCTGAGTTTATGCGCTGAGTCATCTGGCGTGACGGACTAAACTTGAGGAAGCTTTTGGTATAGACACATGGTCTAGCAGTGTAAAGCAATTCAAATGCAGACATGGCATCGTAAAGGCAGCTTTTTCGTGTTGTTGAATGCTGCTTCAAAATCAGTGAAAAGATGATGCTTTTCGATTCTATTATCATGGGATATATTTTTGTTTTGCAAGTTTGAAAGGCGCACTGATAAGGTCTGTCGGTCTATCACACAGTACGCTAAATTGTGCTTTTTATTCGAAATTAAGGAAACTTTGCACAGCAACTGACGGGCGCTTGACCGACCATATTTTGCATAATAGTTGGTGCATATTTTTCAAAAACTCTTGTCAGTGTCGTGATTGAACAGATTTTCAGGTGGTCCATTTTTTGTTGAGGCATTTTCCTTCGTCCGCAATTGGGATAACCTGCTCAGCATTTCCTCCGCTACGTAGCAATAAGTCGAAAGCCAATGTACTGGGATTCGTATGACGATCGATGAGTTTTATTTAAAATTACTTTACCAAACTTTCACTTGCACCTCCGTATGTCTACATTAGACTGAGCAAAAATATTTGTTTTAAATAATTTTAATATATGTTTTCAGAATGGCGGGAAAATGCTTTAAACAATATCAGACGTTAATATTGTATGTATTTGTACCTAGCATGTACATAATGTATAAAAAGCAACCAATATAAAGGTCTAACCCCATATTCATAAAAAATAAAATTGGGACAAAGTCTTTTAAAATATTTTTTTTTTTATACTACAAACTTTGAACTGTAAAAGCTTTATAAAAATTGTTCGTTTTTTTTCGGTAAAACTTGTATAGTGCCTTTTCGGTATAATAAAAATAATGTCAATTTAATAAAAAATAAAAAATTGGAGCAGTCTACTGCACGCTCGGGGTAAAAAAAATTCTTATAATTTAGAAATTGACATATGTACAGAAAAGTTTTCTTCAGCGAAGCTGTCGCCAATAGTCTTGTATTTCTCATACTCGAATGTTTAGGTTTCGAAGATAAGTATTCATGATCTAAATGTAGTGGAAAATTCACCAAACGTTCTCACTTTTACTTTTACACTCTTAGTTGCTAAACAATATATATGAACCCTGCCAAAAATGCGATTAGTCTAGGATGAGTCCGGGATGAGTCGTAAAGGAGGATGCGACTAATGAAAGTTTTGATCACTTTGTATGGTTTGAACTGTTCATATTTGTTTGTGCATGTCGTATCGAGAGACCAATTGTACCAATTTACACCCGAAAGGGTGCGAAAGGACTAATCCACTTTCTACTCAAATGGATAATTATTACTCCTAAAAGTATGCTACAAAAATTAAAACTGAACTACAGCCCTATAAGTATTCTACACAAATAAATATGTATTTATCTACGAGGTGTATTCAAAAAGTATCGCGAATTTTGAATTTTCGCTGGTTACGTATATTCGAATTTCGAATTTTTTGTGGCGTTATGTTGGTACTCATGTCTCTCACTTATGCCGACAAGCTCGGCCATTTTGAATGTTCAGTTAATTGTTGACAGCTGCTTTGCTTGCACGTGTTTTGGATCGTCTTCGATTTTTACCTATTCAAAAAAATGGATCAAAGAACCTGTATCAAATTTTGTGTGAAAAACGAAATTAAGTGCGCGGATGCATTCCGAATGTTGACTGTGGCATACGGAGAAGCTACCTTGGACCGAAGCAACGTTTATCGGTGGTACAAAATGTTCTCAGAAGGCCGAGAAGATGTGTAAAGAAGAACAAAAATTGGCTTTTGCACCACGATAACGCCCCTGCTCACGCATCGTTGCTTGTGCGCGACTTTTTGGCCAAAAACAACACACTAATGATGGCGCAGCCACCGTATTCCCCAGATCTGGCCCCCTGTGACTTTTTGTTGTTCCCTAAACTGAAGAGGCCCATGAAAGGACGACGTTACGCTTCTCTTGACGAGATAAAGATGGCATCGAAGGAGGACCTGAACAAGATACAAAAAAATTATTTTTTGAAGTGCTTCGAAGATTGGAAAAACCGTTGGCACAAGTGTATAATATCTCATGGGGATTACTTTGAAGGGGACAAAATAGATATTCATGAATAAATAAATAATTTTTGAAAAAACACAAAATTCGCGATACTTTTTGAACACACCTCGTATAATGAATTATAGCCAACTGGGGACTAAAGGGATTAAACGCGGACCGCTCTATCTAGAGATTGGTTACATGATTTTTTGCAGGGAAGCTCCAATTCTCACACACAGAAGCTGACGTAGTAACGTGAATCAGAGGGAGCGAAAAAGAAAAATAAATGTAATTTGAAATCGAAGCGTACAAGAACCTACGAGGTTGTCAGTGCGAGTATGTCACAAGCAGCAGCAGGTGATACCTTAATAATATCACACCCGATAGCATGTTGTGGCACCGCTCAGATATCAAAGCGAGTGTGAGGCACTACACTTGAATGGCACAAACCTAGTTGCTATGGACTTTTCTGCAACAAAAATTATTTCATTTCAACTGCATATCACGCGCAAATTATTCCGCATACATCACAGGCTGCATGTCCGACTAGGGGCTACCACATACATATGTACATATTTCGCTCACCCCACTCACTTAAACTGAAAATTATGAAGTGGAAATATAAAATGAAGTATGCATGTTGGAGCACGGTAGGCACGCACTGCTCTAAAAATCACACCACATTCCTATGCATCTAAGAACTTTTGGCGACTTTGTCTGCAGCCGACAACGCTGTATGGTTGGTTGCCTTGACAGCGCAAAGGTAAGTAAACTCACTGGAAGTGCTCATAAGTAAATGGCACCAAGTGATATTATTTAAAAGTATTTCTCTGAGTTCTTTCTTATTCTTTTGTTCAAATTTGTGCTGACAACTGTAAGTGACAAAGTCACTTTACAAGTGGAAACTCTTATGGCAATGAACGGTTGAGAAAGTTACTTTTTGCCAATTATGAATGCTAGTAGGACAATTATATAAGGCAAGAGTTTCATAAATATTTGACATTTGCAATGCTGCTTAAAGTTCGAAAGTCAGATTTTTGTAGTTGGAATCAATATGGATGTATAAGTTTTTGAAAAAAAGTTCAGGGGAGTTAACACCTTATATTAATTGCATGGCTTGCTATGTTGATTTCTTGCATAAACAATGTACAAAGGCAACTAGCATGAGCTTTTCTTCTAGTTATCTCTGGTGTTGCGTTCTACACTTCAAATCGTGTTTTAGCTGTGTAAATGATAAATCTTAAAAATTAGTTGGACTCTAGAACGCCTTAAACGCCTCAGAGGATAGTCATTGAATTTAGGCTTAATTGCCTTACCGCCTGCAAGTCAAATTTTAGTTTAGTATTATTCCAGTATCTGAAACACAGCACAGTAAAGCCCATTCCAGTAGTAAGTAAATTTCTTCGCATTTAGCACTATACTTGAACGCAAATATGATTCGCACATGACTCATTAAACTACTTGCCATACGGCTGCGTGAATCAGGTATGATTTATTAGACAGAGAAGTTGTTGAAATAGTACAGAGTCATAGTTTACAACAGCGCAGATGAAATACATTTTGAAATATACGACAGAAAATTTCTATATAAGACTAAATATATAAGACTAAAGATGGTTTTCATGTTCCTACGAAGAGCATAGTAGGAAATTTATGGATTCACCATACGACTTTTATGCAGGTATGAAGATGGATGGGTTTTTTCCGCCCAATAAGTAGATACCTCATCTAAAGAGGAGCGATATGAGGTAGTACATTTTATTCCAGATGCGTCTAAGTGGTGATTATTTTTCGGAAGATATTAGTGAAATGATGAGATATAGTTTATTAATACCAACCTGTTTGCAGATTTTATCTAAACCAATACATATCTGTTCTTAGATTCTTTACAATAATTGTAGGTTATACTGCTACAGATTGCAAGAAAGTAAACCATTTCATATAGAGTCCTTGATAAGGGGCAGGAGTACTATCAAGTCTTCTGTTCCGCATCGAGTTAGCCCATCTCCTTTTGGTTTTCATATTCGAAGTCATGTTAGCCGCTCACCTCGCCTTGTTTCGACCACATGCATGATCTGTCGCTAAAGAAGAATGAACCATTTTATGTACTTGTATATCAAACTCCGATATATGTATGTAGACTTGTCATTTCGCCTGAAAGCATAGGGAGTTCCGCATTTCGACTTAACTATCGGCTCTGTATTTTGCTATTAGTACAGGTATACCTTGACTGTTCGTTAAGAAGAAGTAAACTAACGTTTTCATGCGGCCTCCTTCAAAAGAAGAGACCCCCGCCCAACTAAGACTCCATTCCCCTTTACATAATACGGTAAGTAGATATGACTGATATAGGGTAGCATGTTTCACGAAATTTCTTTTTGCTATTAGGTAATTAATATCAGCATCAATGCGAATGGTAGGCAAGCACTATATACAACGTAAGACCGGTGAAATTTATTCTAAGAAAATCTCGCTTTAGGAATGCAGCTAGTATAAACTGGTTGCTCTCAGTGCATGGCTGTAACTCAGCCTTGAAGATAAGTATATTGAGCCGCAATTGAAGTTTATGAAAGTTCATCAGGCTTCTATGAATGTGAGTGTCCAATCGTCCTTAGGACAAAAGATCAATATCTACGAGGTGTGTTCAAAAAGTATCGCGAATTTTGTGTTTTTTCAAAAATTTTGTATTTATTCATGAATATCTATTTGTCCCCTTCAAAGTAATCCCCATGAGATATTATACACTTGTGCCAACGGTTTTTCCAATTTTCGAAGCACTTCAAAAACTCATTTTTTTGTATCTTGTTCAGGTCCTCCTTCGATGCCGTCTTTATCTCGTCAAGAGAAGCGTAACGTCGTCCTTTCATGGGCCTCTTCAGTTTAGGGAACAAGAAAAAGTCACAGGGGGCCAGATCTGGGGAATACGGTGGCTGCGGCATCATTAGTGTGTTGTTTTTGGCCAAAAAGTCGCGCACAAGCAACGATGCGTGAGCAGGGGCGTTATCGTGGTGCAAAAGCCAATTTTTGTTCTTCCACAAATCCGGGCGTTTCTGGCGGATTGCTTCGCGCAAATTGCGCATAACTTGCAGGTAATATTCCTTATTGACCGTTCTTCCCTGTGGCAAGAACTCATGATGCACCACGCCCCTGCAATCGAAGAAAACTGTCAGCAAAACTTTCACATTCGACCGAACTTGGCGCGCTTTTTTCGGTCTTGGTTCGTGCGGCAGCTTCCATTGAGATGATTGAGCTTTGGTTTCCACGTCATAACTATAAACCCACGATTCGTCACCAGTTATGACCCTCTGGAGCAAATTGGGTCGTCAAGGACAGAGTTTAACATCTCATTAGCAATGTTCATGCGATTCTGTTTTTGGTCACAATTGAGCAATTTTGTTAAAAAAATAGGTAAAAATCGAAGACGATCCAAAACACGTGCAAGCAAAGCAGCTGTCAACAATTAACTGACCATTCAAAATGGCCGAGCTTGTCGGCATAAGTGAGAGACATGAGTACCCACATAACGCCACAAAAAATTCGAAATTCGAATATACGTAACCAGCGAAAATTCAAAATTCGCGATACTTTTTGAACACACCTCGTATGTAGCTCAACTCTGTGTAAACTAGTTTTATATAAAATGCACCGTAATGGCCATTTCAGCTTTTATTTTTCTTCAGTGTAGATTGTTAGAGTGTATTAAGATAACCTTAAGTAACTACGAATATATAATAGTGTGCATATACTATTCAATAATTAAAGTTGTTGCCACCATTTTCAATATAGAAAACCTCTTCAATATAATTTGCCACAAAAACACAATCAGTGTCCGATCATGTACCAGTAAGTTTGTATTTCGAAAACAGTTTTTGAAGTCAAACAAACTTTGTTTAGAAGTGACCACAAACTGAGCTGGCATAGCGTTTAGTTTGGATGCGACTATTGTGACACCAAAACTGCTACACAATTTGTGTTCTAACCCTTTAGCTTCTCAAATTGTTGGACCATGTCTAGATGCTCGACGTAAGTACGACGACAATGGAGAATACGCTTACTATGCTACGTTTGTGAAGCGCAATCGGATGTTGTGGCTGGCCACTTTTGCAGTGCAAATAAACAAGATATTTAACATTCGGCTACAATTCACACAAACACACACACATGCCTGGACGCACTCAAGCAAATATAAACACTCATTCAAAGTCATATAAACATTTAACAAGCAACTCGGTGTGGAAGCTGTTGCCTGGGGAATAGTATTATTGTACCATGTGGGTTAGGGTGGAAAGTTCCACTGGAATTTTTGTTTTCTAAGATGTTCTAGACTTGAACGGTGTCACCTCGAAACCAATGGAAAGTCAAAAGATGGGAAATAGATGATTGAAAGAAAGCAGAGACGAAAATTTTAGGATAATTTGAAAGGTTTTGGGGAGGAAAAGATTTCCGTTGGAAACCATGTGACCGGCTTCCTATACAATTAAAGTCCCACCGATACTTGAATACGGTTCTATAATTTGGAACCCGCGTTACCAGGTTCATGTAGCTCGCCAAGAATCAGTTCAAAAACATTTTTCATTGGGATCCCTTGCATAATCTGCCACCCTATACGAATCATTTAAAACTCATTAATCTTCACACACTTTCTAGTCGGAGTGAAGTGAACTTCAATGTACCGTCTCGTCCATCAAGGTATTTTAAACCTCTAGTCCGAAAACAGTGCCGAACCAATTTTGACTTAAATGTGCCTTTTCGCCGTTTGCGTCAAGATTATAACTCTCTTTCTGGTAGATTTGCTATTTCAGACTCGCTTTTCAGCACAAAAAAAGGAGCTCTTTCTATCCTAAATACATAGCAATTAACTGTTTCTTATTCTTTGACTTTTATAATAACTTCTAACAATAATTTTAGTCTGTTAAATAATTGTTTCTCAAAGTGTAATCTACCTTATATCTCTTTATTTAGCTGATGAGGTTTTCTCTGTAGCTGAGCAGTTTTAGATCTCGACGATTAACAAACCAAAGCCTTTCAACGACTCGGCACGAACGAACAATCCGTGCGTTATGCGGATGCGCCCCTCGCGCCGGTCGGGCGGGATATGGTGGGTAATCCGTTTGGGGAATTATTATTATTAAAAATAAATTTAACTAATAAATTTTTCAGAGGTTTGTTGTGATTTCGTCCAAAAATTTTGTGTTTATTTTTAACTTAACAAAGAAAATTTTAAAAATAAATGTTGATTATAAAAATCACATTTTACAAATTTCAGAATGTTCTTATGATAATTTTTGTATGGTTTTAATAATTCTGAACCAAAAAGAAATGTGCTCTTAAAAAATAATATTAGTAAACACAAGTAAGAGAAGGGCTGTCTTCCACTGTGCCGAAGACTTTATACCTTTCATGAATACACATCACGGTTTTAAGTGTCCGATCCTTACTAACATTTAGTAAAAACTCTGCAAAACTGATCATTTAAATATACATAGCCCAAACCCCATTTATCGGAACAATCGATTGTATGGCAGCTATATGTTATGTAGGTCCGATATGGCTGATTTGCACTACACACATTACACATATAAAAAGTACCAAACCTGCAGTATTTTACGTTCTTAGCTTTTTAATTGCAAAATATGTAGCCCAAAACCCATTTGTCGAAACTATCGATTGTATAGGAGCTATATGTTTTGTTGGTCCGATCTAAGTGATTTTCTCTACACACATTACATATGCAAAAAATACTAAACCTGCAAAAGTTTACGTTCCTAGCTTTTTAATTGCAAAATTTATAGTCCAAAACCCATTTATCGTAACTATCGATAGTATGGGAGCTATATGTTATGTTGGTCCGATCTGGGTGATTTCACTACACACATTACATATATAATAAGTATCCCCCTTTAAAATTTAACGGTCCTAGCATTTTAAATGCAAAATTTATAGCCCAAAACCCATTTATCGGAACAATCGATTGTATGGGAGCTATGTATTGCTCCGATCTTACTGATTCCGTGAAATGACTTATCTTATGCAAAATGGCTGCCCATACAAAATTTCATCAAGATATCTCAAAACCTGAGGGACTAGTTTGCGTACAAACAGACAGACGGACATGGTTGAATCGACTCAGCTCATCGCCCTGATCATTTCGGTATACTTATTGGTGGGTCTATCTCTTCTTCTTCCCACACTTACAAACATCGGACCAAAGTTATAATACCATTTTATGTTCATAAAAGGTATAAAAATTGTTACCTCTGACATACGAAAAATCATATTCGAAAATTTTTAGATAATGTGAACGATTTTGGTGAAAAAAAATAATTCCGTTGGAGAAACTATTGAGTAAAAGAAATTATTTAGACAATTTTTGAATTGTATTTTATAATTGTGGAGCAACAAAATGTTTTCGTTAAAAAAATTTTTTTTTTTAAATGTAGCATTCATTTTATAGTTGAAAGTAAAATTTGACACTTTAAAAAAAAACTTGAAAGAAAAGGTGTTGCTGAAAAATTCATATTTCAAAGATTCGGGTGGTTTTTTTTTTGATTGTGGACAACAAAATAATTTTTCTGTTGAAACAAAAATTATTGAAAAAAAGCTTCTCCCTAATATAAAATCACAAACGCTTATTTTTGATGTTGTTTTAAACGAACTAAGAGCAAATAAATTGTTTCCGTTGAAAAAAAATATAAAATAAAAGAAATTACACTCTTAAAATTCTTAATTTTTTTTGTGACTTTGGCCCAAAAAACGCTTTTTGCTAAAAAAAATGCTGATATCAAGATCACATAAGAATTTATACGAATACCCTGACTGTATTTTTTTAAGTGAAGGTCACATACGATGCTTCCCAAAAAAAACGAAATGTTTGATTGAAAAAATTACATTCGGTTAAGGTTTTTTTCCATTTTGGATGGAAAAAAAATTTCTGTTGAAAATAAGATGTTTTTCTCTGATATAAAAGCACGTGCAAACATTTTTGGTGTTTTTGCAATTTCGACCAAAAAAGGTCTTGGAAAAATCATGATTATGAAAAAGCATTCTTTCGTTGGAAAAATTGTTGAGTGAAAGAAAATACATTCGACAGGGTTTGGATGTTTTTTATGATTTTATACCAAAAGCTAACTTTTTGTTGAATAATTTTCCTTGGTAAAATAAATGTTTGTAAGTTTTACGAGCTCAAGATCTATCAACTGGTCTTACTTATTACTCAGTTATAATTTTTTAATATAATTTAAAAAATTTTTATTTTTATTTTTGTTGAGGAAAACCCAAAATGAAATACATATTAAAAAATGTATTTTTAAATAACCATTTATTTTAAAATTTTATACGTCGACTAGTAAATCCGGCCCGCTTCGCTGCCTCTCAGAATTTAGAATAGACTGAGTCCGACTTTCATCATTATATCCTAGGCCAGATGAGATATGGAACTTAATTACATCGCTTATTGCAGCACTCATAGCCACCTTTCGTTTGATACCGATATTGTACTAACACGTTTTGGGTCACCCTGGTCCACGTATCGATTTCTCCGAAACTTAAATTTAAGTTAAACGTCTAGTAATGCAATGGTACGAGTTCCATTGAATTCCATTCGGCAGTTTTTGAGCGATGCGCGACCAAACATACAGACAAAAGTTCTAAGAACCGTTGATTTGGCTTCTATTTTCTTAATAATGGTCCCTCCTATCGACTTTTCTTAAATATCTGCAATGTACAGACATCGACCTTTTACAGTTTTATTATACATATCTAGGATATTTCGAGCTTAATCTAAAGTCATCACCAGGAATTGTTGACTGCAATTAGTCAACCAGGCGCATAGAGCTCGATAAGTTAAAAATGTGAAAACAATTTAAAGGACATACACACAACAATCATAATTTAATCTTAATTAAAATAATTTATTTTTCCTTGGCTTCTTAAATTTAACTTTTTAAATATACCATGTTAAACGTAAAAAAGTATTCTTTTTCAAACCACCCTAATGGTAACGAAGTTTTGCCATACGCAACCAAAGAGGGGCAGGGCGTACTGAAGGCTTTGAAGTGGTATTACCAGTACGTAGAGTACCCGTTCGATTGTCGTAAATCAAATGAGTTCCAATGCGATTGCAGTTGATTTACAATTTCTACTTTTTTTCTTCTTTGTTTGTGCTCGCACTTGCCATTCTTCATGTTTTTGAACATGTATGGTTGTGTCTGATGGTGTGGTGGTGCATGTACTCGGTAGCTCGTTGAACATGGATGCTCGCTTAACACATGGAGCGCATTGCTTTCAACGCAATCGACATTGAGGTGGCTTTCAGTTTAAAACAAAAGTAAATAACAATTTTACCAGTTTCAAGTATTCGAATGTCACATATGCTACACGAGATAAAGGTGATACAAACAGCAACAATAATAATGCAGTATGCAAGGATAATTATCCACATACACACTCATACATTGTTTTGTACTTGTTTTTGCTTCACCCTACCAAACAAACAAAATTATACGTGCGTGCTCAATTTTGATAATGATACTCTTGTGACGACAATGGCCCTGTAAAAAACGTTGGAGCATCAGAGTACTCCAACACTTATCCTCATTCAAATAAAAAAGGTGGTCCAATTTACATGGCAATGTCCGGTGATTGGATCACCTAATCCTATTCGGAGTACCATTTACTTTGCTGCTGAATAGTCTATAGAGCACCTACGTTGGAGTACTTTGAAAATGCTGCCAAAAGATTACTCTATAGAGTATTCTAGACGAAAGCGAGAAGGGAGTATGTGTTCTTTTGAGGACCACCTACTCCCGCTCTCGCTTTGCTGTTGAATACTCTATAGAGTAATCCCATGGGAGTATTTTGAGAGTACTCTCACGTAGGTGGTCTATAGAGTATTCAAAAGCAAAGAAACGGAGTACTCTGAGATGGATTAGGTGATCCAATCAACGGACATTGCCATGTAAATTGGACCACCTTTTTTATATGAATGAGGATATGTGTTGGAGTACTCTGATACTCCTTTAGGAGTATTCTATGGAGTATGAAACGGAGTATTTCCGTTTTTTGCAGGGGGTATCTAAGCTGGTAACAGGACATATTGCTATATGAATAATATACATACAAAGAAAGGAGCTATTCTACGCATTACTTAAAGCAAAAACATTTCATAACTATAGCACTCACAAAATTTAAATTTTGAAAGTTGTACAAAAAGTTTAAAATACCGATTTAGTTCACTCTTAAATAAGAAAATTGAATTTGAATACATACAAGGTTAGAGCATGAATGGTTTGAGTGTCCTACAGTTATAGATCCCGTGGGTCCTAAATAAACAAAATAAAGATATGTCGCTGAGAGACCAGTAAAAATTAACAAAACAAGTAGGGAAAGCGCTGTCTTCAGCTGTGCCGAAATCTTTATACCTTTCATGAATTAGAATCACTGTTTTAAGTGTCCGATCCTTATTTACAATAAGTACAAACTCTGCAAAACTTTATGTTTTTATCCTATTAATTTAAAGATACATAGCCCAAAACCCGTTTATCGGAAAAATGTGTTTTAATTGGGCTATACGATAAATTGGTCCAATCTTGACGATTTTCATCTGTCACATTACGTATACGAGGTGTGTTCAAAAGGTATCGCGAATTTTGAATTTTCGCTGGTTACGTATATTCGAATTTCGAATTTTTTGTGGCGTTATGTTGGTACTCATGTCTCTCACTTATGCCGACAAGCTCGGCCATTTTGAATGTTCAGTTAATTGTTGACAGCTGCTTTGCTTGCACGTGTTTTGGATCGTCTTCGGTTTTTACCTATTCAAGAAAATGGATCAAAGAACCTGTATCAAATTTTGTGTGAAAAACGAAATTAAGTGCGCGGATGCATTCCGAATGTTGACTGTGGCATACGGAGAAGCTACCTTGGACCGAAGCAACGTTTATCGGTGGTACAAAATGTTCTCAGAAGGCCGAGAAGATGTGCAAAGAAGAACAAAAATTGGCTTTTGCACCACGATAACGCCCCTGCTCACGCATCGTTGCTTGTGCGCGACTTTTTGGCCAAAAACAACACACTAATGATGCCGCAGCCACCGTATTCCACAGATCTGGCCCCCTGTGACTTTTTCTTGTTCCCTAAACTGAAAAGGCCCATGAAAGGACGACGTTACGCTTCTCTTGACGAGATAAAGACGGCATCGAAGGAGGAGCTGAACAAGATACAAAAAAATGATTTTTTGAAGTGCTTCGAAGATTGGAAAACCCGTTGGCACAAGTGTATAATATCTCTTGGGGATTACTTTGAAGGGGACAAAATAGATATTCATGAATAAATAAATAATTTTTGAAAAAACACAAAATTTGCGATACTTTTTGAACACACCTCGTATAATATGTACCAAATCTGCAAAATTTTACGTTCCTAGCTTTTTAATTGCAAGATTTATAGGTCATAACCCATTTATGGGAACAATCAATTGTATGGGAGCTATGCGATTGGCCCAATCTTGTTGGATTCGACAATTGATTGAAATATTACAAAATGGCGACCTCATACCAAATTTCATCGAGATATCACTAAGTATATCAAACCTTATCGAACACAGCGCAAATTAAAAAAAAAATTGTTTTTACTTGCTCAATCCTTTTCACTGAAAATTTTTAATATGGTATTTAAGGAATAACTGCATATTCCAAGTGAGAGAGGGCAAGTGGAGTGAATAGGAGCTTTAACGTTTTTTCGAGGTTTTTTTTATGGCATAAATGCGAATACCACTGGGGAAAATTTGGAATCTAGTACGAGTATCACTCCGAGATCTTTAGTTTATTTAAGAGCATTTGAAGTATGGCCATCTAGACAAAACTGTTAATGGATAGGAGTTTGACGCCTAGAATATGCTGAAATATCACAAATAAAGATTAACCAAATCACTTGACAGCAAGAAAACGTTCAAATAATTCGCATGAAGTAAGTAACTAAATAAAATTAGAAAAAATCGGCACTAAAATGCTTCCTTGGGGAACACCTTATTTAATAAATGTTTTACCAAGAGCAAAAAACAAATTTACTTGAAAGAAGAGTAAGTGGAACAGATGTCGAATCATTGAAAAAGAGGTGTATAGGGTTCCAGTTAGTTCAAAACTAAACAGAGTTTAGTCATTTTGAATAAAAAACTATTCCAATACAAAATATAGAAACGAAAAAAATTGGTCTTGCGGTGAACGTGGACAAGACGATTTATTTGTTGTCTTCAAGGAAAAAACCGGGGCATCTGCGCCTTGGTAGTCACGTCACTGTTGATAGTTATGATTTTGAAACTCTGAGGGACCTCTTCTCTTTGGAAACCAGCGTTAACACCAAAAATAATGCCAGTGGAGAAATTCAAACGAGAATTACTCTTGCCAAAAAGTGCTACTTTAGAATGAGTAGACAACGGAGGAGTAAAGGAGGAGTGTCGAAAGAATATGAGATGACCCTTGGAGTATTCGAGAGCAAAGTTCTCCGGAAAACGTATGGTCATTGCCACTGGCGAGTACCAAAGGAAATTTAACGATGAGTTGTGCCAGCTTTACGCAGATTTCACCATAGTGCAGCAAATAAGAGTCCATGCTGGTTCATGTTATGCGCATGTAAAAAGAAGCTCCAGCCCAGAAGGTTTCTCTATCGACACCCGAATTCGGCACCAGAGAAAGAGGGCGGCCTCGCCTGAGTTGGAAAAAACAGGTGGAGGATGACATTAACTCCGTTGGTGTTTCTAATTGGCGTCAGTTATCGATGAAAAGGCATGACTGGCGCGGTTTGAGAATCAACGGCCAAAGTCGCCTAGGCGGTTAAGCGCCATTAAATAATGATAATAAAATACAAAATACATTTTTGTTCCCTTTTAGTGTGTATTTCTGAAAACCTTTTTGGTTATTTCGTGATAAATTGAGAGTTTGTTAAGTGTCGAGATCTAAAACTGCTCAGCTACAGAGGAAAACTCATCAGCTAAGTAACACAAGAAATTAAAACTTATAAATAATGTATTAAGCGAAGAAAGTTCAATTGCAAAGAGTAAATTCATAAAGTTGCTATGGGTTAAGCTAGGATAGTATCGATTTTTTAATGCTAAAAAGCTAGTCAGAAATATCAAATGTACTGGAGTGAGTATTATAATCACACAAACATCGGAAAGGCTCATTTAATTCAAAATTAGTCCTACACTGTTTCAAAAAAAGAGGTTTAAAGTGTCTTGATGGCCGGGAAGGAATGTTAAAGTTTACTTCTCCCAACAAAAATAAACTTTAAACACGTACCATTGAATTATTGGTATAAAAACAGAAGAAATATTTCATCGTACTGGTCATTGGTTCAAATATTTTATTTGTTTGAAGGAAATAGCATCATCATAAAAATTTCTATGAGCTACCAGCTCACAAGGTTGGCTGACTTGTACAGATGTTGATGATGAATAATATATATGATTGGATAGGTTTGGCCGAACTGCACTGCCGTCAATCAAAAACCCTGAAAAAAAAAATTAATTATAATATTGAAAAATAAGTTTCAAAATCCACTAACACAAATGCCAAACATGTATTCACACTATAGAGCCGTAGTTGTGTAAGTAGTCATGTCATGCATGTTTTTGTATTACTCGTATTTGCGGCTCTCACTGTGAGTGCGAAGTTGTTGTGGACCAATGCACTATAGAGCCTCTGTTGCGTGAGTAAACGGGTCATGCATTTTTGTTTTTATAACATTGATCACTGGCTACGATGCCCAGTGTCAGCGGCTCTCCTGGGAGCACGAAAAGTTTCTTTGTTGAAGACATCAAACAAGCCATGTCAAATATGAGCAAATATGTAAACTTCATTGCTGATACCTACGAACAGTGTTAACAAACACAAAATAAATGATTATTCATAAAGAGTATTCAGCACCGAAGTTTGGTTCGTATTTGAAAATAAATGAAACAAGATAAAAAAAGAATAAAAGAAAGTTTATTTAAAGAAAGTGAAGGGAAGGACAGGAAAGAAGAAAAAGAAAACGCCGCTGCGGGCTAGGGGCTTAGAATATGCCCGAGGTAGGCATACCGGTCGTAAGAGGCAACTTATATGCACAAAGGTAATGACGTGGAACTCGATGGTTGATCTACGGATATGATGCCTCTCACCTCTCGTTACCCATCTTATCCTTCCTTACGGAAGGAGGGGTGACATGACCTAGAAGGTTTCACTGGCACTACCACAAGGGAGTACCGGACCGTACCGGGTTCAAATCCGGCCAAGGACTGTTAATTCGACAGCACTCCCCAAAACCTTCGGGGAGTGTTTTTGTCGTTACCACAACAACAAGAACAAGAAAACTGGAAACTTTTTAATATTTAAGAAATCACTTCATCCCCTTGTTGTGCGAGGCTTCGCCAAGTATCCATAAACCCGTGTATACAGCTAGATTTTGGGATTTTTTGATACTGTAAAAGTTTTTTTTTTTTTAATGAAAAAGTATGATTTGTTATTTTTAATACCTATAAGCATATGTGTACAACGTTTTATGCTGAAACAAAAAAAAAAAAAAAACTTACATCCACAATTGAAGGGATAGGAAGCAAACGGATCTAAGTAGGTCTAACCATTCCCGCAACAGCCGGTTCTATCGCACCGGAATGACCCGGGTTTTTTCACCCGGCCAAGGGCTGTTATTTCAGTGTAACCCTGTCCAATCTGGGGCAGGGCGAAGCACTGTTAACAACAACAACAACAACAAGTAGGTCTAACATTGTTTCGCGATATTCAAGTTTAAAGCTGATTACTTATTGTAAATTATATGTAAATTCTGGGTAGTGCGTTTATTGCCCGGCTAAAAGCTAGCACTAAAATGTCCAAAATCACTAGGAACTAATTGTTAACAAATAAACACTATATTTAACTAAAAAAAATTTGGTAAAACTCAAATTTAATAAAAATGTTACTTAGACCCTTTTGCTTTTGACCCCTTCAATTATAATAGTAGTAGGGATGCCGTTACAAAAGGTGTATACCTCGCAAAGGGTTTGAGTGACACTATGTATTAGGAGACGGACATGGGGAATCCTTTAGTTAATTCAAATGGTTAAGTAAATTTACGGGCAAGAGAATTTCTTGGTCGTCTATTATTATTCTAATAAAACTTTCGAGACATTACTTCGATCAACCCATATTTCAAACTCCCCACAAACTTTCGCGTTCTATACAACCAGCTTTCACATTTCTCAAGAAACAAGAACAAGGAAAGGGAATTTAGTTTACATATTTCTGAAAATTAATTACGCTCGTTTATGAATACCACAAATATATTTACTTAGTATGTATGTTATAGATATGCTCAATGTAAGTAATTTGTAAAAGCAAATATGTACATATGTAATCAAACAGCTGTGTGAGGGCATAAATTGTCGTAGGTATTTATAAATTGGTTTGACTTTGGAAAACTTGTTCATATTTTATTTGCTTTCCCTTGCTTGAAAACACCACGAGTAGCGATACTTATGTAAGTAGAAACCTTGACACAAACTTACATAATTTTAAGCATACACACATATTTTTGCATACATTTTCAAAGTACGCCATTAAGATTGATACAGACAAAAGTATAAAAGCAGGTGTATGTATGTGGCAAAGTTTGGCGGCACTTTCGACAAAAACTAAAACACATTTACGTGTAGTTTTGGTAACATTTTTGGCTTGTTGCTGCCAAAAACTTTGGTCGAGATAGGGCGAGCGAAAGATGGTGGCAAAGTGAAAGTGGCGCTTGCGGTGGGGACCATTGTGTAAACGAAACTTTCACCATATTTTATAAAAGGTTTCGAAGTTAATTATCGAAGGCACGTAGAATATTACGATATGTCACACACACGTGAGAGTGTACGCAAATGTTACGAGTTGTAGCAAAACAAACAATAAATAAAATTTGATTTATTTATAAATGTAAGGAGACTATATCGAGCTTTGATATGCACATATGCTGTTGTAAGAGTTTATGCAAATAACAGTTTTGGTTTGTTTATTTATTATTAAATTAATTGAGATCGATTTCGTGATCTTGGAGCAACTTTACACAATTATTACTAAAGCAAATAGCGTTGCATAACATTTGCGGACTTCTGTGCTATCCTTTTTATGTGATAAACTTTTTAAAATATGTATCTAACAATATACGACTAATACTGAAACACAAACACTCTTGAACAATAGTCAAAATTTGTCTTTTATTACCAAATTAAGTATTTGAAATATAGGTTTTACAAATATTTACAAATAATAAAAACAACCACTTTCTTCCCAAATAACTAAAAATTGTCACATTTGTATATATATATATAATAATGTAAATATGTAATATTTGTAATATGGCCTTAACAACCGCGCCGTAACTTCTGCTTACTCCAAATTAGAAAAAGAAGCTGAGAAAATGGGATTGGTGGTGAACGAGGGCAAAACGAAGTACCTTCTGTCATCATGCAAAGAGTCAGAGCATTCGCGCCTTGGCAACCAAGCCACTGTTGGCAGCAATAATTTCGAAATAGGACTTCGTTTACCTGGGAACCAGCATTAACACCAACAATAATGTTAGCCTAGAAATCCGACGAAGAATTACTCTTGCAAACAAATGCTACTTCGGACTGAGTAGGCAATTGAAAAGTAAAGTCCTCTCTCGACGAACGAAAATAACACTCTACAAGTCACTCATCGCACCCGTCCTGCTATATGGTGCAGAAGCGTGGACACTAACAACATCTGATGAGGCGGCTCTGGGAGTATTCGAGAGAAAGGTTCTTCGAAAGATTTGTGGACCTCTACGCGTTGGCGACGGCGAGTACCGAAGAAGATTTAATGATGAGCTGTATGAACTTTACGCAGACGCCGACATAGTTCAGCGAATTAAAACACAGCGGCTTCGCTGGCTAGGCCACGTAGTGCGAATGAGCGAAGATGCTCCAGGCCAGAAGGTATTCTTATCGGCACCCGCCGGTGGAAGCAGAGGAAAAGGGGGACCACCGATGGAAGGACCAAGTAGAGACCTATTTGCGTTCTCGCGGTGTTTCCAATAGGCGCCAGTTGGCGCAACGAAGAAACGACTGCCGAGCTATGTTGGACGGTCAAAATCGCCCAGGCGGTTACTTTGCGTAAAAAAATTTATATTCATAAAACGAGCTCAAGACCAAGAATAATAATTTTTCTATTTTAATTTTTATTAAAATTGTTATTCTTTTTATTTTTTTTTAATAATCATTTTTTAGTTAATTAGTAAAAGTTGTTGAATTGAATAGAGTAGGAAAAATGTTTAGAGACGGCTGCCATAGCTTTTCTTATAGATCCATTTCGGAAGCTGCTAGACTTCACTCATCAGAGAAATTTTGGCACGCATTGCTAACCATTAAGCTAACAATACGCTGGTTTATGATGTCATCTAAACTCCTAATTCTATTCTTCTTTACCATATGCATGAACAACCCCCGCCATCTGGCAGTTAGTAGTGTGATCATGATGGATTTTGTGACAGATCTGCCTCATCATCATCAGCAGAACTGCCTTACTGCGTGCTCTCGGTTTTGTTATTGCTTTTTTATACCAACAATTGTTGTTGATTTACGGCCTGTACATTTTCAAGTATTCATGAGACGATTGTAGTTTTGAGTTAGTTCACACTGTAATTAGAGTAATGCTGAAAATGTAAAGTGCACTTCATTTTTCATATATCGTAATCCGTTTAGTGATGTGCTTTACCAGGAGTATACTTTAAGTAAACTTCTATTACTTTTAAATAAATCCATTACTCAATTCTGACAACTATGCAGCCATGTGTCTTGATGTTTATTTTCAATATTAACTTGTTGCCATTGGTTGCTGAAATGCAAATAGTAAGTAAATTGATAATGAAACATTTAAAAACTGGAAATATAAATTCATACATGTTTATATAGCCAAACAAATGTAAACAAAATTGGAGTAGACGAGAGAAGAACTGCTTGGCACATGTATACTAGCTGCCACTGAAAGACCTCTATCGTTTGACGGTTCCTCTATATTTAAAACTTCGAGAAAAAAGTGAACAGTTGCTTTGTCTAGTCGATAGCAGCTACAAAAATTGTCTTCCTTTAAAACCAATGGGTCAAATCGTTCCTTCAACATGTTTTGCATTCTACATTCATTTATAACAGCAAAATCTCCTTCAATCTCTTCAAAGTAAGCCACTTCTTCACTTCTTTTTAATCAAAATTCTCACTTAAATCATACAAAAGCTTACTGAAATTGTAATTGAGCAGCAGCTTTAGTGACAGGTTTTTGCTACTCTAACTTTAGCAACAGCTTTAACTGAAGAAGCCGACTTCAACTTCACTATGACTAGGATAAAGTATACGCTAATTAAAGTGTACTCTTACTTATTTGGAGCACTTCTCTACCTTGACTATGACTATGCGCCAATGATTTTATTTTTCAGAATGTATCATGATTATAAATTAGTAATTTTTCTGAAAATATTTTTTTTTCATTTTTGGAATAATTCAAGTAATTACTAAAAGTTTTTAATTGAATAGATAATTAAAATTTAAAAACAAATGTCATAGCTTTTTTTATATATAAATTTCGGAAGTTGCTAGGCTTCCTCATGAAAGAAACTTTGGCATGTTCTGTTAATAATTAGCGTGTCAGTATGGTTGGTTTTTTATAAGCTTAACTCCCTGAATGGTGAAAAACAAATAATAGTTGTAAGCAATATTGAAAAGAATGCCCAACTGTCTTATATTTAAGTAATTTATATTTCACATATTCCTTTCAACACTGGTTCTATCTGCCAAATTAAATAATTATTTCTTTGAAAATTTGTTGTCAAAAAACAGAAAGAAAACAAAGCGAACGTAATAAATAAATAATTAATAGATTACAAATAATAATAGGAAATACCAACTGATTTTGTATATATTTTATAGATCATGTACATGTATGCACAAGGTATTGTGTATCAGACCCATCAGTGCTCCATGCGGACCAATAGTCCAATGCCCAGTAAGCAGCACAACATTTATGAATAATAAAATATAAGGTCCCTTTTATTTACCCTGGGATGAGGCAAAGATAGTCTTTCATTGTGGGAGGGCCACAGACTGCTTGACGATCTGCAGAACTGTAAACGCTTAAACCGATGATTAGCCTTGCAAGGATCAACCCTTGATACGTCCCAGAGGCTCCTTCGTCTCTGAGGCATCAAGAGCCGTCGACGTGACAGCTCATCGACAATCTCGTTTCCCTGCATGTAACAATTTTCCGGAGCTCATTTTAGAGAAACGAAATGTCGAGGTTGTAGGTTCATGGTCTACTTGTTACTATTGTGACTATGCGCTATATAAAGCTTCCAATTCAAATTAGGTTTCAAAAGGATGCCCGTGCACTTCGTACTGTCAGAAAGATGCAACTCTTAAGAAAAGGTAGATTAACCCTTAGTATTTTCTTCATAGTGAATAGGTCTAGCTCTGTTTCTGAGGGAATAATATTTCATGGAGCGTGTTACTTGTTCTCCGAGAAACGACTTAAGTTCTTAATAACCTATGCTATTTGTTACCAATTTTCAAAGATGGGATATCTACAAGTCTGGAAAAATATGCTTCCGATGTTTGTTGGGTGTTGTTCTTGCTACTCCATTTTTAAATGTATCTGATATTTCGTTTGCTGTTTTTTGGCATTTTGTACCACCTCATTCACAATGATTTAAATTTTTAACTCTGCAATGCTTCTCAACACTTGTTATTGGGTCGGTTATTGCTTAAGCAACTTGGTAGCTTATTTCTTGTTGTTGCTTCCCATGTATTTTCCTAACCTACCCTTCAGGGTTCCTTACAATAGATTACAGCTAATGTTAAACTTTACAGCCATTATTGCTAGTTTAAGTGTTTCAGAACTCATCTATTTTTTTAGTTTTGTAGAAAATTTAATTCCGCACAAAAAAGTATTGAGTAAAAGTTTTCATAAGGCGTACCGTTTCCACGTAATCAAGCATTACCATCCTTATGGTTTTTTTATTGCAAGTTGTTACCTGGAAATTTGTCAAAAAAAAAAGCAAGTATAGAAAAGGATTCAGGATTGTATGACACGAAAAAATTTGTCGAAAAATTCTTTTTAAAAAGTTAATTTTCAAAAGCAATTTTCTATTGAAATAAAAATATTTCTTATTTTTTATTGTACCTGACCCATTTTTGTTACCAATGTTAATCTCTACATATGTATATTAAAGTTGTAATAATATATATTCTACCTCATCAAGAATTTTTATTTTGTTATATTCCTACTAAAAGTATTCTCTCTAAATTGCTTTTTATTCTGCGAAAACGTAGTTCTACTGCCTTGAAAATATATTAAACGAATATGGTAACTTGATATATGTATTTCCATGTATTTAAACAGTTTGAATACAAATATATCAATGGTTTTTCCAGCGCTGCGTAATCCGTATAAACTTGAAGCACTTTGGTTTTTGTGTTGAACTGAAGTATAGGTACATATAAAAATATACACTACAAGTCAGGGATGAAAAATAAAAGTTGTTTTTTTAGATCTTATAAAATTCCTGGATTAGATAGTGCATGTAAAGAAAATTATTAACTTGTCATCCCAAGACTTCCAGGATCGAAATCCTGGCCACAAAAACTTTTGTGACTTTTTGAAAACACTCCAATAATAACTTAAAAATCCGGACTTTTATTTTTTCTCGCCAGCAATAAACATTTGATTTTGGGAGATATATATTTTTAGAGGATAGAATAAAATTCTTTATGTAAAGAAAAACTAAGTATGCCGAAATGCGCGCAACAATGCGTTAATTCAATTTAATAATGTTTGCTAATATTATATTTTCCTTATATTTATTAGCAAGTATATGGACATAAAAATTATTTGGAAATCATCTGGCTCTAATGTTTTACATGATTTTGAGTTGATATTTATGCTTGATTTTGGGGTCGAGTTTCATCCAAAAAGCACATACTGCGCCGATTTCGCTTCGGCTAAGCATTTCGTCATTTTTCGGAGACCATAAATCAAAAGTCTGAATTAAATATTTAAAAAGTGAAAAAAATACTATTTTTATTTGTAATAAATTAGGTAACCATGTCACTTTAGTTATAAAAAATATGGCAGCAATTGCGAAAATACTAAATTTCCTCAAAACAACAAAACCCTTACAAAAACTTCGTATTCGTGTTATGCGCCCAAAAGTATACTTCTCTTTTCCATAAACTTGCAACGTAATCATTTGTGAAAATGTGCTCACCGCAATTGGTAAATTCGACGTGCAACAAATAGCGACTACAACGACCAAAACAATAACAAAAAGCAAAAAACAGAAAATACTTGCAGAAATGCAAAATTGGCAATAAACGTTAAAAAAACATCGAGCTCTCCGTCGAGTTTACCGAATACGGCGACCGTAACCAAAAAGTGCATTCTTATGCAATATGTCTGCTGTACATGCTGGTGTACATATATATATCAAGTATATGATTATATATTCCACTATGCAACATGCAAGAACTCGTGCCACTAATCTCGAAAGAGAGTAGCGCGGTTTTAATGCCTTACAGTGGATAGCAACAAGTCTTTTATGGGCATAGTGGATATAAGTTACTTTAAATTATTGTACAACAAGTAAGGACGGCGCTGTCTTCGGCTGTGCCGAAGGCTTTATACCTTTCATGAATACGTGTAAACTTAAACACGCATTGTTTAAAGTTCTCTAAAACTTTGTGAGCAATACGAGGTGCGTTCATGAAGTATCGCGAATTTTGTGTTTTTTCAAAAATTATTTATTTATTCATGAATATCTATTTTGTCCCCTTCAAAGTAATCCCCATGAGATATTATACACTTGTGCCAACGGTTTTTCCAATCTTCGAAGCACTTCAAAAAATCATTTTTTTGTATCTTGTTCAGCTCCTCCTTCGATGCCGTCTTTATCTCGTCAAGAGAAGCGTAACGTCGTCCTTTCATGGGCCTCTTCAGTTTAGGGAACAAGAAAAAGTCACAGGGGGCCAGATCTGGGGAATACGGTGGCTGCGGCATCATTAGTGTGTTGTTTTTGGCCAAAAAGTCGCGCACAAGCAACGATGCGTGAGCAGAGGCGTTATCGTGGTGCAAAAGCCAATTTTTGTTCTTCCACAAATCCGGGCGTTTCTGGCGGATTGCTTCGCGCAAATTGCGCATAACTTGTAGGTAATATTCCTTATTGACCGTTCTTCCCTGTGGCAAGAACTCATGATGCACCACGCCCCTGCAATCGAAGAAAACTGTCAGCAAAACTTTCCGAACTTGGCGCGGTTTTTTCGGTCTTGGTTCGTGCGGCAGCTTCCATTGAGATGATTGAGCTTTGGTTTCCACGTCATAACCATAAACCCACGATTCGTCACCAGTTATGACCCTCTAGAGCAAATTTGGGTCGTCGCGGACAGAGTTTAACATCTCATTAGCAATGTTCATGCGATGCTGTTTTTGGTCACAATTGAGCAATTTTGGTACGAATTTCGCGTAAAAATCGAAGACGATCCAAAACACGTGCAAGCAAAGCAGCTGTCAACAATTAACTGAACATTCAAAATGGCCGAGCTTGTCGGCATAAGTGAGAGACATGAGTACTAACATAACGCCACAAAAAATTCGAAATTCGAATATACGTAACCAGCGAAAACTCAAAATTCGCGATACCTTTTGAACACACCTCGTACATTTAATTTTCTTTTATAATAAGCTTTATTTCTTTAAGGGAAGTTGCCATAATCCTCTTATCTAAACGATCGGTTGTATGGGATATACACTATACGTATATAGCTCTGATCTTAGCGATTTTTTTACCAAATTTTTTATTATCTGTAAGCAAATATCTCACCGTGTTTCAAGTTTCAATCTTTAAAAATGAGGGAGAAATGGTCATAATCCTCTTATTTGAACGATCGGTTGTATGGGAGATATATGCTGTAGTGACCCGATTATACCGGATCCGACAAATGTATAATATAATACAAAAATACATTCGTGTGCCAAATTTCATCGAGATATCTCAAAAATTGAGGAACTAGTTTGCGTTCAAACAGACGGACGGACGGACGGACGGACAGACGGACAGACGGACAGACGGACGGACAGACGGACATGGCTGTATCAATTCCGATCATCGTCCTGATCAATCTGGTATGCTTAATGGTGGGTCTATCTCTTATATTTCTAAACGTTACAAACATCGGACCAAAGTTAATATAACAGGTGGCGCAAAAATAAGCTTCCGATGTTCAGCATATCGGTTGTGGCACGTGCAGTGTGTGCTGTTGCACCGTGTTGTTGGAACCACATGTTTTCCAATCCCAATTCATCAAGTTGCGGCAAAAAGAACTCGTTGATCATTGCTCTGTAGCGCTCACCATTCACAGTAACCGTTTGGCCCCGACCGATTATTGGTCAAATAAATAGTCAGCAATATTCCGCGTTCTGGAGCAGTGTAACGTAACATTGTTTATTAACGTGTATTTCGCATGTGTTTACTACACAAATGTCAACACAGAACTGACTTTAATGGCCAATCGCAAAATTTATAGCATTTTCTGATAGGAGGATTACTTTTGCGCCACCCTGTGGTATAATAAACAAGTAAGGAAAGGGCAGTGCCGAAGACTTTATTTCTTTCATGAATACGCATCATGGTTTTAAGTGGCCGATCCTTACTCACAATTAACCAAACTTGAAAAACTGTTAATTTAAAGATAAATAGCCTAAGACAAGCGGCCGCCGTGGTGTGAAGGTAGTGTTGCCGGCCTACCACACCGAAGGTCCATGGTTCGAGCCCTGGTACAGGTAACATCAAAAGTGATTTGAAAAAAGTTTTTTCAAAACGGGGTCGCCCCTCGGCAGTGCTTTGGCAAACTCTCCGAGTGTATTTCTGCCATGACAGGCTTCTCAGCAAAAATTCGTCTCCTTTGTAGATGCCGTTCGGAGTCGGCAAAAAACTGTAGGTCCCACCAATTTGTAGGGAAAATTCAAATCGGCACACCACAAATTGGAAGAGAAGCTTGGCGCAAAAATCTCTTAGGAGGTTTATGATGATATACCTGTTGTATATCGCGCCATAGAGAGAGAGCCTAAGACAAATTTATCAAAACTATCGATTGTATGGGAGCTATGCGTTGTATTGCTGATTCCGACAAATTATTAATGCTTTACAAAATGGATGCCTCTTACAAAATTTCATCGAGATATCTCTAACACTGAGGGACTAGTTTGCGTACAAACAGACAGACGGACAGACGGATATGGCTAAATCGACTCAGGTCATCAACCTGATCATTTCGGTATACTTATTGGTGGGTCTATCTCTTCTTCTTCTCATACTTACAAATATCGGACCAAAGTTATAATACCATCTCATGTTCATGAAAGGTATAAAAATGAACCTCTCGCATTATCCCGGACTTATCATCGAATGTGTTTAGAATGAAAACCACAAAAATATGAATATTTGATGTCTTCATATGTCACAAATTTAACCCGTTGGTTGGTCAGGAAAACAGAATTTGTACTTTCTAGCAAACTAAATCAAGTGGACTCTCAGTTTTCCCTGATAGGCGAACTTCCACATAATTTGAAGCTCACAAATCCCGCCAGCCATTCCTACTTATTGATGTTGTTGTTGACGCTAATTAGAAACACGAAAGAGGGTGAAGTTTCCCCTGATACCGAAATCACGTGGCTATAGAAAACAGCACACAATGTGACCCACCCACAACAGTATATCGACATTGTCATCTTCTTCCGACATTTTCCATGATTCCGAGCCATGAGAACGACTTGCAGAGCTTTATCTATGTTCGTAGAGAGAGGACTTCCCTACTTATTCAGAAATAGCTTATTGACAAGATTGATTCTATATTTCATAACCGAAGATACTTCGTCAGATTCTTATTTATTGCAAAAACAAATTTTTTAGCTCTTAATTGAGATGAGAGAAGGCGTGTTCAAACACGAATTATCTTTTTGATGATTGGTTTAAAGATAGCGCAGCACGATAAGGTGTGAACTTGGCCCTTCCCATTCATGACGAAGCTGTTGTCATTGCTCAATGTCATTTGGCACAGCCGCATAAGCTTTGCTGCGTAGCCAAGTAACCAGACTGAAGTCAGTGCAACTGTTTTTTCAAAATGGGGTCACGCTTCAAGTCATCTGCGTTTGCGGATGCCATTCGAAATCGGCATTAAACATTTGGGAGGAAAGAGAAGCTCGCCTTTATCTCCCCGGAGGTATACCTCGAAAAATATTTATTTTCTATCCCAAATAGAAAATTAGTATCGCTTTATTTTTAGTGGATTGAACAGAGCACACTAGTGTTCCAATCTTCTGTCATGAGCTCTTTTGAGGTGTTGATGTATACTATTTTTAAATTCCAAGTTTGACTGCTCTTTATTATTTTCGAGTTGGCATGTTCTTGTCCCAACTTTATCATAAGAAAATGATGGTGAAATGCATTTTTTATGGTCAACTATTGGACTATTGATCGCCTTAGGTGCTACCTAGCAATGAGTACAAGTGTAAACTGCATAGCCTAAAGTAAAAGTCTGGCACAAATTAATGACCAACTGTATCCTTTTAAGTGCTAATCGGGATGACTGTGATTGGAAAGTACTTCCTCAATTTTCACGTAGGACAGCTTCAACAGCGTATACATGCCATTGAGTGTGTGCATGTGTGTGCACGCAAGCGAATGAATGCTCAGCGCAGACATTTTCAAATTTGTTTAAAAGCCACGTTTCACTTTTGCCATGTGCCGTCATGGGAGCACGGTTTTATGAGACTTTTGTTCCATGCATTTTTGCTGTTGTTGAAGCCATTTTTGTTTTTTTTCAATTTTATCGCTGTTGGCTGTTGCAATGCAATATGGTTTAGCAGGGGAAAAAGCTTAAGCGCATTGCTCGCCATACCACATGCCTTACCTGGAAGCCAAATTTGCAAGGCCACTCACACATACGCACACAAAACCAAATGTGCCACGCAACTCACAACAGTTGAATATACAGGTATGAACATAGAAATGCTTCTAATCTACAAAATAACTGCAATTTTTAACCTTTTTTTCTGATAATTCTAAAATTCTTGTGCCGAAAAGTTGTGTAATATACTATCCACAACAATAAAATTTACAACTAAAACCGTATTAAAGCATGGTACCAGCCAAACCTCTGTTTCAATGGTAATATGCGTGAGAACTTTTCGTGGAACAAAAAAAAAATGTATGCCAATAGAAGAAAACCCGCTGAGAGCTGGTACATACAATAATATATTTAGTATTAGGAATACCTAATACATGAATTATAACAATACCGAGTTTTACGGCTGTAATTTTACAATATCGATAGTACCGGTATTCGGTTATTCGCTACTCCTTACTTTGAAAAAAGTAAAGAAATTGCTTTTTGAACTAACTAGCTTTAAAGTATATTACAAATAATTGCATTTTTGGAATGTTTTTTAATTAAAATAACTTTATTTTAATTTATTATATTATTAATTTTTTTCTGTATTAACAACAAATGAATTGTTGTTTTCTGTATTAACAACAAATGAATTTTTGTTTTCACGGCTTGAATATTTTAAAGTATGACGGCCAAGAGAAATATTTTTTTATTTTTATGAGAATTATAATTTTTTTTTTAATTTTTTACCTAAAGTTATTTTATTTATAGAAAGTTAAAACAAATATGTAAAAAATACATTTTTTTTTTGAATTAAATACGTTCCGAATTCAGTTTTTGTTATAGAATATATTAATTTTAAATTAAAAACATTGAATATTGCAACAACACCGTTGTGTGGCGGTAGAGTTGCTGGCCTAACACACCGAAGGTCCAAGGTTCGATCCCTGGTATAGGTAATATTAAAAGTGTTTTAAAACAGTTTTTTTTCAAAATGAGTCACCCCTCCGCCATGGAACGCTTCAAAGCAAAAATTTATCCGTTCGGAACCGACAAAAAACTATAGGTCTAGCCAATTTGTAGAAAAAATTACAAGCAGCAAACCACAAATTGGCAGAGAAGTTAGGCCTTAATCTCCCCGAAGGTATATATAGCGACAATTATTTTATATGTAACTATAATTTCTTAGTGCTTGCTAGAAGTTCGGAATTGGGTTAAGTTACATGATCAACAAAGAACATTGGAATATTCCAAAATATTCCATATCAATAAAAAGTTCAGAATGAGACGTTGTTAAACCCTAAACATTACTTTTTTACTACATACTCCTTAAAAAAAAGTACGGGATCCCTGGGAGTATGCATTCCCGTGAATATGTATTGATATGTAAAACGTTAGGGGCGTGGAGTGTGAATGTGGGATAAAAGTAAGAAAAAGCGCTTATTGTCCTGTTTGGAAAAAACTTTTTCGCAAAGTGATTCAAGAAACTACACAGCTTGCTATACCTTACGTTAGAAACTTTAACTGTCAATTATTTTTAAGTATTTTTTATTTTTTTTTGCTTTAAGTAATGAAATTACGTGCAATGAAATTACGTTTAATATAAACACAAGATGAAGAGATATATACGTCGATGTATCAAAACTAGCATCATCAGAAAACCAATCGTCTAACCTCTGGGTTTCTTTCGGAAAAACTCAGTTGATTCTTGAGACTTTTGGAAAAATTAATGATGAATGATAAGGAGTTCCTATGCGTAAGTTTACTATAAAACGGATCTCTAATTACTAGAATAGTGCAGTTGGTTTATTCAAATGTTTTTTAATTATCTCTAGCAGACCCGGCAGACGTTGTCCTGCCTAAAATTTTACTTGCATACATTTAACAAATTGTACTTTTCTCTCTCCCACACGGATCTTCCTCTTCATTTATCCCTATACGTATACCGTTACTCTTCTTTATCCATTCATTTTCCTCTAACACCTCCTCTACATCTCAACTTTCTATTCCTACTAACCGTCTTCTTCCATTTCCTCTGCAGGTACTGATGTGAACATAGTTTCGGAGATATAACGAATTAACTCTTATTTGATTTTAGTACCGCTTACTTTTTCCAAAGTGTTTTTGAACATATACTCGTATCTGTATATAAAATATCATTAACCCGAACCAAATAAATCTCTAGCTATGCCGAATTGCAACTTTATTTATTTATTTTTTTCTTACAGCTTTATTAAGCCTAGCTCAAACCTAATTACAATATTTTATTCTTTATTTACGCACATTAATTTTTATTAGGGTTATAAGATTGTTTTCCATGTTCGCTGTTAGAACTTACTCAATCGCCTAGTGGAACTTTTGTCGACAATTCCGTCTTCCGGGAATCAGTCAACATTCCATACGCAATTTTGGAATCTTGCAGTACATTTAGGAAACTATACGTTGAGCTTAATAATTAAAATTTCGAAAATAGTTCAGAGTCGCGTGAAAGCAATTCACGTGAAAAAAGCTGCTAAAGGGAGCATGGATCGAGACATGGGAAAATTCATTTAATATTTGGAATCTTGCAACATAATTTTAAATAACTTAGCTGGCCAAGGCATTGAAACTCCATACTGTACACGTGCTTCCGCTAGGTGACGCTGATCGAGATAATAAAAATGTCTGAAAAAACGGGAGGCCATCATCTTTTGCGTGATTTCTCAGTGAGCTAGAGAGTATATTTATCAAATATACAAGGTGGCGCAAAAGTAATCCTCCTATCAGAAAATGCTATAAATTTTGCGATTGGCCCTTAAAGTCAGTTCTGTTTTGACATTTGTGTAGTAAACACATGCGAAATACACGTTAATAAACATTGTTATGCTACACTGCTCCAGAACGCGGAATATTGCTGACTATTTACTTGACCAATAATCGGTCGGGGCCAAACGGTTACTGTGAATGGTGAGCGCTACAGAGCAATGATCAACGAGTTCTTTTTGCGGCAACTTGATGAATTGGAATTGGAAAACATGTGGTTTCAACAAGACGGTGCAAAAGCACACACTGCACGTGCCACAACCGATATGCTGAACATCGGAAGCTTACTTTTGCGCCACCTTGTATATCAAATTGGAAGACTAGTTTTTAACACACTTCTCTAGAGCCCTGAAATTTAGGACACTATGAAAATAAAATTTGTAAGCAGTTTCTTTGAAATTATTATTCTTCCGATTGTGTCTGGTTAAGACCTGTTAAATAATGATTACTAATCTTTATGATTACCCGTTTGATAAATTATTTTCTTGAAAATCCACTTAATGACTGATTACCATTATTTTCAATTTTTAATGATTAACTAATTTTAAAAATAATCAAAAAGTCATGATTTTTTACAATTTAAAACAAATAAAATAACCAAAAAAAATTGATTTGATTACTTTCGATTATTTAAATTTTTTTTTGATTTTGTTTATTTCTTTTTGATTATTTTTCTTTTTTTCCAGTAGCACATAAATATACACAGAAGCACATAAATATACACATCAACAATGCTGAAAAAAATCAGAAATAATCAAAAAAAAAAAATTTTAGAAATCAAAAATTTTCAAAAATAATCAAAACAACTTTTTTGATTATTTTTTATTTTTAATTTTTTTGTTTTAATCGTAATCAATTAACAAATGATTTTTTTGAAAAAGAATTAAAATAGTCATTAGAAATTAAAAAAGCCGTCTAATTAATTTATTACTAATTACTAATCAAATTTAACAGGTCTGGTTTTAACTAACTTCCAGTTTTTCTATTTACCTGAAATTTTGCATACTTAAAAATTAAAAATATAAAGTTGAAAAAGCAGCAACAATTTTCTACTTAAAACGACATGGTGTCCGAGAATTTTGATTTTGAAAAGTTCATTATAACAGTTGAACTCAACCTATGATATTGCAGAATATGAAGGTGCAGTGCATTTATCAGATTTTTAAAAAATGCTGCCATACAATGAAATCCAAACTTCCACGCAAGTCGCTTCATTAACTTCAGCTCCATGTTTTTAAAGAAATTTATCATATAATAATGTCCAACAAAAAAAACCAACAAATACGCCCCCAAGTAAAGTAAAATGTATAGCAACAAACTGTTACGTTCACCATCTTCACGTACCTGTGAATTTGTAATTAAAATTAATTATCCCCGAACTTTATTGGCCTAAAATTTGGTTGATCACAAACGAGCTACCAGCTTGAATTCGACTGCTGAAATAACCAATGATCAGTGAGTGCAAATTTGCATGGCAAACGCTTTTAATATCCGTTAGCGCTTATCACACGTCACTAGGCCACAAATTCGGTTTGCGTACAAATAACGTGTCACATGCCAACCTTGCTTCAGCATAATATAAATTAGGTAGAAAAATGCTGAACGTGGTTTTGGCGCATAGACTATTTGTACATATAGGAAATATTTTATGGACAAAATATAAAATGGCAGCAGATATTTCACCGCAAACAAATTTAGAATACAAGAAGTAAGCAAGGCTAAGTTCATTTGAAAGCGAATTTTGCATATCTGTTGTTGTTGTTGCTGTCGTAACAATGTTGCGCACTGCCAAGTTGTACTCTCCTTAACTAGCATTTTCCATTTCATAATTCCCGCAAACCTACCGATTTCCATAGGGTTTGAGCAGAGAGAAGTTCTCCTTAGAAGAATCTGCTCCGTCTTTAAGATTTTAGCTATTCCATTTTACTTAAAGCAGGGCTATATTTTGACTTGAAAATAAAGAGATAGCATGGAAGAAATATACTTAATTTCCATTTTGCAGTGATTGGTAACTCTTTACCGGACTTTTTGTTGAAAATTGTTGCCGTTATAAAATCAATATTATCATTAAGTTTCTTTAGGATAAAACCAATTTTGTTCGAGTTGTGACATTAAATGTTTTGTGTAATAATGGCTATAAGTAAAAGTGGGCGTGTCCCTTGGCCATTTTTTATTTAATTTTATTCCGAAACATTCCTTGTAAAAACAATAATTTTTGTGCCGAATTCTGTTATGACATATTTCCAAAAAAAAATCTATATGTTGCTTTAGTTTTAGTACACAATTCTTGATTTGAACAATATGTACGGAATAATCACTTTATTGTGTTTTCCAAAATAATCGATACATAAAAAGTGTCTATCGTCTTATTTCGCCCATTTTAAATACATAGCTGAGTGCCAAGAAACCATAACAAAAATCTCTATAGTTTGTAACTTAGACGACTGCAACGTAATGGCAACACTTTAGAGTCCAAAGCAATTTGACATTATAACTGACGAAAGTTAGGTTCTCTTATTATCGATACGGACCGAATAGATGAACCTGATATTATTCCTACACGCCGATGATCCCTTAATAACGAGAGAAAACTACCCCGAAAAAGTAATTCATGTCCACTTGCTACGCAAATCATCTGAACAAACCCTTTTAACCAAAAATTATATGTAGTTGAAGCCTTCTAAAACTGATAGTTTTCCAGAACCTTCGTAAGCCGTCAAATAATGACTGCCAAAGGCCGAAGAAGTGCTGCAACAACTACAAGAAATAATAATTTGATTTTAATTCGTTCTTAGATACGTAGAGATCTCGCTCATATTAAGTTTCAATTAAAGGTTGTGGGTTAAAATGATGGCGATTTGAACCACTATTGGAACAGCGACTGTAAAAATATTTAGTACCAAAAGCGGAGTTCCAGACATCGCCAGCGTCTTAATGCTGAAATATGCCAAAATGCCAAAGCAAATGAACTCTCAGAATATTAGGCTAATTCGCTAATTTTCTATTCTGGAACGCAAGTCGCCCATAAATATTTGTTATTATTTCGAAACTAAAAAATTTAAATATTTAGGTGTTGAGAATACCGAAAAATAGAATTACTGAAAATTTCAGAGAAATTTTTTTAGTTTATCGAAGTCAAGAGTGTCCTCAAAAGATATACTAATCGGGTTTCAATTAATTCGAGAATAATTTTATGAGAGAGCTTCCGAAATAGGTGCAAATCGTTTTTCGTTCCTCTCTACAACCGCTGGTTAGCATTTGGCCTCACAAGAACCTATGTCCCTCAGTATGGTAATATTATCGTCAAAGTAACTGCGTTGCGGGCCAGAAATATAGTTGGGTATTTTAAAAACGGTATAGACATATTGGTGCGGCTCATCGCTAACATGTGCCAAAAAAAATCAAAATTAACCAAATATTGAAGATTGTCATTCACGTGAATCGCAATAGCGCCAAAAGTTGCCTAAATAAATTTAGAGATTTTAAGCGATCAAGATTAAGCCTTAGCGATTTCAAGAATTCCGCTGCAGGTCTCCTTAAATGCATTCAAACTAGACATGTAGGTGTAGATAGTAAATTTGGGAAATACAAGTTTAAAAATGTGTAATTTTACTCCATACTCTACTTGATTGAGAACATTCAGCTTTTTAAAGGATTTCCCAACATTTTGTTAATTAAAAGTAAAAATAACAGTTTCACATGTTTCAGTCCACCAAAACGAAGGAACAAAGTAAAATTTTACTCACTTTTGTTTATGCGACAGGAAACAGTAAAATAACACCTGGCATTACAAATATTATGAGTAAGCGAAAGTGAAATTAAATTGAAAGCAAACGCTGAGCAACGTTAACACACATGCTCGGAATGCACACCCACTAGCTTTCACACATATCCAAGCGGTTATTATATTTACAGTGGTGGCTTTATAATTGGCAATGCTGCACTGGAAATGCGCAACTTTTTGGAATTTTTGGTCTTTCGTTTCGTTGTTGTTGTTAACAGTGCTTTTCTAACGGTCTTTCGTTCTCTTACCACCCAGTAGTTCTCAACAATTACATGCTAATGTTAAAATGGTATGAGAGGTTTCAAGGGTAGAACAAAAGTTCGCCAGAAACTTTGGCACGTTCTGTTAACCATAAGGCTATCAGAACACTGAGTTTTTGTCAGCTAAACTCGTATTTCTATTCATTTTACCATAAATACAGCACCGCTATCTGCCGAAATTTAGCATTTGTCATGACGATCTTTTTTTTTTTATTTATGTTAATTTTTGTACTAAGACTGTGCTCTTCCGTTCAGTCTATTTTGTTTATTTATTTAATTAAATTGATTTTTTACTTGTGCATTTTTAATAAATCATCTTAAATAAAATCATTTTTCCAGTTTTGAATAGATTTGAATAAAAACATTTTTATAAACTAAGTTTAAAAACCCCGCAACAATATTACGCTCATTGAAATCCAAGCTTGTAAGGAAAAAACTACTTCAGTTTTACAGGGTGCTGAATAAATAGTTTTTTTCTTAATCTGCAATCCCCACCAAGCAAGCATTCGAATATATATAGAATACATATAGAATATATCTCAAAATTAGAATGTAGAATATATTATCAAAATTACCAAAAAGCAATCTTGTCCTAGGAGGAAAAGATAAAACTCTCAATGTCGAAGCGTATTGTCTACATAATACAACGAATTAATTCGCAGTCCGATTAGGTAGATAAATCCTCCTAAAACGGTGGTTCGAAAAACGTGCGCCAGTTAGTGTAAGTCAGTTCTGCACTCTAGTGAATTTAGTGTTAAAGCCTCGCATGTAAGCGTCGCTTGTCACAATAAAAAAAATTTCAAAAGCTGCTTTCAAAATAAAACAAAATTACAGCTTTCATGCATATATCAAAACAAGAATGACATTGATTGACAGATTATTCCTCCGTAATTAGTTGCAGTAACTATTTCAAACGTTTCATAAAGATATTTATTCTTTTGAAAAAATCACTATTCTTCCTGCCTAAGCTTCGGTCTTAGTAATCCACATAAAAGATAATTGGTTTAAAATCTCATATCTGAATAATTATTTTTACGAGGTGTATGAAATGTGGATCTATATATGGACGGCTATGTAAAAGTTCACCCTGTTTCAAAATATTTTTCAAAAACCTCTCATTTCACATATTGGTCGAAAAATTGTATAGATAGAGTTGCCAATTAGCGTTGCCACCTAATCCTATTATATTTATTTTTTGCATGTAGTATCTCTTATATTAATAGACTCATTCTAAAGAGCTTTACAACATAGGAAATATGCTTTTCTTCAAGCTCTCCTACTTAAGCGTTGCCACTAAGAGATTTTAACAAGGTTGCAACCACTTTGAAATTTTTAAACATTATTGACATATGCTGATAACGGTTTGAAACCGAGGATATTTTACGCCGTATTTACAAAAAAAAATCATACAGGTGTTGTTAACACCTAGGGTTGCCACCTTTTACTATTATATTGATATTTTTTCCATTCAAGCTATTATCTCGAAAGCGTCTTAACACATTTGTATGCAATTTTTTATATATGTTCCCTGCTAAAGTCCAAGCTTTCTTATGTTAGTGTTGCTACTTAGGAGATTTTTACTGACTTGCCACCTATCCCCAATAAAAAAAAATCAAACAGTATATACCAATGTGGGTATAAACCAGAACTTTTAGATTTGACTAGTAATTAGTAATCAATCAATTAGACGGGTTTTTTTAATTAGTAATGATTATTTTGACTGTGCTTTAAGAAAAGGCAAGTTTCAATTGATTACGATAAAAAATCAAAACAATAACTAAAAAAAGATGTTTTGGTTAGTTTTGATTATTTAAAATTTTTTTTTTGATTATTTTTGATTTTTTTTCAGTATTGTTGATTTAAATATTTATGTGCTTCATCAATAATGCTGAAAAAAAAAATAAAAAAAAAATAAAAAATAATCAAAAGTAATAAAAACAACTTTTGTTGAGTATTTTGGATTTTTTTAAAAACAGTAAAAAATCATGATTTTTTTTTTGATTATTGTTTTAATTGGAAAATAATCAATAAAAATTTAAACTAATTGGTAATAAATCATTAAATAGATTTTTAAGAAAATAATTAATGAAACCGGTAATCATTATTTAACAGATCTGGTATCAACTCAAACATTTTTTATTTCTACAAAAATATATCTACGTAGGACTACTACCTAGGGTTCTGCACGTATATTTTTACGATATCCGCAATTATCTCTAAAATTCATAGCCATTTCTATTTATAATGCCAACACTGTGTGTTAGCACATAGCTAAAAGAATAATATGCGTTTGCGGTAGTAAAATATTTACTTGCAGAATTCATCTAAAGCCAAATGAGAGTGCGTTGAATAGCAAATAAGGTAAATATACCCACTCACATACGCAAGCATTTAAAAAAATGAGAAAAAAAATACATATTTTGCTAGTATGTACAGAGACCACTTACCCGGCTTGTGTGTGCAACAACTTTCAGCAAAAACGCTAGCAACTGCGGCTGCTTATGTGGCTATTTAAGCCGCGCACGTTTACTGGTGATATTTTACGACGAACAGTACAATGAGAGTCGTGAAAAGCGAAGATGCAGCAGTAGAAGCAGCAGGCCAATGCCAACTTTGGTATGACACAGCTTTAGTGTACTTGCGTCTGATATTTACAACAACACACTTACAGTGAACGCAATTGCAATGAGCGCTTCGTTGTCTAAGCAGTGTATGAATGTATGTAGCTGAGTATGTATGTAATTTAGTATGCAAGCCAGGTGCCGCTTGACGTGTAAACCAAAGAATTTACGAGATCACCACTGTCATAGCGCGAGTTGCAAGCTATCAAGTTTTGCAACACAACACAAGTATACTTTGGAGATAATGTTGGGTAAATTGTTTGTAGTAAATTAAGTTATTTTATTTGGTTTTATGTTTGAAAATCACTTACATTTTTACACTTTATGACACTGGGCTGCGTTATAAATACGAAATTAATGAATGTGACGATTTCATAACGAACGCTGTATAATCAAAATAGCTATTGGCATGAATTGATTATGCAGCTACATCTTAACTATGACACAAATTCTTGGAGAGGGGAATGGGGATTAGAAATCAATATGAAGAAAAAATTATTCCCAAATTGCGTAAACTGCAGCCACATTTAACTTAAAGTCTATTTTAGATTTTATGCATACTCTAGTTTGAAATCACTTTTCAATTTATGGTATATGAAAATGTTTACTTATATTTTCTATGAAAGTAATACTGTTATTAATTTTAATTTATTATTTCATATTCCATTACAAAATCTCGTATTGTTGATTACATTATTATTTTTAATGGAAGTTTTCTTATACTCCTGACTACTGTTATATGTACAAATTAAAATCTATCTTGTTTCGTCTATGCACCTACGCACTGCTGTTATTCTACCAAAACTTACTAACTAATTAGAACAAAAGAATTGATTACTTTTGGCATTTTTTCAAATTGTCATTAAATAGGACCTTTTCTTCTAAGCAGCTATTCTAAGTAACACTTTTTAAACTCTCTGGTGCTCAAAAACCTGTTTAAGAAATTGGTAAGTCTCTTAAAAGTTACTTTGAAAGTACCCAATTACTCCTCTTACGAAGTTTAGAATTTCTAAAATATATATGTACTTGACAAAAAAAATTCGTTTGCAGAGAAGTTTAACTAGATAATCCAGGCGTTCAAAGATATTCATAGCTTTGGGTCGGACTGAACACAAATGCAGATAACACAGAACTGATTTATTTACCAGCCAATACAAAATACAGATTTAGGTAAAGCCGATCGTGTGTCATTTTCAAGGAAGCTCAAGGTATAGGAACTGATATAAAGTTTTGCAAATGAATTCAAAGGACTGCAGTTGAGGTCTGTAGCTAGTATTTTCATATTCGGATTCGGCTGCTATTATGCGGTTAAGTCCAGTCCAGTCTATAGGATCAAGTTTCGTGCACAACTTTGAAGTAGAACTCGAATGGTTACAGAATTCTTATTAAAGAAAATTCTTTGGATTATAAATGAGCCCAAGGCCATTCATAAAAATTATTACTGTTATATTTTTTTAAAAGAACAATTGAATTGAATCGTTGGTATAAAAAAATGCGGTAATACGAAATTGTCGATAATACAAACAGAAAATCTATCATGAACAATTACTCACTGCCAGATGACGGAGGTTGCTCATAGATATGGTAAAGTGAATAGAAATAGGAGTTTAGCTGACAGAAAATCAGCTCTCTTTTAGCTTAATGGTAAGCAGAGTGTCCCAAAATTTCTCTAATGAAGAAGTCCAACAGATCCCGAAACAAATCTATAGGTAAAGTTATGGCGGTTTCTCTTAAAATGTTCTTTTCTATTCAAATAAGATCTTTTATAATCAATTAAAATTATTAAAAAAACAAAACTCTAATAATTTTATTGCTTCTTTGTACTAACAAGTTTTGTTGATTTTACGGCCTGTACATTTTAAATTATTCATGAAGCGAGCTCAAGGCCAAGCATAATAATTTTTCAGTTTTTAATTTCTATGAAAATTATTATTGTTTTTATTTTTTTAATAATCATTTTTTTAATTAATTATTAAAAGTTGTTTCATTGAATAGAGTAGGAAAAATTTTTAGAGACAACCGCCCTAGCTTTTCTTATAGATCCATTTCCAACAAGATCGGACCAATGCAACGCATATGTACCATATAGTCGATTGTTCCGATAAACAGATTTTGGGCTATAACTCTTGCACTTTATACAATTTTGCAGCTACTCTACTTATGATATATGTAATGTGTGTAGTGAAGATCAATTAGATTAGACCCACACAACATATAGCTCCCATACAATACAGATCGAGCACTGATATAGTGAAGCGTTTTCATAATAGGTATAAGTTTGCCTTACTTTTTTTCGTAATTTTGATGCTAGATAAATCTCTTTCTGCTGTTCTTAAAAATTATTTGAACTGAAAGCATCAAAAAAAAGACAGAAACCCAAATTAGCATTCGGAATTTTAAAAAAAGAAAAATATTTTTAGTATCCATGACTATAAACGAGCTCAAGGCCAAGAATACTCATTTTTTAATGAAAATCAAAATCAAAATAATCAAAAATAATAATAATTAACTAAGAATTATTATCAACTGGCCTTGAGCTTAAAACTAACAACAAAAGATAATTATTATTATTTAATAATTTGAATTGAATTGAATATTTTGTTATTTTATTCATACATAAGTCGCTAAGTCGTTACAAAAAAAAGGTATTAGTTTCTTGGAAATATAATTCTAGTAGCACGGGCCAAAAAGTATTCATCGAAGCACGAAGTTAAGTAAGAGCACCTCAAGGGTTGCAGGATGAGCTCAATAGCTAAGGAATCCCCCCCCCTCCTCCCCCAGAACCACCTCTTCCCCTAGAACTCTGAATATGTGTCTTAGTGTATGGCGACACTTACACAGTCACATGCGTTCAACTGCATAATAAGTACACAAGGTGAGTTACAGTATTTGTTTCCAAAAGTTTTATTTTATTTTTTCGTGTAGCAATCACTTCATAATTGACATACACAAGTACACAAAATGGTACTTGCGGCGTCTAATGACCAACGACTAGCGGCACTACTTCCACTGTTATCCAACAAGCTGGTTTAAGCTTTTCTTAAAATTTCCTCAAGCACATACACAGTTTGCAACACACTTTACTCAGGCTAAAAAGCCAGCACAACTTTGTTATTGCTTTTCTGTTGTTGTTAATTTTTAAAATGACTCGTTTAAACTTTAAAAGAATACCGAAAATCGCACGTAATAACTACGTGTACGTAATTTGTGACAAAGCCATTAGAAACACACAGGAATATCCATTATGCACGAACGGGCGAGTTGGGCACGCATATACGCGATATTATGACGAAAATATAATCAGGCCGAACCGAACCGCACAAAAGATCCTTTGAGACTAACCAGCAACTGGATGGACGAGCAGAGCTGCGTACAAAACACAGCTTGTATATTTGTATGTTTCATTTTCACTTTTACGAATTGCAAATGGGAACGGCAACAATCGGTGAGTAAGCAAATAATATCATAATCAAACGGAAAAAAATGGCAACAGCAAGACAAGCAGCAACGTCGTAGGGGCAGCAGCAACAAAAGCAGCCGCACAGCTTCATCAATAGAGCCAAATGCAGCAGTAGCAGCGCAGTTGGCATAACCGCCAACAGCGTTGGGCAACACCCGAGCAGCATGATGACTCGTCGTTTAAATTTGTAATGAAAACGATGAAAGCAAAATACACACAAACATCATGTCATACATGCAGCGTAACAGCGATGCTACGTTTGAAGTTGACGAGGACGTTGAGTTTAATATTTGCAAATTAACTTCGTATTTACGTAGCTTCAAAGAGCACGAGTGTTTATATTGAGAGGATTTCGTACTCGTGCGTTCAAAGTCAGGCATGGCGTCGTAAAGTCGTGCTGTTGATTTCTATTTCATCGTGTGAGCGCCGGATGCTGACAATGTTGTTGTAAAGTAGTCATAAGACGAATGAGCGGAAGTGAGCTTACTTTTTGTTGGTGCCTTTTCTCTTTGGTACTAATTTCCGTTTCGTAGCACAATAGGCTCTGAGTAGTGATGAAACAAAGTGGAAATAAAACTTGGTTTGATTTGTTAGTATTATTTTTAGTATTTTTTTTTTAGCTTTTTATAAATTTTGGTTATTTCATATTTTAATATCTCCACTTGAAGCATAGCAACCAATAAATTAATTGAAATGTCGCTTATAAAGTTTATTTGCTCCAATGGAAATGATTTGTATTTAATTATTAATGGTGTGCCAATTTACACCAAATATTAAATGAAGTAATTTAGCATCGGAATTGTATATTAAATTTTAGTGTGCTACCTCAATAAGTTTTTGGTTTATTAGCTGCCGTATTTTATACAAGCGTGACATGCATTTTATTTCAGGAATATTGAGTTGAAGGAGAGAAAGTAGCTAAGGGGTTAAATAAGTATAATATATGTACATATACAGCGTGGCGCAAAAGTAATCCTCCTATCAGAAAATGCTATAAATTTTGCGATTGGCCCCTAAAGTCAGTTCTGTTTTGACATTTGTGTAGTAAACACATGCGAAATACACGTTAATAAACAATGTTACGCTACACTGCTCCAGAACGCGGAATATTGCTGACTATTTATTTGACCAATAATCGGTCGGGGTCAAACGGTTACTGTGAATGGTGAGCGCTACAGAGCAATGATCAACGAGTTCTTTTTGCCGCAACTTGATGAATTGGGATTGGAAAACATGTGGTTCCAACAAGACGGTGCAACAGCACACACTGCACGTGCCACAACCGATATGCTGAACATCGGAAGCTTACTTTTGCGCCACCTTGTATTTATGAACATAAGAATGGAGAAAAAAAACTAAGAAATGTTTTATTTTCCTTTTTATTTTAAAACAGCCAACCTATCGAAATGAACAATTTTAGTTAAATTAAATTCCTAACCATAAGTTTCTGTAATGATATGTTGGTCAGACGACACGTTCTCGAGTACTCAGGCTTTGCACATTTATATATTTCTTCTAATTTAAAATAATATTAGAAACATAAAAATAAGCAAAAAAAAAAGTGTAGGTTCTTATAGGGAATTATTTATCAGTATCCAATAACAGGTTGGAGTTTGAACTTAACTCCGGGAGCGCTACTTTGCATTGCGATGCGAATGCAATTTCTGTTGAATTAAGAATGTTTTTTATAAATAATTTCAGAGTTTTCGCATCGCATCATCACTGTGCTTACGTTTCGTCTTTTTTTAGGTTAAAGCAAAACCATGACGTAGTACTAGGAAACTTTGGCTCATAAAAGTTGCACCGAGTACCAAAAGACCTTAACTGTGGTGGTATATAAAGCGACATATTTTTTGGTGAGCTGTAAACGAAATTAAAAAAACATTTATTTTTATTCCTTTTTCTATAACTAAACAAGTAAGGAAAGCGCTGTCTTTGGCTGTGCCGAAGGCTGCTAAATGGTATGATCCTAACTATTTAATTGCAAGAATAACAGCCCAAAAACCGTTTATCGGAACAATCAATTGTATGGGGGCTATTCGTTGTATTGGACCGATCTTGTTGGTTCCGACAAATGATTAATATATTACAAAATGGCGTCCCTATACCAAATTTCTAGCGCTGAAACTGAGAGACTAGTTTGCGTTCAAACAGACAGACGGACGGACAGACGGACATGGCTTTATCAACTCAGCTCATCGCCCTGATGATTTCGGTGGGTCTATCTCTTCTTCTTCGCATACTTACAAACATCGGACCAAAGTTATAATACCATTTCATGTTCACGGAAGGTATATAAACGTTCAAATAATTCAAAACGATATTTTTCAAAACGTTTTTCAATATGTTGCTTTCAAATTTTTACCAGTATTAGATGTATTAATTTATAATTGAGGTAGGCTCGTGTTCTGAGGTCGCTCTAGGTTTTGTCGTTGCTGAGAAATTTGATTTTCAAACAACTTTCTGCAAAATGGGCAATAGCGCTGGAAAATATTGCTCATACGCCATGGCGTCTAAATTTCTCCAGGGGTTTTTCGCCCGCTTTTACGTTAGTCCAACTTTTTTGATACTATGCATGCTAACTTAGCTGTTGTTTACTGTAGCAAAACCTGCTTAATTTGGTGTATTGAAAGGCAGCCGCACATCCTACAAATTTAATCGTTGCCTTCTGTAGTTCTTCCATATAAGTTTCACTGCATACGCCGAAGTTCTTTGTATGTGGTGAACATTTTTTTATTTATTGCTTTCTGATATATATACGATTTTTCGTGGCGGTTATTTCTACAATAAATTAGAAATAATATGAAAATCCTAAGGCTGACCTCCCACTGCTTTCTTTGCTTTCAAAGATAGTTACTACTGGAAAAGATTTCTCTGCTGTAGCCCCCAAGGTGAGAGAAAGTATTCAACAGTTATTTTTGAAACTTCAATTCAAAAGCTCAGCTGGAAAGAAGGTATCTATTTAATAATTGCATGTATAAACAAAACAATAAAAACAATAGTTATACGTTAAACATGCAAGATTTTTTTTTTTCAGTCAAGAGCACGCATGATGATATTAATAATTTTACTGTGCTAATTTTAAACCAAACCATAATTGAAAGCTGTTTCGATGTAGATGTAGAGGCTCTCATTACTTTTTACTTTTATACTTGATTAAAGTAATTTTTGCTTACTATTTTTGACTTTAAATAATACTTATTAAAAAAATAAAAACAATAATAAGTTTCATATAAATTATGATTACTGGCCTTGAGGTAATTTATAGTCACGGAATTTTAGGTATTAGTTTTTGACTTTAATAACAGAAGTCAAATTTTAATTAATAGCTTTATAATACAATTGAAGAAATTACTACATTCAAATACGTGAACAATTTATTAACCACCAAAAAATACGAAATCTGTACGATTTGGCAACTCTGTTCACCAACTAACACCTTACCAACTAAATTCCTCCACATCCACCAGCACGCAATTTGCCACTAGAAAGAAGAAATAAGAAAGAAAATAATTTTGATAGCATCAGATGAAGAGATGATTTTCACAATTGTATGACCCAATAACAATAAAAGTGGCCGATTGTACGTAGCACGCAACGAAATGAAATGGCAATGATGAAACGAAATTGAAATTAGCAACGACATGCCATGCCGGCAGAGTTAAACACGAAACCTACGAATCTCGCCGTTTTCATTTCAACCATTGTTATTGTTCAAAGCCAAAACAAATGCCGAGAGTAAATGACGAAATTCCTTTGATTTGTTGCTGCCACTGCTACTCATTGCATACAAACTTCTAAGCCCTAATGTGGGAAGGTGTGGGTTTGCTGTATTGGGTGATTGTTGTGGGTACTCGTGAGCGGAGTGATGTGTGCTGTTGTTGTTGTATATATTGATGCTGTAAGTATTTGTTTTCGTTGATGAAGCTAGATTTGCTACTTATTACATTCGCTACCAATGCCGCATTTGAGAATGTTGTTGTTTTTTTTTTGTTTCGCAATTATTTTTGTTGTTTCTGTCTTTGTTGTTCTATTACTGCTTACTTGTTTATGTGTATATTCAAAGCACTCGGTAAAAATATTAAAAAGGAAGTAGATTTGCTAAGCGATAATTGCGGACTGAAGCAGCTAGCACCGGTGTTTGTGCGAGTGTATGAGTGCGTGTTTTTGTGCAAGAGCATGGCCCAGCAATTTCCCGTTGCAAAAACTTTTAATTATTGTTTACGTGTGAGAAAAATGCAAACAATGAAACGGATAATGAACGCCGTAACGTAAGTACATAACAAAATAAATGATATGAAAAAGTGCAGGTAAACAAAGAATGAAAAAAGCGGAAAATACGTTTTGCTTTCATTAATGCAATTAAAGAAGACCACATGCACATGTCTGCTTAAATATGTGTGTGTTTGTGTATGTGGTTATTTATTGATATAAAAATCGCATGCCAAAAAAAGGCTCACTGTGAACTTTGAAACTATGCAAGCGATGATCGACATCACCAATCAATATTACTGCACAAAGCAAAAATGCATAGATCTCATGCAGAGAATATAGCTTAGGTGTATTCTTTACTTTGTTTTAAATTAAACGACCAAAAAACGGTCTTAGTATAGCAAAATTAAATAACTTCCTTAGTGTAATAATTACACTTGGCAGAGGGAATTTTATTGGCTTCAAAAGCGAGCCATACTGGAAGGAACCGTAAATATTAAAGTGAACACGAGCTTGCAAAACTTTATTTGCTGTTTGTTAGGCTGCAGTGAGATCTTTTTCAGTAGATTGCTATCGGTTGTTATTGCTTAGGAACTTCATTACAAAAAATCGTACCAAAGCTATTAAAATTTGACTCTATCAGCTCTTCAAGCCGAAGAGAGCGAATTAGGTATTCTTAGAGTGAATTTATTCACTGAAAACCAACTATATCTCTGGCGCAAATTCCCACCCACGGAGCTTGCTTTTCCCCTCGACGGCTCTTCCCGAGAACTTGCATCAGTGCAGTGACTAAAAGGTAGACTTACTTATAGTCATAAACATGTTCTTGGACTATTGCTGGTACCTCAAACGTAAAACGTACGATCATTTATATAAAAGTCAAAGAGTTTGGAGACTTTACTATGCAAATTAAAAGCACCTAAATTGTCTTCAAAAAATATGTATTTACTAGATTTTTGCTGGAAATGGAAACTGCCGAACTGTGAATTCCATTTATGCATGCTTATAACTAAGCAGTGACTTAGCATTTCGTTATTCTAATTATAATTAAAAGCAGAGCGATACGTTTGGAATTTATATTTGCTTTCATAATACTAAAAACTTTTTAATTAAATTAACTTCATTTTGCTCTCGTCAAGCGCTTGCTTTGGCTCATTAGCTTAATCACTCATTTGAGCAAGTTAAGGTTTCACCTGATGAAGACTTTGTATTTAAACACTTTTATGCAAGTGTTCAAAGTGTGAAATTGTCTTATTTTTGTATGACAACAAAAGCAAAGCTTTGTTAGCTCTTTATATTCAAGCCTTGAGCGAAATCATTGTTGCAATAGAAAACGACATTACTAATATTAATTCAGGCATGCATGTAACGGTGCACCATTAAATGCCGCAGTGTGTCTTAATTGGAACACGTGCTACTTAACTAATAATGCAATTTGAATTACTTGTACTTTCAAACATCCCATAAGGAAAAAAAACTTGTATCTGATAGTTTTTGAAATTTTCAGTCAGATCAAATTGGTACCAAAAACACTTGAAGCCTAAAATACAAAATTTACTATAAACAAGTAAGGAAAGGGCTACCTTCGACTATGCCGAATACTTTATACTTTTCATGAATACGCATCACGGTTTTAAGTGTCCAATCCTTACTCACAATTAGTAAAGACTCTGCAAAACTAATCATTTAAAGATACATAGCCCAAACCCCATTTATCGGAACAATCGATTAAATGGAAGCTGTATGTTATGTATGTCGGCTCTGGCTGATTTTCACTACACACATTACATACATAATAAGTACCACACCGGCAAAACTTTCCGTTCCTAGATTTTGAATTGAAGCATGTTCGCGAATAACGTTGTAAGCGACAGATTTAGAAATGTTCAGGAAATGAAATAAACGTTTAAAGCTTAAAGTTTTATCTATTTTGGTTTTTTTTTTTATTTTTTCAATAGTAATCTGTCTATTTAGAATGAATAAATTGAAATAAAAAATTAATAAAATAGTTAAACTAATAAAAAAAACGAAATTGAACTCTTTAAATGGAAAAACGTTTTATATCCAAAATTAAATGGATGTTAACACGTTATTCCACTATGCATAACATATAGTAGGATGGTGTTTGAAACGTTTTTCCGTCAACGTATTTGGAAAGTAAAGGTTTCAAAACCAAAAAAATTGTATTTCAGTAATACAAACAAACAAAGAAGGTTATAAACAAAACGAAAAATATTTTATTTCAAATAAATTTAAACGATATTTCCGCAAAATGTAATTCACAACGGATGTGTAGTAAATATTATAGAGTATCAATATATGTATTGGTTTATCTTTCATGGCAACTGTTTATAAAACTGTGCATAGTTTTCTGGTAAATACGACGCAATTGCCAGAAGGTCCTTCTTCTTTTCATCACTTACTTTTATTTGATCATTCCTGAGCATTGGCAAAGTATAATTCGCATAATTTCTGGTTTTTGTTGAGCGCAAATTATAAGAAGTCTACGTTTCTGCTATATTATGTTGCTTACGCATTCTAAGTGTGTTTGGATCGTCTCTAGAAATTTGTATCCACTTTGCAGCAGTTATTTTGCACAAAGGATTTCTATATAAATTTTTGACTAGCATCTCGGCATCTTGGCTGGGAAAGCTTACTATGTGTTCATCAACGCTCAGTTTTTCCTGTTCTATGATTTTGTGGGGACGATTTTCATGTTTTCCTCGCTGATCATCAATGTTTTTCCCATATTTTACTTTTTCAATCAAAATTTTAACTCTGCGCTGCGTTATCTTCATATTTTAAAATAAAAAGTAAAGTAGAAACCAACGAAAAACAACAACAAGAAAATATTTACCTGAAATGTGTGACAAAACATTTTTTTGCACACTCTCTCTCTTTTTCCGTTTGAAAGCACCAAAAAATAAAATACTGTTGTATTTCGTATAGAACTCCCCTCTTCAACTCTTCTTCTTTTAGGCTCGCTAAATTCAAGAAGTGAGGATAGAAATAAACATTGCTCGTTATAATTTTTGCTATAAAAGTTATCAAAAAGGTTCTTCATTTGTTCATTATCAAGTTTTGCACAATGGAAATTACAATGGCAATCGAAGACCTATTAAAAAATAGTTCAAAATGTATATGAAATAAAAATTATGTACTTAAAACGTTTTTCCACTATACCTGCTTTGGGACATTTTTTGCTGGCATAACTTGTTTTTTTCTATTAATATAAGATTGCCCACTATTTCTTAGCTTTTTATTATTGAAATCTTTCCAATTTTCTAAATATATTTTCCTTTTGGAGCCTCTAACACACTTATCAAGCACACGAAAACACTCACTTTTTGCCATTGTACACACAATTAATAAGTCACTTGAAACGTTATTCCACTTAGTGCTTGTATTAAAATGCGATTTGAATACGAGCAAGTGCAATAATATGCCTAATTCTGATTTGGATTGATAAAAGAGAGCCATTATAACAGTAATCTGCAAAAAAACCGGTTTTGAAAAATTTTCGCTTACAACGTTATTCGCGAACATGCTTCAATTGGAAAATTTATAACCCAAAAGCCATTTATAGAAATCTTAGAGATATGCGTTGTATTGCTCCGATCTTGCTAATTCTAACGAATGATTAATCTCATGCAAAATGGCGGATCCATACCAAATTTCATTACGATATCTCAAAAACTGAGGGACTAGTTTGCGTACAAACAGACGGACTGACATGGATAAATTGATTCAGCTCATTCATTTCGGTATACTTATTGGTGTGTCTATCTCTTCATCTTCTCATACTTACAAACATCGGACCAAAGTTATAATACCATTTCATGTTCATGAAAGGTATAAAAAGGCGAAGAATTTGGTGGTATAAGAAATTTTTGCGAAATTGCATCTTATTTTATTTTATAAATTTTTTTTTTATTTTCTGTTATTTCATTTTATTTTATGTCAATTTATTATTTAATTTTATATTGTTTTATTTGATTTATTTTATTTTATTTTATTTTATTTTATTTTATTTTATTTTATTTTGTTGTTGGTTTTACGGTCTGTTCATTTTTACATATTTTTGTAAGTATAACGAGCTCAAGACCAGTTGATAATAATTTCTTAATTAATTATTATTATTTTTATTAGAGGAAAAATTGAAAGCAACAAACATATACAGGCTATAGTTATGTACTATTTCGAAAACAGCCACGATTTCTCGTCAGACTAATTCGTATAGTTTTGCTATTTTCAGAGGATCTTGTGGAGATCGAACCCACTCTCTCTGATTGCCAGCGCAGCCGCCTAACCATAGTTTTGCAAGCTGCTTAATTCAAGGTTTCCTCTAATTGTTGTTAAGCAGCTTGCAAAACTACACGCAGCATAGCCTATAGGTTAGGCGGCTGCGCTGGCAATCAGAGTGAGTGGGTTCGATCTCCACAAGATCCTCTGAAAATAGCAAAACTATACGAATTAGTCTGACGAGAAATCGTGGCTGTTTTCGAAATAGTACTATAACTATAGCCTGTATATGTTTGTTGCTTTCAATTTTTCCTCTAATAAAAATAATAATAATTAACTAAGAAATTATTATCAACTGGTCTTGAGCTCGTTATACTTACAAAATTATTTTATTTTATTTTATTTTATTTTATTTTATTTTATTTTATTTTATTTTATGTCAATTTATTATTTAATTTTATATTGTTTTATTTGATTTTATTTTATTTTATTTTATTTTGTTTTATTTTATTTTATTTTATTTTATTTTATTTTATTTTATTTTATTTTATTTTATTTTATTTTATTTTATTTTATCTTATTTTATTTTACTTTATTTTATTTTGTTTTATTTTAATTTATTTTGTTTTATTTTATTTTATTTTATTTTATTTTATTTTATTTTATTTTATTTTATTTTATTAAATTATTCTATTTTATTTTATTTTTTATTTTTTTTTAATTTTATTTAGCGCCAATAATCAATTTTCAATGATAGCTGACCGAAATTGAAAATACCAAGTCGTGATCCAGCTTAGTTCAAGTATCTACTTACCATTTATCAATGAACGAAATCATTTGACTTTTATTTGAACTTAGACTTACTTCTTGACATATGATACCAAAGTTTAATTTTCCAACAGGTTAGGGGTTTGTCAGTGAACCTGTTTCTGCTGTGTTTGAAAGAAACACTCATACATCACTACGTAAATATGTATATACTTATGAGTGTATGTGTACTTCTTCGTGTGAAAACAAATTCAAAAATTACTGTCTTTGTTCATAGTGTGAATGCAATTTATATAACTGATACAATGACAAAGTGTCGCATTGTTTATCAAATAGATAAATATTTGTATTGTTGTATAACTTTCTGTAGCAGGCAAAGTACTCAAGCGCACTTAACCCACAACTGTATGCTAGGTGTTTTAGTGTTGATCTTTTAATCTGTCTGGCGCTAGCTTTATATCAAAAATTTCAAGAAAACATAAAAAGTGCATTGTTTTTATTGATATTAGATAAATTTAAAACGTTTTGCACAGACCTCTTCTCGAAAACATGATATATTTTGTAAGCTAAAAATATATAAGTATTTGCTACAAAAATATTCTTTGGACTGACAATATCTTCTATTTGATATAAGCCTGGCATCGACTACAACTCTATTATTATACGAACAAACTAGCATACCAAATATCAAAGCATAACCCCATACTTTAAATACAAATAAAATAATCGGTAAGTGCAGCACAAATATTTTGTTCAACGCTGTTAAACAAAATGTCGAAATAAAAAGGTTTTATATTTTAAACAAGAAAACCCAGCCGGGATTTTCTGCGTCTAAGAAATTATAATAGACTGAGTCCGCCTATGACCATTATATCTCTGTTGGGTGCAATCAATGCAGTTCAGCATTTTTTGTGTGACATGCGTGCAAACATACAGAAAGACGAACAAAACTTCTAAAAACTGTTGCTTTGGATTCCATTAGCACAATAATGATCTCTTCTATCAATTTTTCTTGTAACGAAGATTCAGGCATTGCTAATTTCTTTGCTCAGTTCTTTAAGTCTAACTATTCCACTGAAATCGTTTCATCACATAATAAGTACCAGTATCTACCACATAACTCAATCTATGTTCCAAATTTAAACTGTGAATTTATTATATTACATCTAACAACCTTAAAGGAGCCGTTCAAATATGGTCCCGATTTAATGATTTCTTAAAAAGTGTGCAAAGTACATCTACCAGCTTCTAACCTATTTGTTCAATCTGTCTTTGCAGTGCCGTGTTTTCCCGACTTCTGTTAAAGAGTCTTTTCTTATACCCATTCAAAAAGGGAGTAAGTCGTCTAGAGAAAAGTATCGCGGAAAATCAAAGTTATTCGAAGAAATCGTTACTACTCATGGAAGATTTTCTATCTCAACATTGATTTCAAGTTCGCAGCAAAGACTTTGTATGGGTAAATCGACAAAAACCAATTTACTCGTTTAGAGATAATCTCTCCACCGACGTTATATACACCGACTTTAGTAAGGCCTTTGACAAAGTTTGTAACTCTTTACTAATTCATTAACTAGATCTGATTTGCTTTCAGTCTGGTCTAAGTGGTAGAACAAAAAGAGTAATTTTCAAAAATGTTTTTTCCTAAGGCCATTGATGTGACCTCAGGTGTACCTCAGGGCAGCCATCTTGGTCCGGTTCTGTGTTTACTACTTTAATTAGACCGATATTGGAATATGGCTCGATGATATGTAATCCGCGTTGTCACGTTTATATTGATAGCCTTGAATCGTTTCAAAAACAATTCTTACTTTTTGTTTTGAGTAATCTTCAATGGCATTCACTGCATAGCTTTGCATCTCATACTAATCCCAACCCTGGCAAGTCGTAGGAAAATGCATGGTGTAATATTTATGTCTAAACTAAATTTCTAACCCATTTCTTTTGAACGAAGCTAACTTTAATACTCCCTCTCGATCTTCAAGACATTACAAATCTATTTCTTCGAAGCAAATCAGAACAAATTTTCAATTACACGCGCCGTTCCAGTGTCTATGCAAAGATTTTAACTCTCATGGAGACACTTTTGATATTTTTGCCTCGCTTTTTACAATAAAACAACTGTTCTATTCTCTCTTAACAAATGGCATATATTGAAGTATATATGTATTTTTATGTATATATTTAATATTAAGTTTCTTTGTTCTTGACAAAATATTTTAATTTTATATAATTAATTGAGATGAGAGAGCATTGAGTTGAGTTGACATCTGTATACCATTAATATACCATTAAGATTTTTTTTTTTAATCTAAAATGTTTGAAATATTTCCTTTTCCCAGTATGAAAAATAATATCAAAAAAATGTTAAAAAAATTATATAATTTTTTTTTAGTTCACTCTAATGCATATGCTTCACGGGGTAGGGTGCGTATACGTAACATATTTTTTTTTTAAATAAGTTTCAAGGTCAACTACCAGCAACATATGCACTTCAAGTTGCGCTGAAATCAAGTTTTAAGTGTGTCGTAATTTTCCGTTTGATGCAAGTTTTTAATAATTTATTAACAACTGTAAGCGTTTATATCAAAAACGAAAACGTATAAGCGCAAAGACGAGGTCTCTGACGTAAATAAGTACGTCTTTAGATGTGTGTGTAAGACTGTGAGCCAGCAGCCCTATCGTACATACAAATGTATTCGATTTTAATTAAAAATATAAATTCATTAATTGAATAAACGAAGTACAAAAATCGTCACTTCAAACGTAATTGCACTTCATAATAAACTACCAAATATATATATATACATACATGAATGTAAGTAAGTGTGTGTTAACAATAATTTGAGTTTTCTTAAAAGTAAAATTTATATTTCCTTGTTTTAAAATAACTAAAATACACACATATAAACCATATGTGCTATTGCCAAAGAAACGCGAGTAGCAAAATTACTCAAAGACCATCTAAAGAGTTCAAGAGCTTCATAGAAAATCTTTAAGAGAGCAAGGGTGAAAAACGCGCTACTAAGAGCAAAATTACTTTCTTAAAGAGCAAGCATAGCTCGTGCAGAGACAAAGCTGACTTCGGCTTGTTGTTTATTCTCTCTTTACATTCCGGTATAAGCTAGTTTACACCTATAAAGAATCTGTGTCATTGTGTGTGTGTATCTTGATAAACACCTAGATTTGAGTACAGGTGTGTACTTGCACTGAATGTTCGAAAAATGTTCGTTTAAATTTTATTTGTTTGAATATTTGTATGTTTGTTTGTATTGTAGGTATATTTTGATACACGACATCCTCTTTATTCATTTGCAGGTTAATAGGCCAAATTATGGCTTGGCTTACATTCACTTTATGTACGATGAAACACTGTAAACTCTACGTTTATACATATCAATACATGTTTGCGTGTAATTTCTCCGCGCATGTGTGTGTGAAATTTCTTTTCGAACATTTCACTCACTTTTAATTTTCCTGTGTCAAATTTAGGTTAAGGTGTTTAAATATTAATTCTTATATTTTCTATAAAGCTTGACTATTAAATTCGAATAATTAATAAGGCCTGCCAATTCAAACGAAAATGACATCAAACGTAATTTGTGCATTGCAATTTATGTTGCAGTTGCATTAAGTAAAAGAGACATGGGACATTTTGAACACATATGTAGGCACATTCATCTCGTATACATATAACTGCGGATGGTGAAACATTTTCGCATCTTTTACGGTCAAACTGTGGAAAACAAAATTAAATAAAGTAAAATAAAATAAAAACAAGTAAGGAAAGGGCTGTCTTCGACTGTGCCGAAGGCTCTATACCTTTCATTAACACACAATTAGTAAAAACTCTGCAAAACTGATAATTTAAAGATACTTAGCCGAAACCCCATTTATCGGAACAATCGATTGTATGGGAGCTATATGTTATGTAGGTCCGATCTGGGTGATTTTCACTACAGACATTACATACATAATAAGTACCAAACCAGCAAAACTTTACGTTCCTAACTTTTTAAATGCAAAATTTATAGCCCAAAACCCATTTATCGAAACTATCGATTGTATGGGAGCTATGCGTTGTATTGCTCCGATCTTGCTGATTCCGACGAATGATTAATCTCATGCCAAATAGCTGCGCCATACCAAATTTCATCAAGGTATCTCAAAAAGTGAGGGACTAGTTTGCGTACAAACAGACAGAGGGACAGACGGACATGGCTAAATCGACTCAGCTCATCGCCCTGATCATTTAGGTATACTTATTGGTGGGTCTATCTCTTCTTCTTCTCATACTTACAAACATCGGACCAAAGTTATAATACCACTCCATGTTCATGAAAGGTATAAAAATAAAATAAAATGAAATAAAATAAAATAAATTAAATTAAATTAAATAACGTTTAAATAAAATAAAATAAAATTAAATTAAATTAAATTAAATTAAATAACGTAAAATAAAATAAAGTAAAATAAAATAAAATAGAATAAAATAAAATAAAATAAAACAAAATTAAATTAAATTAAATAAATAAACTAAAATTAAACAAAGTAAAATTAAATGAAGTAAAATAAAATAAAAAAATATGGTAAAATGAAATAAAAAAAAAAAATTTAATTAAATTAATAATTAATTTAATTAAATTAATTAAAAATCCGTCTTTCCCACAATATGACCTAGCCAACTAAGCCGCTGGGTTTTAACTCGTTGGACAATGTCTTTATCTGCATACAGCTTGTCATTAAATTCGGTGCTCGAACTTGCCGGCGCGTAAAAGTACTTAAATCTTTCGAGGAACCTTTCCAAGCTTCTGCATCATAAACTAAGACTGGTACGATACGCGACTTATAGAGTGTTGTTTTAGATTGAAATGCCTGCGACTGCCAGCTCCCCCCACCGTCATTGAATAGTTCAGCAGGCAAACCATCAGCGCCAACTTTTTTATTGTTTCTCAATCGAGATATTGCTATTCGCACCTCATTATAGTCGGGTTGTGGAACGTCAATTCCATCATCTTCTATTGTGGGCTCGGGTTCGGCATCTTCTCTGATTTCTTGCATTTAAAAAGGCAGAGAATTAATCCCTCCATATTGTGAGTGCTCTCTGAACATCTGCCACCAGGTCGCCGTTCTCATTCTTACAGGAGTTTGCCCCGGGTTTAAAACCTTCTGTCATTCGCCGAATTTTTTTTAGAATTTTCAGGCGTTATTCCCGTTTCCTAGCATCTCAAGCTCTATGATCTCACGCATTTCCGCCTCTCTTCTTTCGGGCCGGAAAATACGGCCTAGTGTTCACAGACACTACTGGTTGCATTCGCTCTCAGCGTTGCCTTGTAGGTAATTTACTTTCTTTCCGTTGCTGCGCGGAACTCTTCATTAACATTTCAGTTGTTTCTTAGCGTTCGCCGGAATCGCATTACTTCTTCGGCTGCGGTATTCACTGATTCTTAGATATGCTTCCACGTAGGCATCTAGCCTTATGGATCTTCTTGCTAATGAAAGTAGTGCGGAATATTACCGTGTCTCGGGTAAAGACGACGTCGATCAGCCTCCTTTGGTAAAGTCTGATAGTGGAGGTAAAACTTTCCCACAATGGAGCGATATACACACTCTTACCCATCTTGGCATTCTAGTCGCCAAGCACGGCTTGAATATAATGAGGGGGTAGGGGGCGCTCGTAGAATGCATCCTTTTCCACGTCGTACTTCTCTTCTATTGGTATATGAGCCTAGATAAACGAGGTGGTGAAAAATCGTACTTTAATGACAATTACGACGATACGCTCATTCACAGGTGTGAAAGACAGTACTCGGAAACGAATGCTTTCTCCCACCACAAATCCCACGCCGAATCTGCCCTTATCTACATGGCTACTTCAGTAGATCTTGCAAGGTGTTTTATTCGTATTTCCTCGTCCCGTTGATCGTTTCTCTAGTATGGGGGTGATCTCAGCTTTTGTCTTCCTCAATACTTCAACCTGGCGGACAACGGCACCTACCCCATTAAGGGACCGTAATCTAAAAAAGGGATTTGTATATCCTAGGCTTCGTTGAATTTTATTGGAACGTTGTTTTATGTGGTGGGTCCTAAAGATAACGAACAACTCGTTTCGATGGGGGTTGTATTTAATTCACACGCTTGCAGCCAGCGGTCAAAATCGCCCAGGCGGTTAGATGACCATTTAAAGAAAGAAAGCTTGCAGCCATACGACATGGAGATCAGACCCTGCTGCTTGAATTCCCCGGCTACCCCTAGAACCGATCATATCGAAGTCGCTACTCAGAGGATACTTGGACGCAAGTGCCAGGAAGTAGTGCGCTGATTTGACCGCATGCAAAAGACTAGCTTTGGCCTTATCTGAAAATGGATTGAGTTTATTGAGGGTTTAATTGTGGGGTTATTTAATTTTTAATTAAAAAATGTTATTAATTAATAGTTATAATTATAATTGTAAAATTTAGATTTTATATTATAAATTATTTATGAAATCTTATTATTTATTTATATATTATATTGTTTTATAATATTAAGTTATTTAATTTATATAAGTAATTAAATTTATCATTTTGAAATTATTAACTATTTTTCCAGTAATTTTTGATTGTATACTGATTTATTATTTTAAATTTTAATAATATATGAGGCAGTGTTTGCAGAAGTATATAAGCTTCCCAACTAGCACAAATACTTACTGAAATAAAGCTGTGACCATTGTTGTGACTTCAAAGTGTTGTAGCAATAGTTACGAGTACGTAATATTAACATATCTATTGCGTGCTTGCGTCCAAACTGGGGAATAATTTGTTTGTCCCAGCGACTTTATGGTTAAGTACCAGAGTTTTGGTTGCTACTTTCAAGGAACTTTACGCACAAACCAATCTTTTTAATTTGTAGCTTGATTTATCTTGCAACTCACTGTGTTATTATATATTTGTTTTATTATGTATTTATATATATATATTAGACTAGGTCGATTTATTATCCCATATCGCGCCATCGATTTTTCGATAGGTTTTGGGCTCAGGAAAAACAAGTTCCACTACGCATACCGAAAAAAAAAATTTTTGGAGCCTGCGAAATTTCACTTTTTTGACTTCTTTCGGCTTTGATTTTTAAGGTTTTTTTCATGACCTACTAAAAAATTTTCATTTGATTTTAAAATTTTCATGTATACCCTGTCCGACCCAAAAATGCTCGCTAAAAACGTTGGCGATAACAGTTTTTTGAAAAAAAAAAAATTTTTTTTTGGGTTTTGGGGAGTGTTTTGGTCAAAAAGTTTACCCCTTCGCCATTTTTTTAAAGGTTTTATCAGCACACATGCAAAAATGTTTTCGATGAAAACGAATTTGTCTCATATTTCCTGTCCCACTTAAAATTATGTGCTAAAAACGTTGGCGATAACAGTTTTTTGAAAAAAAATGTTATTTTCGGGTGTTGGAAAAGTCGATTTTTCGACCAAAACCCTGAGCCCAAAATCTATCGAAAAATCGATGGTGCGATATCGGTTAACTTTCGTCCATAAAAATCGACCCACCCTAATATATGTATATATTTGTCCATTCTAACTAAACTAGCAGTTAAATTTTACTATTATCCCATTAATAATAATAAGAGGGAAACTGTTATCTTTTCGTGATAACCGGGGTGAAAAAACAGAAACGAATTACTGGCAAACATAAATTCAATGCACCGATATTTTCCACCGGCCATACAAATTTTCACTTTTTATTAAAATACATTTTTTTTTATTATCTGGCAAAATGCAAAAAAATCACATGCTTCATGCCTTTCCATTGTGCTCTAAAATTTATATGTAATTATTTTGCAATAATACATTAAATTGAATGCAAAAACTATGTTAACTGCGTCTAAAAAATTTAAATAATTTAATAACGGAGTGAGATTGATCTATAGTCGTATTCACAAAAAGCACAACTTCCAAAATAATTTACACTTGAAAATAGTATCGGTAAGTACAAATATTTAACTATAAAATTGTGTTTACTACAAAGTAGCTAATCTCATTACAGCGTCACTTTAAAGTCGTGGTGCAGTTATGACTTCCACAAATTTCACCCAGCTCATGATTCCATCTGCAAATTGTTTATATTTGAAACAGTGATATGTTTATGCCCGAAACACTGACAAACCACAATTAAGAAATTGAATAGGGTTTTCAAAACCATTTTCATTGAAGTCAATTTGTAATACAGAATACATTTTAAAGTATTTCCCAAGCACGGTCCTCTAGTTTAAACATAAAAAAACGTAAGAGTAATAACGAAAGTAATGCGCGCTAAAGTAATTTCCAACACAAATGTACAAACATAATTACATACATGTAACTAAATATATCTAGGTATTTTTTTTGTGCGCAAAGTAAACACCACATCAAACGCTAGTAAACTTGAGCATTTCATGGCAATATATTTCGGCAGAGTGAACAAAACAATTGCCACAAATTGCAAGCTGCTAACATTCGAAAATTTTTCCCTTTCATATTCTCATTTATTATTATTATTATAACGTTTTCTTTGTTTTTGTATTTCGTTTTTCTAACTTTGTTTTTATCCTTGCTAAAAAGCCATATACTAAGACTATTTATTTCGCCTCTATATACCACGCGCTCTTGTTACAATTGTTTATTGAAGAAAAACAAAGCGCGGTGAATGGTTATTGTCCCTTACTTCTGCTTCGGTAAATGTCGTCGAACTGCCTAACCGACAAGCGTGCAAACAACTGCTGCCACCCCCTTAACAAGGCTTTTAATGTACGCGCGAAGTAGCAATATGTCCGCACACACACACACATACACACATACATTCGCAGTCGCATATATCGTATATGTGTCATAAACATTTAAGCATCATTGGATTCTTGTAATAGGCAAATGCTTACATATTTTTGTAATGGGGGACATGCCGTAACAGTAAAAATCGCATGTTCATATATATGCCACTATCCGTCGCGGCACATATTTAAATCACACATACAGCAAATGGATACTTCCGCTCGTTAAGCAACTGAAAAATTAACTCCATATTGGGCCAATCATACGAATGGCGCCACACATAGCCGTTGATAGTAAATAAAAAATTATTGCTTGCCGCTTTCCATAGCTAACTACTAGACACAGTGAATAAGATGCTTGCTATTGCAGCCCATTCGCTCTCCATTCCAATGTGCCCTACATGGCGTATGAGTGATGTATTTACTTTGTTATATGCATGGCGCGTTAAGCTAGTTCTAAGTCATTCCTTGGCTTCTGTATGCATTTATGTGCATCGTTTTAAATTATGTGTTGCATGTATGCAACATTACAAAATGATGCATAGTCGACGCGGTTGCTGTGGCGCTGGCTGTGGTGGCATGACCGCGGCTTGGGGCGACAACTTACCCCGCGGTTGCTAATTTTGCTATGCGTACGAATATGTAAGTACTCGTATAACTCTCCGTATATGCTCTTAATCATTCGTGGGTGTTTTATGTTTATTACTTCGGTTATGATAGTATTTTGTTGACTAACAATTTACCAACTAAATAATTGAAACCGTATAAACATAATCACTTATGTTTTTAACACTTTTAGCAGTAATGTTAAAAACTTTTTCTAATGAAGTGTAAGTCAGAATACGTGTACAAAAAGTGTGTGTGCATTGCGATTTTCCTTTTGTATTGGAAAAATAAATCATTTTCCAAAATTTTGCGATGCATCTCTATGTTCATTAAAGGAAATTGCTCTTCTGATCATATCATCAACTTGAACTACTTATTTAATCAAAAATTTAATTAAATAATTTCTGCTCTACCTACATTGATTATTCACTACAAAGAACGTTTCTTGAAAATTTCTGATTGTGAATTTTTACTATTTGCTTATTATTTTTACTTATTAAGTTTGAAATCCCTACATATAATAAAATTGTAACTGTATACATTGCAGATATTCCAGAAAAATTTATAAATGGGATCATTATTTAGCGAAATCAAGATTTGTTGGAATTTTTGTATGTCCACGCGTCTATCTGTAGGTCTCTTTGTTTGCATCAACCGAAAACTGCTTAATTGAATTGCATGCAGTACTAGACGTCCAACTTAAAATCTAATATATCCCCTATTTCGATAGCTAGACCAGTTTCGAAGATATCGACCAGTTCTGTTAAATTTGATTAGCAATATCTATCTCTATGGCGCGATATACAACAGGTATATCATCATAAACCTCCTAAGAGATTTTTGCGCCAAGCTTCTCTTCCAATTTGTGGTGTGCCGATTTGAATTTTCCCTACAAATTGGTGGGACCTACAGTTTTTTGCCGACTCCGAACGGCATCTACAAAGGAGACGAATTTTTGCTGAGAAGCCTGTCATGGCAGAAATACACTCGGAGAGTTTGCCAAACCACTGCCGAGGGGCGACTCCGTTTTGAAAAACTTTTTTTTTTTTTTTTTTTTTTTTTCAAATCACTTTTGATGTTACCTGTACCAGGGCTCGAACCATGGACCTTCGGTGTGGTAGGCCGGCAACACTACCTTCACACCACGGCGGCCGCCAGTATAAGTTATCAATTAATTAGACGGCTTTTTTAATTTGTAATTAATGTTTTAATTGATTTTCAAAAAACGGCAATTAATAATTAATTACGATTAAAAAAAAAACAAATAAAAATCAAATAATAAAAAAAAAAAAAATGATCAAAAATAATAAAAAAAAATCTAAAATATTCCAAAATAATAAAATAAAAATTTATTTGATTACATATAATTATATTAGATTTTATTTCTGTGTTTTTTTTGGGATGATTTGAAATTTTTTTTGCAGTATTGCCGGTGTGTATATTTATGTGCTTCTACAGCAATACTGACCGAAATCAAAAATAATCAAAAAAAATATCTAAAATTATCAAAAAAAGGTTGTTTATCATAAGCGATTTCTGTGGATAATCATGGCTTAGATTCTCTTAGTCTTCCTTGTCCTTTTCTCTCCCATATTAAGTTTCTTTTCTCTCTTTTTCTTCCTCTTCTAATTCTATTCGCTTTTCCTACTGTTATTCTCATTATTCCTAGTTCAACTCCTATTATTCTTAAAAATTAAAAAATAATCATTTGTCCCGAATACTTTCGAAGAGTGTGAGGCTAGGCATATCTACCAATTTGTGGTGTGGTGCTTCTAATTTTGCCTAGAAATTGACGTTACTTACAGGGGTTTGCCGATTCCTAACGGCATCTGCAAAGCAGACGAATTTTTGCTTACCTGTCCCGAGACTCAAGCTATTCCTGTCCTTCTTATTATTATTTTTCTTTCTCTCCCTCTCGCTAATTCTCTGCCGTTTTCCTATCTTATAAAAAAATGTATAGGTGTTGCAAATAGTTGGAAAGTTATGATGAGATCGGTTAAAGACTTCGAACGTTTTGTATGTTTATTGCTAACAGAGACTTAAGTCACAAAGCCCCATAGAGGGAAGCGGAGGTAGATAATTAAAAAGGTCCAATGTGGGTTGCAACTATATGAATAGTTCCGGATGGCACAAACATCGACGCTGTAAGAATTTTTTGTGAAAACATGTAAACCCAGACCGAGATATTTTCCGAGTAAAAGTTGAGCGGAAAATGTAGTAACTGAACGAGACCACCCCATCATCCACCAAAGTTAGATTTTTCAAAACAGAGATAGCGTTTACTACATTTTTTAAGAACGACTAAGCACTTTGTCTTAGCTAGTGCTGGGAAGAGCCTCAACACGTTAAAAGGAAGTGTTACTAGCACAACGTTTACTCAGCCGAAACGAGATTGAACCCTTCAATATAAATAGAATGTGCCTAGCCGAATTGCAAAGACCAGGTCAGGAGATCAGAATGACTGATACCAAGCATAACGTTTTCTTATCGGGATTATTTTTATCCTAAAGAAGCTCAATCAGATAGTTCATGCAGTCACCAGGTTATTTTTTTAGTCGCTGTTTGGCTGCACAAATAGATAATGAAATTTAATAACTTGTAGCGCACTGGATACATAAACTTACCACCGAATTCTCTATTGGCGCAAGCTCTATACCAAATATCAGATTGGTAGCTATTTCAGGATTTCCCCGCTGGCTACAGGCTACTGACACAGTGCACTATCTTTTCTCAAGCAGCTGAAGTGTCTGAACTTTTAGGGTTCCTCTGATCCAAAACAGAGCCACCCGTTGCAACTTTTCTATTGTTTTATAAGGCCACTACCAGTACAAATAACCCTGAGCACGTGCTCTTATGGCAACAGTACAGGGCAACCAAAGTTGTTTTCTTTAAATTAGCAGCTATTTATTAGTGTTGAGACAAAGCCTGGCGACACCAAATGCCACGCCAGTGCTCAATTTATAACCAATATGTGACAACTCTCTCAACCGATCATTAACTCTGTATTAAGAGTCCACATGCTACCGTTGGCTCAATGGATCGATATGTTGCTGAAGCGCAAACTGAGAACTCAAAAAGCAAAAAGGTCATTGGAGCATATTCTTGAACAGGCGAGGCAATAGAGATCTATAGCGTAGCATAATTTTCTATAAAAAAATGCTTATGACACAGACAACTCAATCCAACGGACAAGAACGTACCCACATCCTTTGGTATGCTGCGCCTCACTGACTTCCTGCATACCACGCTCAAAACTAAACTTTGCATGTTCCGGCTGCATATAGGCTTGCCTCATCTCATTGACTTATCATGTGAAAAGCGTGGCACTTAATACGTTTGTTGTTATTTCAGTGTCTGCGAAATACATGCAGATACATTTCACTCCCACAGCTGGTCAGATTTTTAAGTCCGACAGTGTATGCAAGGCGCAATGCTGTGGTCGACGACAGGATGTGGAGCCCGGATATTGGTCTGCCTGACATTTGTGGTTGCTGTTTGTTTTCGTGTTTTAGGGCGAAATACAACGGTAAAAATAGTAGCAGCTGATGAACTCATACAAAACTCAGCAATGTTTACACAACTACAACAATATCCTACAACAGTGATGAAAATGTCAAACACATAAACCAACAAAGAAAAAAAACAAAAATAAAACAAAAATCACGAGAAAAACTTAACGCTTTGCAACAGCGACAGCTAACCTGAGAGCTATGAAAGTGCTGGGTTATAGAGTTTTTATTGTCGTTGTTACATTGCGCGTCAGTTGTTGGGCGTTTAATTTCGGCTTTTAGTGAAAATGATGCTCGGCAATGAAATGTGGCACAAACAATCCTTACATTTACATACATATGAATGCGGAGCACCAACAACTGCATTTTAAGATTGTCTAAATTCTAATGCAATCGAGTACTATATACCCAGCGGGAGGTTTTCAAACATCTCAAAGCTAACTAAATTTATTTTGAAAGTTGATCCTCATAAGCTCAATGAACTGAAAGCAAATTAGTTTAAAAAAGATTTCAAGTGGTTAATGGAACTTCGAATTCTCTAAAGACTGTCACGCCAAGTTCAAAAGGACCCATTCGGGCCAAGATAAAAGCGCCACAGTTCCACGGGATGTAGCTCTGCTCCAGGAATTTTGCTTGATATCTGTCCTCTAAGCTTTAGTGGTGATCCAGCTCAGACATTCCCAGACCTTCCTTAATCGCTCATTATTAAGCTTTATTTGCCACTTAGCTATAATCGTACTTATCATCATTACAGTCATCTTAAATGTCGACATGATTGTCATAGTTATCGTCAGTATTAGCCCTCTAATTATTATAATAATTATTGTCACACTCGTCAGTAACTTTAAACTTGCCATGATTATGATCGTCAGCATCTCTGTCATAACAACTAACATGAACGTTTTTTCAGACTCATCGCCGTTCTCATTATTACCTTCGTCAGCATAATCATGGTCAACATCACCATCAATATAACCATCCACATGCTCATCCTTTCACACATAACTTATTACAGTCGCAAGGTACTGTCCGGTTCAGGCAGACTAATAGCGATTTCCGTATCCGGGCCCCACATTCTGTCCTCTATCATCACATTACTTATTGCATGTTTTTCCACACTTAAAAATCAATGATATGTATCATCATCATAAAAATCATCATCTTTATATTTTGTCATAATCACTGTCATCATAATAATCATCACCCACATTATCATCATCATAATTTTTTTCACCATGACTATCAGCATCGTCGTCACAATCTTTATTATCAATTACATTATGGTTATAATCATTGCTGCCAAGACAATCATCGTTATCATTATTATCAACACTTTTGTTATCATTATCACCAACAACTTCGTCATCATCTACATCAGTACCACCATCAGACAGAGGGACAACCGGTCATTTCCCATAATCATCACCAAATTAATCATCATCATTATAAGTTTCACCATCAGCGTCATTATCGAAACTCTCTCAAAAACATCGAATTAATCATCGTTTCAACAACTTTATCATCATTGTCATTACCAAAATTTTCGTCGAAGTTAACACTATCCTTTTAGTACTCCTCACCCTAAGACAGACGGACAAGCCTCAAAGCCGCCAGAGGTTGCACTACCCCTAAACAATCGAGCCAAATGAGGGTTACACGGATGTGTGCTGCAACCAAGCCAAGTTGTTGGTAGACATAAGTAGTTTTGGAATTTCCTTTCAGAAACCCTCTACAGATTTTCCAAAAAGAGATTTCAAAAATATCTTAGTCATATTCTGGCTAGAGCAGGGCGTTTGCACAGAAAATGCTCAAAGGTCCTTACAACTTATAATTTCCTTCTAATGATCCTTAAGTGCCACATCATCAACATTCTTATTAACCTGGATTTCCCTGTAACCAAGAATGCAAATCTCTAGAAAATCGGTTAGTGCAGCCAAAATTTGCTTACATGCTTGCACTACATTTGAGTTCGTATGTGGTATGTCATAACCTCTAACCTTGTTTGCATGCTTACAAAAGTGTATGCTCGAAAAACACTGCAATGCTACGGGAACCTGAATGACAAACAAATATTCGGATTCTTCGCCTCTACACCTGAATCTATCTTGAGATTTGCCCTCTTTCAATCAATCCTGTTGTTAAGGATGGTAATAATTTATTCTCTGCCCAATCCACAAGAAGGGCGATCCTGCAAACTGCGCCAACTGTCGCGGAATCAGCCTTTTGAATATCGCATATAAGGGGCCTATCAAGCGTATTGTGTGAAAGACTGATGCCTGATGTGAACCGACTGATTGGACCTTATCAGTGTGGCTTCAGACCTGGTAAATCTACCATCGACCAGATTTTTACAATACGCCAAATCTTGGAAAAAACTCGTGAGAAAAGAATCGACACACATCATCTCTTTGTTGATTTTAAAGCCGCTTTCGATAGCACGAAAACGAGCTGTCTATATGCTGCTGTGTCTGAATTTGGTTTCCCCGCAAAACTTATACGGCTATGCAAAATGACCTTGAGCAACACCGCCAGCTCGGTCAGAATTGGGAAGCACCTCTCCGAGCCGTTCGAAACTAAACGAGGTTTCAAACAGGGTGACCCCCTATCGTGCGATTTCTTTAATTTAATGCTGGAGAAAATAATACAAGCTGCAGAACTTAACCGCGCTGGAACAATATTTTATAAAAGCGTGCAACTGTTGGCATATGCTGACGATATTGATGTCATTGGACTTAACAACCGCACCGTAACTTCTGCTTACTCCAAATTAGAAAAAGAAGCGGAGCAAATGGGATTGGTGGTGAACGAGGGCAAAACGAAGTACCTTCTGTCATCATGCAAAGAGTAAACGCATTCGCACCGTGGCAACCAAGCCACTGTTGGCAGCAATAATTTCGAAATAGTAAAGGACTTCCTTTACCTGGGAACCAGCATTAACACCAACAATAATGTTAGCCTAGAAATCCGACAAACAAACAAATGCTACTTCGGACTGAGTGGGCAATTGAAAAGTAAAGTCCTCTCTCGACGAACGAAAATAACACTCTACAAGTCACTCATCGCACCCGTCCTGCTATATGGTGCAGAAGCGTGGACACTAACAACATCTGATGAGGCGGCTCTGGGAGTGTTCGAGAGAAAGGTTCTTCGAAAGATTTGTGGACCTCTACGCGTTGGTGACGGCGAGTCCCGAAGAAGATTTAATGATGAGCTGTATGAACTTTACGCAGACGCCGACATAGTTCAGCGAAATAAAACACAGCGGCTTCGCTGGCTAGGCCACGTAGTGCGAATGAGCGAAGATGCTCCAGCCCAGAAGGTATTCTTATCGGCACCCGCCGGTGGAAGCAGAGGAAGAGGGAGACCACCACTCCGATGGAAGGCCCAAGTGGAGACCAATTTGCGATCACGAAAAAATTCCGCTAACATCCATTGCACCATCTTTGGCTTAGGACCGCATTTCTTAACGTCACTCTCTACCCTCGAACTTATACTTCTTTATGTATTTGACCCCCATACCAAATTGTCTAAAGGGGTTTCTTCTAAGGTGCCGCTGGACATTCCAATTTTTTTAAAATTCTAGCCAGACTTAGTCATAGGTTACATGCATTTCTCGGAAATGAAGCTTACCATTGATAAGGAACTGTACCCTGTGACTACATAAACATACTGTTGAAGTGTCATAAAGATGGGTTAAGGATTTTGAACTCTATCAACAACATAAGCATTCACAAACAGACAAATCTATAATAAGAGCAGCTCTAAATGCAGCTAAGTATATAAACTCAGTGATAAGGAAATGTGTCGCACAACGGAACAACGCAAATACCTACGCAGCTTTTGGCACACGTACAACACTTAAGCAATTTGGACGCACTCGGGGTTTGTTGTTCGAAGCCAGCAAACGCATCGAGATAGTGTGTGAGTGAGGCAGATAGCATTTTTTGTTTGTAATATACGCTCTTATGTGTGTTGTTGCTTGCGATTGTATGAATGGCAATAAAAGCCGAAATTGCTTCCTTCGCACGTGATACACTTTGCACCTAATGGACAGTGACGTTTTTGTTGCTTGCCACGCGCAACTATGAAATAACGGAACTACTGTATAAACGTGTGCGCCACAAACTGTTATACAACGTTTGTTGTCATGGACAGACATTTCACAACTACTCACAGTAGCGCAAGGTGAGGCATATAACTAAGTGGGCGGTAGATGCTTGTATGTGTTGTTGTTGTTGATGATTTTACGCAGAAAAAAATATTCGGTGTTTAAGCACTGCCTTTCAGCAATTTCTTTTGAGTGATATGCCTGCATGACCTTTGTCATATACATTCAAATGACAAAAACAGATATTAACTTTTGTATTCGCACGCATGCATGCGTATTTGTAAATGCTTGTGTGTGTAAGTGTGTTTGTTTGATATGTAACTTTCACTAGCTTTTAACGCGCAACTCGACGAGTTGTTAAGCTATAAAAGTGTCGATTCTGCCATTATCACTGCGTGAATATGTAGCATCGTACGCATGTTAAATAGAATGGTTGAAGCACTAGTGAACGTTAGCACTTGACGGGAGTGACAACACAGATTTGTAGCGAAATTGACTAATGTCGCGTAAAACTCTTACGAAATGTAATGAAACAAACGAAGTGGCAGTTCGTCGTACAAAAGCTCAATACTTGCAATAATAAAACTAATAAACAGATAAGCTAAGGCAGTTACGATTACTCATCTCTCCTCTGAAATCATGCTATAGCTAAACACCAAACTAGTCAAAATAAATACTAGTTTAAATCCAGATTTATCGAACTTATCTCAAACTAGTCCAAAAAGGCGAAATGTATACCAACAAAAACTCGTGTTTTGAGACATACGTTGAGTGCCCAGAGTTTCGAACGCTTGCAGTAGAACTTCCTTTTTAATTTCTTTTTTTTTCTTAACAGAACTTAAGCCTCTGAATTCTCACGTGTGGGTCTGGTAGTTATACATTCTGTGAGGATGTATTTTAATTATTTTCACGCAACAATCTTATAAATAAAAATGAATGTGTCTTTTATACGCGCCCAAAGTACTCAAACCGATCGTCAATAACTTTTTACAGTATATTCTTAGGTTCACTGGTTACAGCATAGGCTACATATAGTTTAAGAAAAGGCAGCGGTGCCAAACCCCCAGGCCGTTTGACGACACCACCAGTCCTAGCTCAATACCAAGCAATACTTTCAGCTGTCCACTTTTACATGGCGATGTCTTTGGCGGTGAAAATTGTTACCATTGCATTACTTTGCAACTCGTTCTGAATCGGTTTCCATTCCGACAGTTCTAAGATAGTCTGGCTTGTTCTCAACCTGTGCCATTTCGGAAAGTTTGGAGGTAGTTTTGGTTGTGGATGAGTGATTATCGATATCCGATAATTCAAACTGTCTTTAAACTATCACTTTTGTAACCGGCACAGGACGATTCGCAAAGCGTGTAGTCAAGACTGTCTGTTCTGAAGACTGGTTGGCAGTTATACTGCAGGGTATACATAGATTTATGGCTTTATTTCGCTGTAGCATCGAGTAATGTCTTTGACTGTATCCAATCTCCAGTTTGAAGCCAGTGTTATTCTTTCAGCCTCATATATATAACCTTATATATTCTGCTAATATACAAAGAATACATGGTTCCTGCCGAAAAATAGTACTATTTGCTCTGTTGATCTTTCACTTCCCATTTCTGTACTTCTTCTTCTCTCCATCCTGCAACTACCATGTCATCTTCTTCTTCTTTTTACTCCCTCCTTCGATGTCCAACTATTCTTCCTTATACCTTCTTTTCTTCTCCATATTCAAAATTTCGATTGGTTTGAACGTAGAGCTGGTCTATAAATCTTTATTGGTGTCCGAGCAATGCATAGAATTATTGATAAACTAATATTGATGAACTAATGTTCTCTAACCCGGTTTCGCGTATCATTTGGCTTCAGACCTGTTAAATCCATCATCGACCATATTTTACCAACACGCTAAATCTTGGAAAAAGAAACACATTAGAAAAGAAGTGATAAACACCAGCTCTTTGTTGATTTGAAAGCCGCTTTTGATAGCACGAATAGGAGATGGCTATATGCCGCTGTTTAAACTCGGTTTCCCCGAAAAACTTATACGGCTGTACAAAATTACATTGAGCAACACCAAAAGCTTAGTCAGAATTGGGCTGGATCTTTCCGAGCTGTTCGAAACTAAACGACTTTTCAGACAGGGTGACCCATTAGCGTGAGATTTCTTTGATTTGATGCTGGAGAAAATAATAAAAGCGGGAACGAGCATGCAATTGTTGGCGTATGCCGACGACATTGTTATTATTGGCCTTAACAACCGCACTGTAACTTCTGCGTACTCCAAGCTAGAAAAAGAAGCGGACAAATGGGTTTGGTGATAGTTTTCATCAAGCAAAGATGCAGCGCATTTGCATCTTGGCAACCAAGCCACTTTTGGCAGCCATAATTTCGAAATAGAAAAGGACTTCCTTACACTGGGATCCAGCATTAACACCAACAGCAATGTCAGCTTAGAAATCCAAAGAAGAATCACGGTTGCAAACAAATACTATTTCGGACTGAGTAGGCAATTGAGAAGTAAATTCCAATCCCCACTAATGAAAATAGCACTCTGTAAGTCACTTATCGAGTATATTCATCAGGCAGAGAACAAATTTTTTGGGGAGTTATATTTCGACCTGCAACAAGGTTAGAGTCGAAACACTGTATTACGCTAGTTATTGTTGTTAACAGTGCCGCGCCTTATCTATTGGGCATGGTCACTCTGAGAACTGTTCTAAGAAGTTCTAAGAAGGTTGGGTCAGAGTGAGATTGGTATTAGAAGAGTAGGTGAAATTCAACAGTCAAATAGATGTTTAGTATAATGAGGGGGCAGGTATTTGGTATGATGGAGTTGAATCTGTACACTTAGGGGCTTAAATTATTGCAGCATGCAGATCGAATTTTTTCCAGAGTGACGCTAATCTCCGCAAAAAGGGCGCTCACAAGCCGAGATCTGAAGGAGATATCTACCGACTCTCTGCGACATAGTCAATAACCGGTGGACGTTATATGCAGGCTCATATGTTGCACGTCTTTATTGATGTTGTTGTTGTAACGATTCTTTGCTCTGCCTTGTCTTAACTATCCTTATCTAGAATTGTCATCAAAATCTTTCAAAGAAAGTCCCAGGAACATAGCGGCTTCAATAGGGTTGGGAAAAAGTGAGATTGGTGTTAGCAGAGTCTGCTCTGTTGAGCAGATGAATAGTTAAGTTAGAGTTTAATCTGTTACAGTATCCAGAACGCAGTTAAGCCAGTGTGACGCCTGGCTACCTCGGGAGTAAGTGTTGGTTCTTGTGGCTCAATGACAGTTTTCTTCGGGCAAGATCTAACAAAGGATTCGGTATTTTTTGGTTATTGTAAAGATTTCTAGAATTAAGAGCTATTAGCTTATTGATACCAAAACTTTTTCAACTCCTATTTTGGCGCCCTACCACATTTGAATTTGTGCACTTTTGGGTGGGTGTATGTATAGCGAATCAAAAAAAAGCATATATTTTTATTTTTTTAACAAACTATTCTGCTACACAAACAATCACACACACACATGCAGATACCGAGCATCGCTACTTTCATAACTATTTTGGCAAAAATTTCCAATGGGCTTGCACATTTTCATATCTCACCCAAACCTACACAAACACACACACCACTACATATCAGCACCATTCAAGTTTAATAAAAACTTCTACAAGTTTTCGCCAATTTGTGAAATTTGTGCTGCAATATAACTCAACGATGTGGCATCAACACTTTGCAACACTTAAAAACACAAAAGCTAAAGCTGCATCTCAATGAGACCGTTAAATATTGTGTATCATCAACAATGTTGACCCATACACGCACACATTGGACCACTTATAAGCAGGCGTAGTCTAAAATTTTTAGAAGAGGATTGTAGGGTCAGTAGTTTAGATGTTGAAAAGCGAAAATGTAGGTGGTGTAGACAATATTTGAAAGTGGCTTGGTCATGGGTATCTTAGAGCCGCTAAAGCCGGTGAAAAAAAAATTTGACTGAGATTCAGTCGAAGTTCCATCTCGCAGCTAGTAACTTTAAAAGGGATCCGAGCGATAAACGTTTCGTGATAAAAAGACCTCACAGATAAGTGGGCCTCAAGCCGCTAGAATTAGACTTCTTGTTGTTGTTGTTGTTGTTGTTGTTGTTGTTGTTATAACGACAAAAACACTCCCCGAAGGTTTTGGGGGTTGCTGTCGAACTGACAGTCCTTGGCCGGATATGCATCCGGTACGCTCCAGTGCTCCCTTGCGGTACTGCCCGACTGTCGTGGTAGCGATTTATGACCAGTGGAATCTTCTAAGTAAGGAAGGAGAGATGGGTAATGAGAGGTGAGAGGCATCATATCCGTAGATCAGCCCTCGAGTTGCACGTCATTACCTTTGTGCATATTAGTCGCCTCTTACGACCGGTATGCCTACCTCGGGCATATTCTAAACCCCTAACCCGCAGGGGGTCTAGAATTAGACTGGAACTCAACAGCTCTTGTTACCAATCTGCCCTTCCTTACGGAAGGAGGGGTGACATGACGTAGAAGGTTTCACTGGTCATACCAAATCGCTACCACGACAGTCGGGCAGTACCGCCAAGGGAGTACCGGAGCTTACCGGATTCCGGCCAAGAACTGTCCGTTTGATAGCACTCCGAATAGAAAATAGTAATAAAGGCAAAACCGGATATGAACAAAGCGGATTAGCGCCTAAAATATACCCGCAGTCACGGTGTTTAAGTGACATAAGCTATAATTATGTCTTTCGTTTCTTTCAGTTGCGCTGCACTCTCTTGTGAATCGCAGCCAGCTTATGAAATATTACGAAGATATAGTTTATGTTTTGTTATCCCAAATCGAGGTTTTTCACAGCGAAAATGAGGAAGCCATTCTCGAGCAATGCATCAGAGCCAATAGTGATCGCCCCCAATTAACACATACAAGGTGTAACAGGTGCCCTTCACCCTCCGTTCTATATAGAACAAATAATTTAAATAAATAAAATAATGTTAATTGATATTGGAGGAAAAATTACGACGATATGCACAGCAATGGTATGGGATGACATGTTTCGAGTTGCCCGTAAAATTAAATAAAAATTTTACTGAAAGGGTCCTTATTAAACATGTGTTCTGCATTCCCCCTTTTCCTATCTATGCCAATAATATAATATAAGTAATAAAATAACTTAAAAAACTACAATAAAGCTTAGACACGCGGGTCAAACAAATCGTTCTCCTCGCAGTTAGGCTCAAGCGGAGCGTAAACGGTTCATTCCGACAAATGACTGATCATATCCCCAAAGGCATGGGAAGTATTTTGCTCTAACAGCTAGAACAAAAGTCAAAAGAAATAAGTAAGTCTAAGTTCGAGTAAACGTTAAATACCCAGTTGTGTAAAAGTGGCCGTTGTAAAATTGTTGTGGAGTTATGACTTGTACAGGTTTTAAACTTTTCCGGGCGCTAAAATTAAACAATGAGTCCCTCGCACTATTTTGAAATTGGAAGGCAATTGTAAAGTTCAGTCTCAGCAAGCAAAAATCTTACTCTGCAAGACTCTCAGTAAACCCATAATGATTAATGGAATAAATTGAAAAGAACAGCTAGAACATGGGTAGCCTTATTATGTTTCCAATTGGTATCAGTTATAGCTATATTCGCTCTTTTCTATGTTTCTTTGCCGATTCCGCACGTCGATATATTTTTTCTAAGAACTTTTCCCTCCTTAATCCGCCTCTGTACAGAAGTAAGGCTTTGTACAAAAGATCTCTATACACGTTCACATTCATTCACCTGCAAATTTTATGTAACAGAAACTCTAAAGGCTAAAAAGCTTACTCCACATTCGCATAGAATTTTACACGTTCAGCTCTTGTTCTTTTGTTGCTGTTTCAATTTGGCTTTTGCTTTTCGAAAAAGGACGAACTTGGTCTTGTCTTGTCGACAAGTGTTTCAAAGTATTTTAATAAAGAAAATTAGGAAGTTCATTCCTTTCGTGCAGACTCGTCTTGTTTTTTTGCAGCTTTTGTTTTTTTGTTGTTGTTGTTGTTGTTGTTTTACTTTTTGTGGTTTTTGTGTTAAGTGCTTGACGTGCTGCCCCTGAAAGATTTTCGTTCGGAATATCCCTCACCAAAACTTGGAGCTTTTGCGGCTTTCAATTGAAAACTACCTTTTTTCCTGTTTTGGTTGTTGTGTTAGCTAGCTAGGAAGTTTATAGCATAATTGCAAGTCATCTATACATTTTTGGATTAAGACGGAAACGATTTTAAAGAACTGCATATATAACTAGATGTGGGTTTTATTGAGTTTTACCGGCGGCACATATCTCGATGAATTAAAGAATGTGCCGGCTCCAAATGATTTTCTAAAATGCCCTACTTGAACGAAAATGTTCAAAAATATTTTGAAATAAGATGATCTTAAACTCATCCGGCAATCTATCTATTACGTATATACAGAAGGATTTCAATCAAATTTATTGTCGACTTAAGGAGATCCAATAAAAAGTATGGCAGCGGAAGGATCTTAACAATTACATAAAAAAAACATTTGCATCAATTGGCAGGATTCGACCCGATGCGTCCTGCCTCAGAGTTGTTATTGTTGTTTTTAACAGCGCTTCGCCCTACCTAATGGGTGCGATCTCTATGAAAATCGTCCGCAAGCTCATCTAACGGAAGTTCAAGTAAGTGAGCAACTTCAACAGGGTTGGACCAGCGTGATATTGGTGTGTGGTGAGTAGGTTTAGTTGTACGGGTAAAGAGATGAGGGGGTATATCATATGCGCGGTAAGTATTTGGTATGGTGGGCTTGAGTCCGGAGAAGCAAGAGTTAAGTTGAGGCCTTTGTCAAACGTCACACCCAAGGCTTTGGAATGGTTAACAGTCCATCTACGTGGCAATTTAACTCTTGCCTCATTTGCGCATTCCAAGCCGTAAAAAGACTATCCGTCGATTTGGTAAGTCAGATATCGTTCGGTGCAGAAGCTGGAAAGGTCTCGGAGATAACAATTGAGCCTATTACAAAGTTCGTCAGGGGACCTTTACCGAAGCCATCGTTCTATAGTCATCGGCGTAGGGGACTATGGATACTTCCTCTGATCGAGGAAGAAGCATCGAAATATAGAAAGGATAGGAGACTACCCTGTGGCACCATCCTTCTTCATATAGGTGTTGTGTCCTTAAATGCTACTTATGCCTGCCGACCGTTAAGGAAGTTAGCGCTCCAACTTTTTAGGCCTGCAGGGAGCGGTGACTCTTCCAGATCTTTCAAAAGTGTGGCATGGTAGATAGTATTAAAAGCCTTTGACAGGTCAGGTTCTGTGGTTTGCAGGATGTTGATTCGAGCCCTAGTTAATTAGTGTCGTTATGGCGTTTAGAGTAGTTTTTGTGTTATGTTGCTTGCAGACTTCATGTTGATGTTTGCCAAATGCAGATTCGCAATATAGTAGGGGAGCAGTGTAGTCTCTTGTAACTAAGCAACCGGCGACAGGACAGATATCGGGAGATATGATTCTAAATTATTCACCATCTTCCTTTTAAAAAGGGGAACCACAATCGTTTTTTTCCATATCTCAGGAATGACGAAGATGGTAAGCGAGCGGTTAAGAAAGCCATGAAATAAATCTGTCCCTCGTGGCCAAGGTATTGCAACATCTTCATGACAATACCGTCACATTCGATTGATTATGAGGGCTTGGTCTTCAATGTTGAGATCTTATGCTGAAAAGTATGGCCCTAATAAGACTTAGGTGAACAGGAACCTCCTTGCACTTAAAATATCAATATCCGTTTAACCTTATCTTACGTCATCGGTCATCCCAATTCGTTGTAGATTAGCTTGCCATATCAGGCAAATTAAATGTCCACTTATTAGGCTTATGGTCCACTCTATGCACTAGCCAACCAGGTTTGATGTTATCACTGCACACTAGAGAACCCAAAAAAAAAGGCGGATATCAGAGAAGACTTCTGTTTTATTACGAGTGATGTCGGAAATATCTCAAATCCCTCCTCGTTAATCCAATGTACACTGGCACGCCGTTTCATTGATAAAGAAATCTATTGGCGGCAAGTTGCACATCACGTTCGGAGCTTCTGTAGCACATGATCTAATCGACCTTGTGATCGCACAACACATGCAACATAACACATCTGGCTGAATATGTTATTCATGCAGTTCATTTCGAGGGCCTTCCCGCATACCATTGCCCGCATGAGGTTGCCTGATCTAAAAAGTTGAAATTTAATCTCCTTCGGACTAACAAAATTCGAAGTCAGACTGCCATGACTTCTAAGCTCGAGGGTTTCAGGTTTCTCTCCATGTCTTTGAGGAGCAAAGAAAGGTATACCATGCACAGATGCAACTGGTTATAAATACATTTTGACACACATATGCATATAACTAAAGGTACTTGCGGTGACCACTCAATGCAGCAAATAAGTAAAAACCCGTATGAGCTTCCGAAGCTGCAGTTTTATATAATAAGTTTATATAAACCAACTAAAACAAGATTTATTTTCCACTAAAATAAATAATAAATAAAATAAGAATTGAAACATCTCAAAAAACTTATGCAAACAAAAGCGAAACAAAGAACCACCAATATTTCAAAAGGCTCAGGGTTTTCGTTTTTAATTTCTTTTTTATTTAAATTCTAAACTTTTATTACAAGTCTTCAATAGATAGGATAGAGTCAAGAGCGCTTTAAGGACCTGACAGACCACAAGTTCTACACAAAATTTTTTCGCCAAAATCTTAGCTTGAGTTTGTCGACAATTTGGCACGTTGCATGCACGGCAAGACAACTACAACATTGCCAAATATATTAAGAGCCGCCAGTCAATAGAGCTCAACTTGGTGGATGATGGCCTGTAGCATGCAACACACTCATTATAATTTTAGTTAGGAATATGATTTTTAGGAAAATAGAAAAATGAAGGACTTTCAACACTGTAGGACGCAAAAAAAAAACATTATAAAGGTATGTATTCCATAGAAAGAAAGTTCTTCAAATTCGTGGAAATGCCAGAGGGGAACTTAATGAATTTGTTGCTCGTTGTACGGCGTCTATATGAAGTTTATGGTGCGTGTGTGTGTATACCATATAACGGTATGACTGCATAGCTGCAATTTCGCAACATTGGCAGTGCAGCCAAAGTTTTGCCATAAAAATCTACGACGAATATTTTAATTTCCGTGCAAGAAATTTGCTTTTTCCGGTTTTGGGCCATTTTCAACTTTTCCGGTCGGTGGTTGGTCTGCACAACTGGCGGATGAAAGTAAATGCAATTTTTGTAAATTTAATTTGCTAATCAATTATGAAGCCAAAAACAAAGTCGTTACTTTGTAAAATATACTTGTCGTACTTAAACGTAGCAAGCAATTAAAATATGTAAATGGAGATGTAAAATTGAATTTAGTAAAGAATCAACAAATTGACGTGAAATGGTAGAAGACTGTGTTGGTTTTGAGGAAATGCATATGTTAGAGGCATAATAAGGGGGAATTAAAAACTTATCGCTTAACCCTTGAGAGTATTCACCGAAGGCTAAAGCTGACGACCGCATATATTGATGCAAAAATGAAGACGACTTAATTTAATTTCAGAATTAGAGAACCCGCTGCGCTTCGCTGCTCCTCAGAACTTATAATAGATTGAGACCGATTTTTATCATTGTAACTCCAAAACAAGTTGTGATATGGAACTTAGTTACATCGCTTATTGCAGCAATCATTAACACCTTTCGTTTGCTACCCATATTGTACTAAATTGGGTAACCCTGGTATACATATTAGCCGATTACTCCGAAACCTTTCAAGTAATCGAAAAAAACGAATATATTAATGGCGTGACCTAGGTAACGTGGCGCTCTGCAAAATGGCTGATTTTGTAGATAGTGGCGTTCTGTTCAATCATAACAAGGTAGAGAGCTGAGAATAACCTGCAGTGTAACACTTTTTCTTGAAAAGAAAACGCGATAAGTTTTAAGTTAGACATCCATTACCAAAACGATAGAAGTTGCATTTAATTACAGTCAGCAGTTTTTGAGTGATACGCGAACAAACATACAGATATACCCACAATGTACAGACATCTACCTGCAACAATTTAATTACATGAAGAGATTTTAATAACTTTAAATAAATTTGAAAGTAAAAAAAAACATATTTGCGCATTTAAATTACAGGTTTGTAATATCACTGGGGTTCAGGCAGAATCTGATGTGCTTTCTCTCATTTTCTGATGCTTTGTGTTTGCCTCACTACTGGTGTCTCTCAGTGGGTATCAGTGACTTATGCATATGATGTGGGTTGCCATATTGGAGGATTTTTTTATTGAAGGAGCTTGCAAAAAAGTGCACACTACTTTAAATATGATTGACACTTGTTGCAATTAAATCGGGTTATCAGCTAATCCTACCCAATGTAGTAATGTTATCTTCACATGACGTAAGAGCTTGGATATGTTTTTTTATTTTAGCTACATTTGAGAGGATCACAAATCAGCTTTTTTTTCTAAATTCGAATACCTTCGAATAATCCTTGATACCAAACTATTATGGAAGTCTTACGTTGAGTAGCAAAGTTCAAAACCCATAACTGCATTTTGTGGATGCAGGAAAGTTTTTGATAAAAGAAGATCCTATAGTATGCCATAAGTTCTGTGAAAAAATTTTCAAAGCAGCAGGCTTTGAAATTTTAAATTGTTTACTCCGCATATTCCACATTTTAATTAAATGTTTTATGCCAACATATGTATAATCACTTTGGTTTGAAATTTCGTCTAATCGTTATGGAATGGGGTGACAAAGAAAATGGGATTGCGGTAATTGCTTTTCATAAGTGTGGAAATAGAACGAACCCGATATTCACGTCGTTTTCGGAATCCTTTAAGGAAACAATAAAATTATGACCAGATAGCTGGATATATAGTTCAGGTCCATGTCTCGGCTGAGCCGTGATGACCTCCACATGCAGGCTTTTCGAAGGAGCACTGGCTATCTCTTAACTCCGCGGTTTGAAAAAATGAGCAGAAAAAAAAACGGCCATGAAAAAATCCTTTTTAAAAATGAGCAAATTTTTACCGTGGAGGTAGTTTTTAATAAGCAAAATGATACCCCATGCGGGTTAGTGGTTTAGAATATGCCCGCAGTAGGCATACCGGTCGAAGGAGGCGACTAATATGCACAAAGGTAATGACGTGCAACTCTATGGTTTATCTACGGATATGATGCCTCTCACCTCTCATTACCCATCTTATACTTCCTTACGGAAGGAGGGGCGACATGACCTAGAAGGTTTTACTGGTCATAAATCGCTACCACGACAGTCGGGCGGTACCACAAGGCAGTACCGGAGCGTACCGGGTTCAAATCCGGCCAAGAACTGTTAATTCGACAACACTCCCCAAAACCTTCGGGGAGTGTTTTTGTCGTTACTACAACAACAACAATAAGCAAAATGATAAGGTGTATGGTAAAACGTCCCAAGAAGCAAAAAATATTGTAACAAGGGTTCAGCGAGGTCATCATCGAGCATACGTCATGGTTTCGTGAGGAGTGTCACAAAAAGGCGTACCTCTTTTGCATTTTTTCGAAAAGGGCTGGAAGCTGGAGCGAAAGTCTGTCAGCAAGACGTCTCGGAAGACATGGTCAAAAATTGTACAACACTTTTTAACGGAGAGCACTAGGTATTTCAGAAAGACTCTGCATCGGCGCATAGAGCTAAAACAACCCAAGAGTAGTTACGGCGTAATATTCCTACTTTGATTTCTGCTGAAGATTGGCCGTCGGGCAGTACAGACTTAAATCCTCTCGATAACAAAGTATGGCTGAAATTAGAGCACATGGTTTGCCAAGTTCGCTCTTCGAAATTTGGAGAGTCTCAAACAAGCACTGGTTACGGCAGCTTTGTCTCTAGCACCCGAAACTCTACGTGCCGCTATAGACGAATGGGCAGACCTTTTGAGAGCCTGTATTAAGGCAAAATGCGATCACTTTGAAAAAATTTTCCTTTGGTTAAATTACATTAACATTCAGTCAATAAAAATAAACCAAAATGAAGTCTACAAAACCTTTCATTAATTTTCTGAACTATTTTCAAGCTGTAACAGAACTTATGGGCAGACCAAAAACACCTCTATGATCAGACCTATTATCTGCTTAAACCCTACCATTGTGTGGTTGAGACTCTCGTTCAACATCGTTTGAAATCAGCTTGACCAAACTACAAATAACGGTTTATGTATGCTGTACGTTAGCTTTCTCAACAGGGCTTGCTGCAGTTCTTGTTGCAATCCTGCACCTACCGGATTTTAATATTATAAGGGTCATAGCCACTCGTGTCTTATCGAATATGCATGACTCTAACATTTCATTCACTGAGAATATTTATTAATTCTGAATTTCCTGCGGGTGTTTGGTCAAGAAGCTGGTCTGTTCGTTGAAGAGTTTAGGCATCTGCAGTGACAGCCAAGATCAAATTATTTGTGTTTTCTTACTAAAAATAAAGTTAGTTCTAAATTTTACGATTGTCAATGGAGTCTACTCATAAGACTCTCATCTTGAAGATTTTAAAGTATACATACTAAGTTTCCATGACAGCTGACTCTACGTAACACAATGGCGAACTCTTTACGCTACCTAATAAAGTAGGGGGCTATAAAGGTCGCTAAACGCCTTTCGAAAATCGAGGACACGCCTCAAAACGTTTTTTTTTTATGAGCTATCGAAAAGGTCTAACTTGTTTATAAGTTGCGATCGGTGAGGTTATAAACGAACTTTTGAAACTAGGAACAGCCGAGTGGTTACTTACACTAATCTCCTTGCAATAATGGCCAGGGGAAAATTTTGGGAAATGCTGATTACGGGTGGTGCAGCAATTTTTCTGGCTTCCATTTTATCAAGGGTAAAACAGATTGCTGTGTCCGCGTCTTCCACTCTTTTCGTTAACGTCATTTAATAGATAGAACGATAATTTTAAGTATT